>CM057721.1:4205000-4615000 GCA_030064385.1 Melaleuca quinquenervia
GATTAATGGAGCAATCTTCCAAACCCTGGACAGGTAGCAATCCAGAAACGTCCATCCATTATTTTATTTATTTATTTTGGTAATCACCAGATCAGATTGCACTTCTTGGATGTTGAACATAATCTATTGATCTAAATGATCACTCATCTTCTATCATGTCACTTAGCATACTACTTTTTTTTTATTATTCCCCTAGTATTTACATACATGGAGTACTGAATTGTAATTAAAACTAATCCCCCAGGAGCTGCTATGCCTTTTTTTTTTTCTGTCTCCAAACAATTGCAATCGCTTCAACTATACTCTTTATACAATCATACGACAAAGAAAATCCCTCCCTGGGATAACAGCTGTTCAGGTAGGGTTTTCAAACCATACACATTAAGCCCACCATTAATGCAACAAGCTATCTGTACATGAATTTTAAGGAAGTAGCAATGAATTGCACGAGAACCCACATCCACACATTTCCGATATTGAATCCAGAGATCTCCATTGCATTCCACTGAATGAAATTCTGAAAAGAAACTGAGAAGACATCAAGAAAATGGAGATGAATAGAGGAAAAAAGACATTTTCGTTTTCTTGACATTTTCCTTCCTCTCTCTCTCTCCCTCTTTTTTTTTTTTTTTGTGTGCCTTCTTTGCCTGTGCTAGATAACAATAATGAAGCCTCCAAAAGAGACCTCCTCACGACTCCAAAAAGCCGGTCATTCTAAGGATTGAATTCCGCACTTCACTCAAATATCTCCCCTTAAGCATCCTCCCATGGCTGAAGCACATTGAGGACGCCATCCTGGCCGCCAAGCGCTGCCCGATGATCAAGTGCGGCGGCACGACCTTCGCTTCGTCGTCCCCCTCCTCGAACATGTAGTCAGATTCAGGGGACCGGATGAAAGTTTCCGGGATATCGACAGGAGAAGAATTGGTCGTTTTCTTCTTCTTGGCCTTCTTCTTTTTCGATATGCCACCTGCCCACGAGTTGTCCGGCACCACCATTGTACTGTAAAAACTGCAGTGATCATGCTCGTCCTCATCGCTGCTCCGATCCGTCGTTGCTGGGTCTTCAACGGTGAAAACTATGTCGGATTCTTGAAATTCGAAATCCATAAAGATCGAGGAGCAAGAGATGGGAAGTGTGATTATATGAACAAGGTACAAAGGTGGAGGTTTTTGAGAGGATGAATTAACGGTGAAGGTTGGGAATGGGAGGGATTTATAGTTGGTGGTGATGGAGGAGGAGGAGGAGGAGGAGGAGGAGACAGAGAGGTGAAGGAATTGGGAGAATCTATACCGTGGTGAGGACGCTTCGTGATTTTTTATAATGTTTTGTCAAAGTAAGATTAATGTGAAAGATGGATAGAGTGTGGTCCCATGCATCCTCTTCCTTTCCTTGGTTCCTCTCTCTTACAAGTTCTTGAGTGCGGGGTTTTCTCTTCTTTGCCTTCCGTTCTCTCTCTCTAAATCGGCTGCCCAAACAAAACAGCTCTCCCTTTCTTTCGGCCCACGGCTGTATTGTTTTTACGGCTTCTTTACTTATTCAATTCATCTGGCAAAAATCAGACTTCAATACGACACATAATCTATGAAGTCTCTTTGGTACATATCCTATCTTTACCACCATTGATAAGATGGTTATGATTTGAAAATTTGACTAACTATCCAAATCAACAGCGATAAATATGAGATGTGTATAAAAGAATAGACGACCGTAGATTTATAGAAACTTTCCAGCAAAACTTTGGATATGGCTATAATTGCAGCCTCTTATGCTTCATGGTAATGGATTGTGGTACAAGAAATGCATTGCATCGCATAAATGCTGACACATTTATTAGCTTTCATTATCATGTGTTTGTGCATTGGACAAAGGAGATTTTATGACATTAACGATGTATCTTGGAGTTGTTTCTTGGATGTACAAGCGTCAGTAGTAATTACATGTGTTGCTTGTAGATGAAGATTTCTTGACTTAACAATTGAATACTCCCTTTCCCAATGCAAATGCTATGCTATGGCCTAATGCATAGTCTACGAGATTGGAATGAGAAAATTAATCTTAAGTGAAGAGATATATCTTGGCATATTATTATAGGGCACGTGATCAATTCTTATTGCATTTGTTTGAGGGATTACTTTTAATTTGTTCTATAATATTCCTAATTACTTATTCTACAAATGTTATGTCTGCAAAGGAATGGGTAATTCAAGAATTTTTTTATCTCTCACGTTTTTTCATTATTATAAATGACAACAATTGGCAAATTTAACTTACCAAAAAAAAAACAACAATTGGCAAATTTATATTTACAAAAAAAAAACAATTGGCAAATTTATTTACCAAAAAAAAAGAATTTGTTAAATTTTAACCACCACTTGCAGCGGCTATGTTGGCTTCGAGCTCTCTTCCCCCCACAAAGGATAGGAGTTCGAATCCCAGCACCTTCATTAGGGATTCTTAAGCGTGATATTGTGGTGGCGGATCATACGCTAGCGTCACTTCAGGTTTACTTCTCCGGCTGTCGACCGTGCGGGGGGTTCCCGGGTTATAAAAAAAACATTTGGCAAATTTCGATCGAAAAACAATTATGTAGACGTCAAACAGCCTAATGAGCTCCAACATGGATAATTTAGAAAAAAAATTAAATTTTTAGTTATATTATTTCTTCATCAACTAGGCGGGGGTCAACAAGCCTTCACCTGTAACTAAGGGCCAGCATGCCCTCATCGTAACTAAGGACCAGCATGCCCTCATCAGCTCCTAACAAGGGTCATGGCCCTTGTTAAATCTAGGCAAGAGCTACTTCGCCCACGGTCAACAAGGCCATGAAGGCCCTTATTTGCACCCTCACCTTGAGGCCAACAAGGCCACAATGGCCTTCCTAGGGCCGTGACCCTTGCCGGCAAAAATGAAAGGAAAAATAAAATAAAATAATTAAAGAATTAAAGAAAATTCAAAAAATCCTTAAAATATTATTTTAAAATGTCCATTCCAACGCCAAGCGTGCCACATGAGATGACTGACATGTAAATTAGCAATTTCTAGCAAAATTAACCTGATGGACTTAATTATTAAAATGTGAAAATATTTATAATCAAATTGATCTAATCAAAAGGTTTACTACTGAATTTGTATTAATGCAATAGGTTCATCACTTTTTTGGTACTTTCACCTCTATGGAGTCAACCTCAATAAATCATGTCTATTCTCACAAAAAAAAAAAACCCCTCAAGCTTCTGCATGAACATATTCTCTTTAATGAGACTCCGCCAATTTAGAGGAACTAAAGCATCTGCCGTCACCATATATTTGAGTTTCACAATTAACTTGATCAATTCTTAATTTGGTGGTCCAAAGTGGGTTATTACAATCCACAAATTAAGGAAGGAAAGTATTACTTGTGAACACTTTTCTTGCAACCAGCTCTAATTTTTATTAATATAACCGGGGTTCGCGATTAATCATGAAACGCATTCCTAGGTGTTCCTAACTTCCTTCAATTAGCCCCCCTCCCTCTCTCCCTAATGCTATGCTTAAGATCTTTCCATCATCATCTTTGGAAGTTTGGCTACCTAAATAGATCCCTTTCTTATGCTTGACGACAGAACTTCTTTTTGGGTTTTGTCTTACCAGTTCTCAATCAATGGTTTGACAAGACATGGACGGAACTCACAGAAACTTCATTGCTTGTAAACTAGAGCCCCACAGTAGCAATCACGTCTACCGAGTGGATTGAAGTCGTTTTCCCTTCTTCAACAGCAAGAATTTACTCCTTATAGCACGAGCTTATTGCAATATTATATCTACAATTTTATCACCAGATTCTAGATGGATATAAAATTTGAAATAGTATGTTTGTCCCTTCAAAGAATGTAATAAATGATTATATGAAAATAATTAAAAGGTCTTAGGTTGACCCTAAAACCGGACCAAGGACCGAACGAACCGATAGGGTCGATAGGGTCAATCTTTGATCCTAAAAATTGAGGATCGACACTATAGCTGGATTGAACCAATTCGGCCTAAGCTCACTCCTAAAAAGATGTATATCAACTAGTTACAAATAAACTTAAGTATACTAGCATCGCCTTATAAAACTGAACATTAAATTTTGCATTGAAAGATTTTTGCTGAGCATATCATGTCATCTCGAAGCTTGAGAGCTTGCCCAACCCTCGCAACCAAAATCAATGGATAAGGTCATATGCCAATTTTGCTCAGTAGAGCGAGCTGTGGGAAACGCTTACCATCACGTCTCTCACTCTTTGATGTGACCTCTCTCTCTCTCTCTCACACACACAAATGACCATGTCATCATCTTCGTGATATGAAAGTCGACCCTATAAAACCCTAATTTCAAAGAATAAAGCAAGCGATGCATAAGAACAGTGGGAAACCTCTCCTTTTTTTCTGGGTATTTTTGTTACTTAATAATAGAAAGTGGGCCCACAAGAAAATGCCACATTCGTTTTCTATGTAGACAAATCATTGGAGATTTATATCCCTTTCGCGCATTAATTATGAGAAATTCAACCTACTTTCGGAGACATACCGCGTGGAATAATGATTCTGAAGTGAACAGTTTTATTCTCTGGTGGTTTTTGGGTCCACGTTTCATTGCTTGTGATAAAGAAATAAATTTTTGGACTCATTCATCAGCGACAATTCATTTGAAAGGTGAATTGTTTTTTTTTTTTCGATTCGACCGCTTAATTATATGATTAGTCAAGATGCCCTCCCTTTCTTTGAGTAGCTCTTCTCTCCGTCGAGAAAAATTTGAGCTATTTCTCGAAAACCACAGGCTGCAAAAATTTGAACTATTTCAAATTAGACTTTGAATTACTTCGTTGTCGATGAGGAACGGCTAATCACATTCCTATAAAGCCTAGAGTTCGATATTCCATGTACAAACGAGCATCACTTATGATTTATCATATGGGAAAACAGGATCCCACATTTGCTAAATGTACAATAAACACAATTAATCTCATTAAAAGCTAGACTAGTAATTGAGTAGATTGAAGACAGAATCTCAGTTACTCATATGATAAAATCTTAAGAATGTAAAGCACCCGCATTATGCTTTTCTCAGACTTTAGTCCAAGAAATGAAACAAAATCAAGAAATACAGGGTATGGTCATCAATGACGAAAATCCTAGCGCAACGAATATTCCACTCCCTTGTTCCCGAATAAACCTGCGGTGTTCAACGGATAGAACTTCTCCTCCTAGCAATTCTCAACTCCATCTTATCTCTTCTTGAATATTTTACCAACCAAATTGAAATTGACCACGTTTCCAGGAGAACTAGCATAAACTCCGTTTGTATCCCAACGACGAAACAACCGGTCACTTGCTTCATACGCATTATAACATATTCCTCCCAAGTCTGCGGATTGATCGGGTCAGGTGATCCAGCGCACGCCCGGAAACACACACAACATGAGCAGAAACCAGTTGACTTTCTTCTCTCTTCTCTCTTCTTCTTCTTCATCCTCGCATGTCACCGTCTGTCCTCGTTGTTTCCTTATCTGCGAAAGAGGTATAATTTAGTTTTCTTAAGAAAAAAACAGATGGATTCACACGCTCCTCCCCGAAAAAAAGAAGTTAACCAATGAAAGCCCGACACAGTTGAACCGAAACTATTGATACAGTACAGGTAAAATATGATAGAATATGGTACAGATTGGAGTTAACGTAAGCCGGTGCATGAGTCGTGTGTCAGCACGTGGGGCTGGCGCTTTTGACGCCGCGCCGGTCACCGATCTACGCCCGATGCGGGCCCCCTCGATCCATCCACCTCAAGAAAACGTAAAGAGTCAATCATGTGGAGGAGACACGAGGGATTAGACTTCAAATGTCTGATCAGCTTTTGCTTCGTGTACAAAAATGAAAATGGGTTTTGTGCTTTCTGTCCTGATTTTAAAAGTACACGCATTGCGAAGATTATTGTGGAGTCAAAATGATTTTACTTTTGGTTCTCTGTGCATACGACATGCATTCAAACGGTAGATTCGGGTGGAAATTGATCTCAAAGAGAGAGATGATTGATTGGTAGTTTACCCCTTCTTAATTTCGGTAAAATTCGCTTCGATCTTCAATTACGAATAAAGTTACGAATTGGTACTTATCCATTGAACGTAAGTTACGAATTGGTACTTATCCATTGATACGTTCAATTGGAAGATGTTATTTTTCATAAATTCTCAAGAAACTCTTGAAATGTTAATTGTTTCTATTGCTAGGTTGTTACAATGTGGTAGGAGTGAGCAACCAGTCCAGTTCTTACGGAAATCGATTTGGTTGATGGGTAGAATCAGCTTTGAACTAGTTAAAAACCAAATTCTATGTTGCCTTATAAACACTTTTTTTCATTTTTCACTTTCTGCTTGGTCTAGCACAAACTAAATATGCTTGATTCACACACACAAAAAAAATGAAACAGAAAAGAAAAGAAACCGGCTTGGAAATGGCCGATTTAGTTTCAAACTGGATCTACAGGGAACATGTTTAGTTCTAGATTTCAAAATTTGGAAACAGACTCTAACAATGTAGATTGTAAATTCTTGATTTAAAATCTACCTACTTTGGAACTAATCACCAGCATAATATAGAACGTATAATTGTGATCCTAGTTTTTTCCTTGTTCATGACCGCATCCAAATATGGGCATGAGCAAATGGAGTGATGCACTAGGGTAATCGTATCCAGAAGCATCCAAGAATCTTGTCCTCTCTTCAATTGCTTCCCTCCCTATGCTTTATGTACAATCTCTTTAGATGATGATGTACCAGTCGAAAGAGCTATCTTTTTATTTCAACAATGTGAAATGAGACGGCAATCGTAACCAGAAGCATCCAAGAATCTTGTCCTCTCTTCAATTGGTTCCCTCTCTATACTTTATCTACAATCTCTTTAGATGATGATGTGCCGGTCGAAAGAGCTATTTTTTTAACAATGTGAAATGAAAAGGCAATCGTAATCGGAAACATTCTGTCCTCTCTTCAATTGTTTCCCTCTCTATACTTTATCTACCATCTCTTTAGATGATGATGTACCGGTCGAAAGAGTTATTTTTTTTTTTAACAATGTGAAATGAAACGTGCCACATTATGCCATTGTTTTTCTTTCCCCAAAAGAGCCCAATCTACATCTTCCATTAGATAAGATCAAAAGGTCATAATCATACCGGTTCATTTCTACATTATTTATATCATCGAGTCCCGTCAACTTTGCTTAGATGAATGGAGCAATCTTCCAAGCCCCAGACACGTGTAGCGACCCAGAAGCATCCATCCATTATTTCTTTTGTTGGCACTAAACCCTCAATACTAAAACCGGTGATTATTCAACTAATATATCGTATACCATAATAGTCGTATATTTAATTCCTAATTATTAGAGATGAGGACTGTCTTTTTTTAAATTGCCAAGACTATATATTACAATATTTGGTGACAGATTGTATAAACTGGATATTGAAAACATAAATTATTTGATTTAACAATTTT
Source organism: Melaleuca quinquenervia (assembly GCA_030064385.1). Classification (NCBI taxonomy): domain Eukaryota; kingdom Viridiplantae; phylum Streptophyta; class Magnoliopsida; order Myrtales; family Myrtaceae; genus Melaleuca; species Melaleuca quinquenervia. Next base: position 4,212,512 of record CM057721.1, read on the forward strand.
GTACTCTTCTACTATAATTTACATACATACATACATACATATATATATATGATGACTTTTCATTAAAACTAAAAATCCCCCATGACCTGCAACACTCCTTTGTTTTTTTCTCCGAAGACCTGCGATACCTTCAACTTTACTGCTTAGATAATTACATGGCATACAATAAAGAAAATCCCTTCCTCAGATAACACCTGTTCAGATACGGTTTTCAGACAATATCCATCAAGCCACCATTAATGCAACAAGTTGTCAGTGCATGAATTTTAAGGAAGTAAATGAATTGCACAATTGACCCACATTTACACTTCTCCGATTTTGAATCCAGAGCTCTCCATTCCCTTACATTGAATGAAAGTTTTGAGAAGAAGCTGAGAAGACATCAAAAAAATGGCGACGAAAAGAAGAAAATGACATTTCTGTGTGTGCTAGGTAACGATAACGAAGTCTCCAAAAAAAAAAAAAAAACCCTTTCTCATGACTCCAAAAAGCCGGTCATTCTAAGAATTGAATTCCGCACTTCATTCAGATATCTCCCCTTAAGCGTCCTCCCATGCCTGAAGCACACCGAGGACGCCATCCTCGCCGCCGCGCGCCGCCCAATGATCAAGTGCGGCGGCACGACCTCCCCTTCGTCGTCCTCTTCCTCCAACACGTAGTCAGATTCAGGGGACCGGATGAAAGCCTCCGGGATATCAACCGGCGACGAGTTCGTCATTCTCTTGTTCTTGGCCTTCTTCTTCTTCTTCTTAGATTTGCCACGCGCCCACGAGTCTCCGTGAATCGGCACCACCGCTGTATTGCAAAAACTGTAGTAATCGCGCTCGTCCTCATCGCTGCTACGATCCGTCGTCGCCTGGTCTTGATCTGTGAAGACTATTTCGGACTCTTGAAATTCCAAATCCATGAAAGATTGAGGAGCGAGAGATGGGAAGTGCGATGAGATGAACGAGGTTCAGAGGTGGAGGGTTTTCAGAGGATATATTAGTGGTGAAGGGTGGGAATGGGAGGGATTTATAGGTGGTGGTGACGGTGGAGAGAGAGAGAGAGATGGAGATGATGGAGTTTGCAGAATTCTAAACCGTAGCGCGTACACTTTGCGATTGTTGATGATGTTCTGTCAAGGTAAGATATTAATGTAAGAGGGGATTGAGTGTGGTACCAAGTATCTTCTTTCTTTTCTTGTTTTCTCTCTCTACAAGTTCTTGAGTGCGGGGTTTTCTCTTCTTTGCCTTCCTCTCTCTCTCTCTCTCTCTCTCTCTCTCTCTCTAAGTCGGCTGCCTAAATAAAACAGCTACCCCTTTCTTACCGCCCACGGCTGCTTTGGGTTTTCAGACTACATATAACCCGGATACTTATTTTCGTGCACATCCCAATTGCATCATGATTGATTAGGTAGCTACGATTTGAAAATTTGACCTGACTATCCAAATCAACGGGGGTAGGTGGGGGACGTATGCAAAGCAAGGGTGCATAGGCTGTACATACAACATTTCACCAGCAAAAATTCGGGTCTGGCTTTATAATTGTCGCTTCTTGTGCTTCGTGGTAATGAATTATGGAATGTGAAATGCATCGCGTTGTGTAATGCTAACCGGTTTATTAGCTTCTATTATCCTATGTCTTGGCACTGGATAAAGAAGATGTTATTACATTTTGTGATGTATATTATCTTGAAGTTGTTTCATGGATGTACAAGTTCTAATAGTAATTAGATACAACAGGAAAAGAAAAAGCATGGAATACGCATTTGCCACCGGTCTCTGAACTTGTGGTTAAGGAGTGTTCGCTTTTTATTTTTCATGATTGAAAAGTACACTTTTGGTGTAATCCCCCAAAAAAAGAGGTATTATTTACATTTTAAAATTTTAGAGAAAAAATTACTATGGAAATTTACATATCAACATTTGTATAGTGTAAAAGTTTCAGGTCTTTCTAGTTCAAGAATTAGTCAAATTGATCGATCCACAATATTCTAGATAAAGAAAAAGTAAAGAATAAAAGTCATTCCAACTTCCAAGCATACATACGGCCAAATTTGAAAAGGAAAATTCTATGATTTTCTGTCAAATGCTAATTGAGAATAATCTTCATATTATATACCACCCGCTGTGGTGGCGTAGTTGGTTCGGATCTTGTGTTTCTCGCAAAAGGTGCATATTCGAATCCCAGTGACGTTGCTTAGTGACTTAACTACTGATGTAAGTGTGGTGACTAGCTTGCATTGACCTGAGGTATAGGCACTCGATTCCTTAGCGCTTGCCAAGCGTGAAGGGGCACAGGTGGAGTCATCGGTCACAAAAAAAAATCTTTATATTATATTATATTATATTAGAATGAGTGGTATAAGTTTGTCAAAAATTGTCGGCATTTAATAGTGTACTTCCATGTACATTAATTACTATTTTGTAATTAACAAGAAATCGAGAGCTTCAGAAAAATTACGTCTGCAATGTAGAATTTGATTTGAGTACAATTAAACACTAAACGATACAAGTAAAATTGTCGTTTTACATCTCATGATTAGTATTTGACTAATAATATAGATATAAATATTAAGTTGAAAACTGAAGTCATATCTCAAATAAAGAGAATATAATGATGAATGTGTGACTAAAACATTTAATTCCAATAAGCTTTTTTCTTTTGTTAAAACAAAATCCTAAATGGAAACTATGTGTTCTGTATGTACAAAATATGAGAATTTCAGTACAAAAATACCCAATTAAATGAAATATTAGATCTATAATTTCACAGAATCAGGGCCGTTTGGTTTACATGTTTACTTGTAGTTGAAGATGTTGATTTTAAAATCTAGGAGATTTGAATGAGAAATTTGATTATATATAAAGAGAAATGTTATTATCGTATCATTATGGACACGTGATCTGTTCTTATACCATGTTTTTGGGGGATTACCTTTAATCCGTTTTATCATATTCTTAGTAACTTATTTTACAAATATTATGCCTATGGAAGAATGGGAGATCAAGAATTTTACTTTATCTTTCATTTTTTTATTATTATAATTTGGGTAGCTTCTATTCTACAGCTGCCTACGAAAAAGACTTTGAAAGTTGAAAACATTTCCCATTTCGTAAATACAATTTCTTTATAATTATTTTTTTTCATTTATTAATTTAGAATAGCCATCAGTGTAAAGAAAATTCATAGTCAACCTTATGGACCATTAGTTTGATGGTTAATTATTGATTTAGTGGATAATATTGTTTGTAAGCAACCTACTTTGCACCACGCTCCAGTTTGTTCTAATTTAACCACGGGTTCAAGATTATTCATGAAATGCATTCCTGCATTTTCATGACAAGATCGTTCCGTCAACATCTTTCCAGGTTGGCTTTATTAATTCCCTATATTGTCAATATTATACTAGGACTAGGAATTTAGTCCTTTTTATATTGTTTTCTGCTTTTTCCTGATCATAGTAATTTTATTTCAATGTCATTAATTCTTCCCTTTTTTTTTTCCTACATCTCACGTATATCCAAAATTATACGTGAATGAATACCACGTCGCTGTTCCACGGTCTCTGTCGTGAACTGTTATCCCGCCGTCATTTTCGGCCAAGCGAGCTCACAAGTCTTTTAAAGCGATAAGGCTCTCCATCTCCTATTCAAAGAAGCAAATTGACAAATTAAAGCTTAGGGAAAATGAGGCTTCAAAGAGAGAGAAACGCTTGGAAAGTGTAAACGACGGTATCCAAATATTTCATATCATTTTTCATCGCAAAATTCCACATCGTATTCAGCTCACGAGACGCCTCAAATAATCTCGTGAATTAAATAAATTACGAGTCATAAATTTGGGTGGATGTTCCAATTGTTTACTTTTTTGTACTTGTTGATCAAGAGAATTGGATTTGTCTCACGTGCTCGATTTATATACAAGTCCGGGACTTATTTACTGAGCTAACGCGTGGTGTTAAGCGTGTGTAATGCTGCACATCAGACAGCATGGAAGATGATTTCATCAGGATTGGAAAAGGCACGACAACACATTATCGGATTGCCTCAATGATACATGAAAAATAGTTCGGAGTTAACATGGTGTAGCAAGTGAAAGCTGCTGAATAGATGTCTCGAGCTTTACTGCTATTCAAGGATGTTTCGAGTTCACGAGAGGTCCAAAGACAAACTTTATAGAGTGCAAATTCATGTAGCGTTCTTGACAAATTCATGTAGTCGAACAATTGCATAGTCCTATTGCAAAGCGAGCTTCTCCTTGACAAAATGAATAGGGATCATTCTAACTTAAGAATTTGTTTTTAAAATTTAAAGATATGGAAACTCTGATTGATCATAATAAGTCAAAGTGTCATAAGAGAAAGGGAGGCCAATCGGGCAAGAACCATGGTTCCCTACGTCCATGTTTCATGTTTTTTTTTTAACTAGCTAAATAAATATTCACAATCTCCTCGACTTTTTATAATATATATGATCCAAATAACTAGCCAAAAACAAAAGATCAATCCAATAAATAAGTTGTTCAGACTTTTAAATGTTTTACATATACGCTAAACTTTTAAATTTTTTTTTCATTTTTCGAATTTATAAACTTAAAATTCTTAACTTTTAATTTCGGGGAAAAAAACAAGCAACGCAAATAATTGCCTCCACGGTCCACACAATATGCTATCGAGGGTATTTTCTTTTTCCCAAAAAGAAGAAGAAAATAGAGTATAATCAAGGTCGTTTTCTTGACTCAGTTTTCTTGCTTGGGGCTTTGATCTTAAGCCAAAACGAAGACTTACTCTCTTTATTTTGATTGGCGGAAACTGCCATTCCATGTCCAATTTCAAGAAATCTAGGAGCAAAGGCTATTGTTATTGGCCGAATCTCTCAATCAATACCAGGATGCATAGAAGCTCACACGCTAGAAATTGTTCGACTGTGGATTAGAACGAAGTCTCCTGTATAAATATCATTTTATCTTATTTGAGCATGCAGAAAAAAGAAGAAAACTGGGGGAAAAAAAACTCTTAGGAGTAGACTTTGCAGTCATGTAGATACACGTAATCATTGCGTTGGTCCACCCCTCTCTATCTCTCTCTCGCGAAAATTTTTTTGTTCATCAAGCCCACGTTGACTTTTTTTTTAAGGGCAAATCTAACTTACATCGGCTCATCGATAGAGTTTCGACCAATGATCAAAATTTTAAGGAAAAACAAAGAAAAAATGTTCAGATTATTAGATGTTGAGGATTGAAATCGTATGATTTTATGTGAACGGTGGACATCAATATTAGTTAGGGCTGATTTGGTGTGAATTGACTTATAACTTATTCGTTTTGGTTTTGGTCTGACCAAAGTAAAGAACCATTTCTGTGTTAGTTATAGGCATGCTTAGTCATCATGCTCACGTTGAGTCCTTTTTTAAGGGCAAATCTAACTTACATCGACTCATCAATAGAGTTTCGACTAACGATCAAAATATAAAGAAAAGAAAAAAAAGAAAATATTTTGCAGATTTATTGATGTTGAGACTTGAAATCATGTGAATTAATGTGAACGTGGACATTAATATTAGTTGGCGCTGATTTTGTGTGAATTGACTAAGAATTTATTCGTACTGGTTTTGGTTTGACCAAAGTAAAGAACCATTTCAGTGTTAGCAATAGGCATGCTTTAGTCATCAACATTACGCACCTATCTTGTTGGAAGTTGCTTTGTTATGAAAACAAGTGTAAAGACTAACCAAAAGACTAAGCCCACGTTAGTTAACCGAGTTGATTGAGGCAATCGTAAGGTGTTGAATATGATTACTCTAATATCATCATCTTTGGATAATGGACAAATTGCCAAAAAGTTATAAATCTATTGTAAGGATACAAACGTAATACTAAACCTTATTAGTTGGTTAATTTAATATTAAACATTTTAGCAATTTATCAATGTAGTCCTTTCGATTAATTTTGATAAAAAAAAATTACTGACATAAGTAGTGGTCACTCCACGTGGTACAACAATGTTGACATTAACAAATTTTAAAATATTTTCTAAAAACTTAATTTTATTTTTTATTTTTTTCCATTGGGACCATTGAGGGTTGTGGGACCTAGCCAATCACAATAGGGAAAAAGAAAATAAAAATAATTAGCAAAGAAAACAAAAGAAGAAGACAAACTATATACAAATTCAATAAGAATTTTTTAAAGTTAAAAAATTATGCACATGAATAGTAGCTGTGTCATATAGGTTGCCAACATGCATGTCAGCGATTTCTGGACAAAATTGGCTAAAGAGATTCATTAACAAATCATCCAATGTTTAAGATTAAAATTATCAAATTATACATTTTGGGTTTGAATTAACATTCATTTGATAGATTGAACTTTTTTTGCTATGATCCAAACAAATAACAATAACCTCCTCTGTACTAAACACACAGACAAACATACATCTATATGAATTCCACGTCGTCCCAAAAGGAAAAAAAAAAAACTGAATATGCAAATTTTAACTCGGATAAGATTTTTGCAGTCAACTTTACAAATTTAAATACGGAGATTGACGATGTAACTTAGTACTCTAATCCGACAATAATGTAGTCCCACATGTACAACCACTGAAGTTGACCACAATAAACTTAGAAAGAAGAAACAACCTAAACCTCTTTATCTGGTTTTGTTTTCTTTGTTCCGGATTGGAGCAAATCTCTTCCCACGAGACTCCTAATAATTGATTACATGTTTCTCTATGAAGCCCCATATACTTTTAACATAAATACAAAACAAAAAATTCACATAAATAAATAAACAAAACTTTAGCCCGGCTGTCTCCTACTCAGATTGATGATTGCGTTTTTTCAAAAGAATTCCAGATAAAGGCGGCCGTTCATCTTGCTACGTAACTTACAGCACGAGTTTGAGTGCATCTGTCAAGGCCTCGAGTTGAAAATGCTGGTGCTCTTTTGGGTGCAATGACTTGCAAAGTACTCGTCCACTGGTGTGATGGTTTCCGATGGAGGTCATTGTCTTCACAAGGGATTAGGGTTTTTCTCCTTAGGGAAGATCTGTGGGTGTTCAAACCTACAAAGATTCGCTTTGCGCTGTGTACAGTGTGAAAGAAGAAAGACAACCATTTTGTTTCGTTACTGAACAGTTCAGCTTCATTACGTCAGTTAATTGGAATGTTTTGGTCCTAGTTGTGTTGCTTAATCAACCCTCGATGACGACTCTATTGAGTCTGAAACTTGGCACGTACTCGGTCGCTGCCAGAGTACGAAAAGCTACAGCTTCGAGCCAGTCGGGCGGGTCTTGTATTCTTGGATTGCTTCAAATGCATTGTGAAGCATTGGTGGCTGGAATAAATATCTATATATGATCAGAGACTTAAAAAGAGAGGAGATTTGGGCTATCAAGTACTCTCTAATTTAGCTTAGATAAAATCAAAGAAAACACACGAGACGTGGAGGATTGGGAGCACGTTTCATTTTCGTTGTTCTTTGACTACTAGATAACATAATTAAGAGACTTCGGCAATAAATGCTTCTATGGGTCGAGTTTATGAATTCGGTACAATTGCATTTTTGTTGTATGATCCTGCAAAGCCTGCCTTTGATATATTAAGTGGGAAAAATACCAAAAAAGTCTAAGAACGTGTGTTGCTATTAATTTAGTCATAAACCATTTAATTGATTTGATTTAGTCTTAAGCTTTTTTACCTTTATATGAATTTAATACATCCGGCCAATTCAAACTGGAAATTGTTGATATGGGTACCAGCCATTTGACGATTGACACTAACATAGACATTTGTTTATATTTTTGTTATTTTTTTATGATTTTTCTTTCCCCTTTCTTTTTGCCAGTGACCAACAACATAGGTCATGACCAAAGAGGTCTGGCCTCGCCAGGGCGAGAGCCAGAATCACTAGTCCATGCTTGGGTGAGGGCGAAAGCTGATTAGATCTCGTGATAATCACAAGAAACAATAAAAGACACCATAAATCTATGTGGTTCCATCTGAATATCAATACATTACTCCATTAGAAGAGAATCAATGTGCAAATTATAGAGTTTAAATCACTCAAGTGTTTCATAACCCTAGATTATTCCAAATGCAAACCCACAAGTATTATATTACAATATCTCTTAAAGAACTCATTTAGAAAACTCATAGAGAGAAAATTTGATACTCATCTTGTTTATTGTTGTATTACTTTTATCTAAAATGGGAAACATATATTTACAAATCTGGTCCAACAAGAAATATATTTTCAACAATTAGCATCAATTAATACCATTGCCCACGTAAAATCACATGATATTATGTTTCATCGTCAAATAATCCACAATTTTTTTTTCCCTTCTAACCTCTATCTTTCTTTGAATCCATACTGATAAGTCATTCCAAATTAGGTTCCCCGGCAAAAAAGGGGAAAAAAATGACTGACTCATCGTGGGCATGATAAACCGCCAAGCAAAATTTCTTCCAGAGAGAGATAGAGGTGAACCAACTTAATGATTAGATGTAAGAGGAGAATTTGTGCTAATTAGGGTACTTGACGTACATTACTGCAAATACCATTTCCAAGTGTCTTTTTGTCGCTTCCGTCATCTCCCATCAGTCAGCCCAATCTGCAAAAGTATAAGCTTCTACTCGCATATTCTTATTCTTCAACATTCGCTGTTCGTGCTTGAAAGCACTCTCCTATCTATCCTTCGGCCTCGTCTGTCATTGGCCATTCTGTCTAGTCAATCTTTCTGTCTCTCGGGGCTCGACGGATCTTCTTTCTCTGGTTTCAAAACCCCAACCAACCGATGAAGTGAAAGGCTTTACTTTCTGGTTTTCATCACTTAAATGAATTCTATTTCGGATCCCGGTGTCAGGCCGGATTCGTTATAGTCCCTCCTGTAATACTCCAGCCCCCCATGAATTGGTTATTCCTAAACGAGTACTTCGATCTCATCCACAGTTGAACAATTTCTAACATCTTAACCTCTGTGCATCGTGATATTGATAGAAAGACTCGGCGAATAGTCGCCTTTGCTCCATGAATTCTTGAAAATGGACTTGGAATGGGAGTTTTCACTAATAAAAAGAAAGAGAAAAAAGTCGTCAATTTGATTTTACTCCTGAGAAAATTAAGGCCCTAAGAAAGGAAACAGAGTCAGGAAAACGACCCTAATTAAATTCTATGTTCATGATTTGGAAAAAAGAAAAGAAAAGTACCCCTGGTAGTATATTGTGTGGCTTATGTGGCTTATGGAGACAATCATTCGCATTGGTTATTTTTTGAATATTCAAACTTTATAAGTTTGAAATTTGGAAATTTGAAAAAAAAATTAAATTTATAATCTTAGTGGATATGTTCAGATTTACAAGTTTGGATAGCGTACTGGCTGGATTGACAGAGTCTTTTTCGATTGGTCATGTTAAAATCCGATTTTTGATTAAGTGCGGTTCATGCTCATTACAAACGAAAAATGAGACAAATTAATAACGAAATAGGACTAGCAATCCACAATAATGGCTAGACAGCAAGAGAAAATAATTAAGAAATAGCCAAGAATACACAGAGATTTTTCATGGTTTACTTGGTTAGACAACAGTGAAAAGAGCAGCAGCCCCTAACGTACGTCAAGGAACCATCCGAACCGTCCAATTCCAATTCGGACAATTCCCTTTTATTAAGGCTTTTTTTTTTGAAAAACCATAGCTGATTGGACGGCTGTAGCTTGCAGTCCTGCACCCCTGCAGGACTGCAAGGGATCCATTTCTCAAAAGTTCCATAATGGAAAGTCAGGGGAATTACACGCTCAAAGCGGCAAGAATTACATAATGAGAAAAACCAAGAGAGCTACACTTTCAATCTCTCAAGTACTTCTCAACCCTAGACCAAATCCTTGCAATCATAACTCAGCGTTTCTCACAATCTCCCACAGTTTTTTCAACAAGAAAATCTAGACAGAGAAAAATATAAATGCTCTTTGAATGTTCTTAGGTGTATGTAATAATGAAAAATAGGTCAAAAATAGATTTAAAGAACACAAATTTTGGGAGGCATGGCAGAGTCGGAAGGGATTAATTGGGGATGGGCGAATTGAGTTTCAGAAGAGGCGAGCAGGCAGCCGTCACTTTGGGTGCCTGGCCACTATACGTAAAATTATGTCTTTGGCTTAATAATCTGTGCACTAAATTCTATACCTCTTACGAGTATCCAGTCCATAAACTTTGTTCTTAGATCTCTGTTAAACTGGAAAACTATGTCGAATCATGTCAAAATTCGAGATATTAATTAAACATAATTGACTTGCTACGCTTCATCAACTCAAAATTCCATGGAGGATGCTTTCTCATCCACCCATATCTAGGATTCAGATTTATCTTGATCCTCCAGATTAACAACGTATTTTGTAAAATCAAAACTTATTTATTTGTGGTGGACCAAACTTTTATCATGAAATATATCGATACCATCCTTCACATGCTCCTCTATCTCTCTGCGTGTTTCTTTCTTTGAAGCATCATTTTCCCTAGATCTTGAATTAGTCAGTTTGCTTCTTTGAAAACGAGATGGAGAGCCTTAACGCTTTAGGAGACCTGTTAGCTCGCTTGGCCGAAAATAATGGTGGGAGAAAAGTGCACGACAGCGACCTTGGGACAACAACGTGGCACGCAATCAAGGATGATTTTGGCTACTCGTGACGTCACCAGTCACCGCACACGGGTTGCCCTGTCCGAACCCCTCCATTCGGCATCTTATCCAAGCGCAAAGAAAGAAGAAAAACACTTCTTCTTTTTTAAATGATCGAGGACTCCACCACAAGCAGATGACACCTAAAGGCTAGGACCCCAGCACTATGGAGCCCCACTTAAGACGCTTGCAATAACGGGTTTTAAACTCTCAATCTCGACGACGAGGGAGAGACTCTCAACCCCACGGTTAGGGAAAAAACACAATATCTTTAATTTCACTATTATGATTATTTTGAAATTTGTTACCTAAATAAATTAAGCTCTCAAATTCCCACGTAGTGACTGCAATTTCGAAACAATTGTCGTGTCATGGTATATTATTATAAGCAATATTACAATTCTATAATGCAGAAATTGATTATCAGAAGGATCTAAGGTTTTTATGATTTTCACAAACAATAGGATAGTTGAAGACATATATTTGCCCATAACGTAATAATCTCTCTTTGTTTGATGTGCACGAAAGAATTTAAAAAATTCGATTTCTCTCCCTTAACTAACTTAACCTTAACGTAATTATCTGATGGAGGATAAAATGCTTCTATAATTCCGTGTGGGTGGAGAGAGGACAAAACATTTATTTATATACTTCAAGGTGCATTTTCAATAGGTGCCTTCCATCATAACACTTCGTCTTCATAATCGTACCATTTCATATAAATGTCACTTCTTGAATAGTCACATCTTCTTATAGCCATTATTTAATTTAGTATTTACGTTGATATTAAACCGTCTTAGGGAAAATTGCTAAAAAATTCATAAACTTTTACCACTTATACCGATTTAGTCATTAACCTTTTTTTAAACCGATTTAGTCTTAAACATTTACATAGTTGGCCATTTAAGTCCTTTCAGCGATTAATGGCCGGAAAAGGACAATGTGGTGACGACATGGACTGCCGAAGCTTGCTGGAGTGATGACGAGGCAACTATGTGGCAAAAACTACGTTGTTTTGGAGAATCCTCTTTGCCCAATCTGATATCCATCGAAGGAAAAGGGGAAGCTACTCCTCCTCAAGAACCCTAAAGCCCCAAATAAAGAATCCTAAATTTGTAACTCCTTAAGACCGTTTTTCTTGGCCAAAATCGTTCTTTTTCTTGGCCCCAACTGATCGAACCCTAGCTTCCCAAGCTCATGATTACTGGTTCGTTGCAGAAATCGGCCTCCTGAAGGTCGAAATAGTTGATCCGTTCAGCCTCCTCCCCTCCCGAAGCTCGAAATCGCTAGTTCATGTGGCCTAAGCTCAAAATCGTTGGTTTGTTCGGCCTTCTCCCTAGAAGAAATTGTTGGTCCGTTGGCTCGTATCTACCCTACGTGATTCTTTCAGGTATGCTTTCATTTCGGGTGTTGAGTATTGTTGTGTATTTCTAAATCGGCCCCTTTGTTGCAGCTGAATGGAACTTTGGGTATGTTGTTCACTGATAATAGGATCATAAGCATGATGCAGAAACAAGCTACTAAGTATGAAATTTCCTAATATTATAATATACTTGATAAAAGAATATGATGATTGCTTTGGAAGAGTTATATATGCTATTGTTTGACACAGAGGGGTGCATTGCGTTCATCAGGTTTTATGGTCCAAAATGTTGGTTCACAGCAATAGTTAAGATAAATGGAGATGGTAATTATAATAAAAGAGGCACAGCATTAGGATAGTTGAAGGAATAGGACATCGATCAATTAAAAAATTAGGAAAAATGGCTCGAAAACCCATCTAAATGACTCCAAAACGCGAAAAAAGGGCATAGCTCATGGCAAAGCCGTTTTTTTTTTTTTATTGGCATACTGTTTACATGCGAATTGACAAATTTCAGCTCATTGCCATGTGAATTTTGCTTGCTTGCTTGCTAACTTATGCACCCCCTATTTTTTCTTGCTTGCTTGTCAACACATTTTGCTTGCTTGGTTGCTGACTTGTGCACCCCAATTTTTTTTCGCCTATGTTGCAATCTTACAAAGAACAAACCTCTTGTTGGTGCAAGTTCTTTAATCATTCATAAGAAGAGAGACATCATGCTTCATTATTTGAATCGACAATGACATGAAAATGGATAATCCAGATGAAAAGGAAAGTTGACATCAATTTACCTCGTGAAGTTTCTCCTAAAGGAAAAGCACCTTTCTTGGTGCAATCTTTTTTCAGTCTCTCACAATGCCTTGCTATGTTGTCGATCCTAGCTATGTTGTGTTCCATATGTTTTTTGTTGTTGTTAAATTAGAGTCTAAAGTGGGACCATTTTATCAATGGAAGGCCTAGAATGTATATCGTCTCATATAAGACATTGAAGTGGCTGACTTTTAATCTTAATGAGGCCTTAAGCTCATTGGCTAGCCAAATTTTTACTTGGCAACGAGCCTAGTAATTCTTCCTTAGTGCTTGCACATAGATATGAATCCTACAACATAGAGTGAATTATATCGTTTTAATACATATAGCTAGCTTGCACATAGATATGAGTTGAAAATCTAGAAATTGCAACCCCCTTTAGTGCTTCCATCAAATCATGATGAATCTCTAGAAATTCTTCCAATTTCAGTTTTCCTGATGTGGCAGTATTTCTAGTTAAGGTTTTTGTGAGCTTGAAGAATGAATCCTACATTTATTTTTGCTAATGGCTTTATTTATTTATTTACTCAGATGTATTTGAGAGTAGCTTCTGAGAGACCGTTGCTATCCTCTTTATTGAATAGACTTGCTGACTCGTGCTTGCTATTGTGTTTGCTGTTAGGTAAAAAGAAAACGAGTTCATGAAGAATATTGACAACAGTGCGTCTATATTTTGCTATTATGGTCTTAAATCTCATATGTGAATAGAAAGGACGAAAGAGAATCGGGGGAAAAAGATATTGTGGTTGCCCAAGATACAACCACAACAACAAAAGGAAATGTTGCAATTTTTTTTATGTGGGTTGATGGGGAAATCAGTCATTCAACTACAAGCATGTCGTTCAAGAGTTTTTACCAGAACATTCAAGCATAAGTTATCTCAACTGATGATGCGGATGATGGTTGTTCGGCGGATGCCGAAATGAAGGCTCTCAAGACACAACTTAAACATGTCAAACAAGATTCAGCAAAGGCTATCAAGGCTTTGAAGAAAGATAATTATAGATTGAAGACAATAGTTGTTGTATTGTTGATAATTATAATAATGTTAGTGTGCATGTTATTTTATAATTTGAAGGTGAAGAATGTAATGAGTTTGGCTAGTTAAGGTGTTATCTTTTTAATTATGAGGATGATGACTGGTTGTATTCACAATGGATAATGGATCATTTTATTCAACAACTATTGCTTTTACTTTTGTTATACCATGCATTTTGATGTTGAAAAAGTGGAAACACCACATAAATATTGAACTTAACTTGATCCAATTTATTGCGATAACTGATAAATTACAACTTTTGAAATACATTATTAAAAAAAGCCATCAATGAGTTTGTCATAGCATAAAACAAATGGCACACAACTAAACTACTTCTTGGTCATAGTTCCACTCATTATCCGTGCTCTTATTTTCATACTTATACTTCTTGGTCCCATTTCTTCAGGGGATGCAATGCTACCACTTGCACCTTCGTCTGGACGCCTTTAAAAAAGTATAATATATAGAAAAGTAAATGTTCAACATAAACAAAATCTACGTATATACTTTAAGTTATTGTTCAACATAAACAAAATAATGAAAGTACAATATTGGAAGCTTAGGCTTTTGCAAAGTGGTAACTCACCAAGATGAAGTTGTAGGAGAAAATGCAACTACTGCAGCTTGAGAAGCTATTGCTACATCAACTTCATAAGTATATAAAGCTACTTCTGGGGATGGTGCAACTTGAGAAGTTGCCACGATTGTTGCAGCTTGGTAAGTTGCTGCGACGGCTGCTTGACAAGCTTTAACTACTGCAATAGCTGAATACAAAGTCGCTAAAGCTGCTGAGGATGCTGCTGCTGCTACTGCTACTGCATGTTGCAAAGTTGTTGGGGACATTGCGGCATGTTGCAAAGCTGCCGACCTAGATAGACATGTCACACTATTGTATCTTTTTTTCTTGCAAGTCCGACATGTCTTCTTCATTCCTTTTCTAGTCATCCTACTTCCACTAGCAACATTATCTTCCTCCCTTGTCCTTTTGTGTTTGCATTTACCAGCTTTCACCTTGGATGGAAGTGGTTCATGTGCCTCCTTATTAGGCTTTTTTCCAAAATCTATCTCCTCAAACTGGCATCATGTTATGATATATGGTTAATAATTTTTCCTTCTTATAACAAATATCCACATATTCATATGTATCTACCTATTTATGGTGTAATGCAAAAATGGCATAAGGGCAAGGGATATTAAAAAGATGACACCTCCTACAACTGCATTCTCTCTTGAAAATATCCACTACGTGCTTTTCCCTCTTATCCTTATCCATCACCTCATAACCGTTGTAACCATTCCATATCACTTCACAATAAGAAGCCATATCTTTTTTATTTTCTTCTATCTTTTTCACCTCGGGCCGCACTCTCTCCTCTACCGGGCACATGCATCCCTCTGTGCGTGCATCCTTGTCATTATCAATATCCACAAATCCTCTAGCATACTGTAAATAGACTTACACCCGGCATCTATGATTTTCCTATTATATATGCTGTCAACAATATCACGTTTCACCTCAATGGAGAAGAATCCCCTAAACCAATGCTTAGGCTCTGTCTGAACCAAGTAACGATATGCAGTTGGACTGATTTTCTTCATCACTTGAGTATTCTCATCAAACTCTACCATATTATTACTCTTAGCACATTGCCAAAACAATCTTTGCATAGTATCACTTCTTGCCCCAATTGGCATAAATATGTCTAACGCACATTCTATGCTCGGCTGCAAGTAACATTGTCTCCACAGCCTATATCAGCCCCTACAAAATACAACAATAGAACAACAGAAGCAAAGCAACAATTAACAAAAAAACAGTAGAAACAAATCAAAAACAGCAGCAACCGACAAAATACAGCAGTAACAAACCAAAAATAAAGCATAAAATACGCCAAAAACATACCAAAAACAAAATGCAGCAGTAGCAATAGCAAGCAATAGCCACAACATGAATGTTCCAGACCAAAAACAGCAGCAACCAACCATAAATAGAGCACAAAACAGGCCAAAAATATGCCAAAAACATTCCTAAACACAGACCAAAAACAGACTAAAAATAGCAGGAGCAGACCAAAAATAACAGTAACAACAGAACATACATTTTGCTTGTCGCTAATTATTACCCAGTCTCGCGCATATGTGTTTGTAATGTTGAGGTCCTACTTCAACTGTGTCAGAAACTAGGTCCAAGTATTTCCACTCTCCATTTTCACAATTGTCCATGCAATTAGGAATATTTGATCATTTGCATCACTTCCAATAACATACAATATTTCCCCCTTATAAATTCCCTTAAAAAAAATAGCCATTTAACCCCACAACTTTTCTACATACGTCAATGCAACATCTTTTGCATGTAGCAAAACAAATATACATCCCATCAAATGATGCCTCAGAATGCATGCCAGGCTTACCTTCAATATGACAGTTTTCCCAATATTTGTGCATCTAAGCTCATCTGTATAATCCAACAACTTTGCATATTCTTTCTTGAAGTCTCCCATCAAAATTGCATAAGCAAACGACTTGGCTTTCGAACACTAATTGATAGTTACGTTTAAACCCAATAGTTCTTTGGTAAGCTCCTTAAACGCACTAATTTTGATAGTTGGCATTACCCTAATTGTACCAAGGAATTACTTTACCAACCAAGAATTGGTGACCCTCTTATTATGGAAACTAATGCTGCATTAATGTTGTCGTCATACTTCTTTACATGAAATGATCCGATCATAATGTCTAAAGATGCAGTAATTTTCCAAAGGTAATTTTTATCAGCACATTTTGCTCAAACAACCTTCTTTTCATTCTTGATAAATTTTATCTCTCTATGCTCTGCTATTGAGTACTTTATTATAGCATCTTTAAATTGCCTACCATCGTCAAACTTCATAACTAGACAAAAAAAAAAAAGGCACCATACTATCAGCATCATATTGAACAAACCTGCTTCTCTTTCGTGTAATGTTTTTCTCATCATTATCTTCTCATTCAGCATCAAAACTCTAACTATAATCTTCATATGTTTCGTGATAGTCTGTTTGGTAAGAATCACATTTACCAATAATCGCATTAGTTATTGCTATCATACCGGAATGTTGGACCGCATCAGATCCTTCACCTACAAAAGATTGTTGGCTTGGATATTCTGGTTCCCCTAGTAGATAACCCATTATGGCTCTATTGAATTCCATCACGTTTCTCCTTCTTTGTACAAGGTGTTCATCATCGTTATCCTCATCATCAGTCAATATTACATTAATTGAGTTTTCATTTTCTAACTGATCAATTTCATCTCACTAAATGATTTTCGTTGTCTGATTGGTCACTCATCTTAACCATGTATAAAATGAAAACATAGTTAATACAGGGGGACATTACAGAAGGGCATTTTATGTTCTTTGTAAGGCAGCAACGACAACACGGGGAAAAAAATAGGGTTACACAAGTCAACAACCAAGCAAGCAAAATGTGTCGACAAGCAAGCAAAAAAAAAAAAAAAAATAGGGGTGCATAAGTGAGCAAACAAGCAAGCAAAATTCGTGTGACAATGAGTTGAAATTTGTCGGTTTCCGACCTAACGAACTCGAAATGAGTTGAAATTTATCAGGTCACATGGAAATAGTGTGCTGATCCAAAAAAACGGCTTTATTGTGAGCGAGTCCCTTTTTTTCACATTTCGAAGTCGTTTAGATGGTTTTTGGAGCCCTTTTTCCCTAATTTCGCTGTGACCAATGTTCTATTCATTCAACTTTTCTAATGCCATGTCTCTTTTATTATAATTACCATCTCCATTTATCTTAACTATTGTTATGAACCAACAATTCGAACCATAAAACCTGATGAGCACAATGCACCCCTCTGTGTCAAACAGTAGCATATATAACTCCTCCGAAGCAATCATCATATTCTTTTACCAAGTATATCATAATATTAGGGAATTTCATACTCAGTAGCTTGTTTCTGCATCACGCTTATGATCCTATTATTAGTAAACAACATACCCAAAGTTCCATTCAGCTGCAACAAAGGGGCCAATTTAGAAATACATAGCAATCGAAACGAAAGTGTACCTGAAAGAATCATGCAGGGTAGATCACGAGCCAATGAACCAACGATTTCATCTAGGGAGGAGGTCGAACAAACCAACAATTTCAAGCTTGGGGAGGGGAGGAGGCCGAACGAACTAGCAATTTTGAGCTTCGTGAGGGGAGGAGGCCAAACAAACCAACGAGGAGGCCAAACGGACCAGTAATTTCGATCTTCGGGAGGTCGATTTCTGCAACGAACCAGCAATCACGAGCTTGGGAAAGCTAGGGTATTAGATTAGGCAAAGAGGGTTCTCCAAAACAACTTAGTTTTTGCCACATAGTCGCCCCATCATCACTCCGGCAAGCTCCGACGGTCCACGTCGTCCTTTCGGGACACCAACCGTCGGAAGGACTTAAATGGCCAACTATGTAAAAGTTTAAGACTAAATCGGTTTAAAAAAACTAAATCGGCATAAGTGGTAAAGATTTAAGACTTTTTTGGCAATTTTCCCAACCGTCTTATAATGTCATGTGGACCACACTTATTCTTACAATTATTTCATAAATTTTCTATGGTCATTGGACCAAATATAAAATGAAGCAACCACCATCTCCCGAGTCCTATCACATTATCATCTTGACACCGGCTGTCTCCATTGCCGATGGAGTGATTAACATCGTTATTGTGATCGGCATCACCAGCTGTTTATATTTGACTAATTTTCAATAGGATGGATGAATGACATTGGGCGACAAAAAGTGACGTGTGGATGCATGATTTAAGGGGTTCAAATTGCACGAGATGAAGATAATCTCAGGGGAAAGTTAATGACATTGACATCCAAATCCTAGGATCTAGGAAAAAAACAACATAAAATAGGAAAAAAAAAAAGACGAAACTCCTAGTCCTGGGATGATGATAATGACAATAATACACTAAAAGGAACGAGAAGCTAACCCAATGATCTTTAAGTGTTTTTCATTCTTTGAAATATAATAAATATTCATAATAATATTGATGATTTCTTTTGGATTAGCAATAATAGTTTTGTACTTGTGGTTATCTGTTTTTTGGCACTTAATTTGTCTGTTTTTTTGGATTAGAGAATACAGATTGAGGTCCCAACCAGGGCTTTTGGACGGTGGGGATGGGGGTGCCCCTTTACAAGGGGAAGGGTTTGAAAAAAGAGGTCCATGATGGGAAGGATTCCCTGACACGTGGTCAGAAAATCCTTTTCCAGAGAATAACCAATAACCCCAATCTTCAAGGAAATTCCAGCACTAATGCTTCACAATGCATTTGAAGCAATCTGAGAATACAAGGCCCACCAAATATTCCTATTGGCTCCAATTTGTAGCTTTTCGTGCCCCGTTAGCAACCCAGTTCATGCCAGGTTTCAGGCTCATCAGTTCCTGATCAAGGCTTGATTAAGCAACGTGATTAGCACCACAACATTCCAATTAGTGAAAGCAATTAAGTTATGGTTGTCTTCCTTCTGTTGCGCCGTACGTTGCGCCAAGCAGAATCTTTGTAGGTTTTGAACACCCACAGATCTTACCGAAAGGGGAGAAATCCTAAACCTTTGTGAAGTCAATGTCTTCCATCGAAAACCACAGGACCATGGACGAGTTCTTCGCAAGTCATTGCGCCCAGCCAGGCACCATCATTTTCAACGTGAGGCCTTGGCAGATGCATATAGAGCTTCTGCTCTAAGTTACGTAGTGAAGTTAACGACCGTCTTTTGTTTGAATAAAACAAAGGAATAATTGAATGAGTAGGGGATGAGTAGGAGACACAGGGCCAACGTTTTTTTTCCCTTGAACTTTTATGATAAACCAAAATTTTCGTGAGAGAGAGAGAGAGAGAGAGAGGTGGACTAATATAATGATGACATGTAAGAGGAGGATTTGTGCTAATTAGGGTACTTGACGTACTTGACTGCAAATACTACTTCGAAGCGTCTTTCCTCCCCCAATCTTTTCCCATTTTCTATACATGCACGAATGAGAGAAAATGATAGTTATGGCGACCAACAGAATTCGATGCAGACTTCGTCCTCATCCACAGTTTGAACAATGTCTAGCGTGTTGGCCTCTATGCGTCCTGGTTTTGATTGAAAGTTGTGGCGAATAGTCGCCTTGGCTCCATGATTTCTTGAAAATGGAATTGGACGGGAGTCTTCATTTTGCTTTAAACCCCCAAGAAAACCAAAGCCCTAAGAAAGAAAACTCGGTCAAGAATACGACCTCGAATGTATACCGTTTCTTTCTTTCTTTATTTCTTTTGGGGGAGAAAGAAAATTACCCTTGTTTGGACTTTAGAGACGATAGTTTGGATTGGTTATTTTCCAAGAACCTAAAGTTGAAAATTCTAAATTTAAGAATTTTGCAAAGTATGAAAAAAGAGAGTTCTAAAAGCTTAGTGGATATGTGGAAATTTTGAGTGCGTAAAACCCACTCAATCTCTTACATACTTTTCAGCAATAAATTACATCCAAGCGATCGCGTCCCGGTGTTTTTCACATTAATCTCACCGCGTGCCCATCGAGGAAATCCACGTAAAGAAAACTCTACATAGTTTCCGAATGGCCTAATGTGCATGTGATAATGACAATTAGGTCAAACGCGGACTTAAGAGCGCAAATGCTGAAGTTCTGATTGCATCAAAGTCGAGAGGGACTAGTCGGACGCCTGCTAGATGCAGCCATAGCTGAACTGAGTTTCGGCATAGGCGAGAGAGCAACCGTCTCGTCGTGCGCCTGGCCACTGTACATAACACTTTGTCTCGGGCTTGGTGGCCCGTTCGCTCGACCCTATACACCTCATGAATATCCCCTCCGCAGATTTCGCCCTCGAACCTCTCTCGAAAACCAGAATCCACTTCGAATCAGGTTCAAACTCGAGACATTGATCCAACAAAAATTGATTCGCTACACTACAATCAGCTCAAAGTTCCATGCGGGATGCTTTCTCTTCAATCATCAAGGCAACCCAACAATGTGGTACCGTGTCTTCGCGAGTCCTCAAGTCTTCTCCCACCTTGCACGATTGCGCAACATTACACGTGCGCAGCGCCACGAATTGACTTGGCCAAGAAATATCGGACCTTTTTATGTATTAAAAAGAAAAGGACAATACACACTCAATTCTCTTTAAAATCTAGTGCTTAAGAAAAGATATTCACTTAGAAAACCGAATATCAAAATTGAACTTTACTTGCCTCTGTTAGATTAGTGAGGTATTTGATGGGTTAAAATGTAGACACGAGAGACATTTTTTTTTTCTTTTGGGCATGATAAATTTAGGGAAACGAATGGATACCCTCCTTCACGTTCTCCCAGAGTTTCTCTCTCTTTGAAGCCTCACTTTCTCCACGAGCTTGAATCTTGTCCCTTTGCGTCCTGGAGATGAGAAGGAGAGCCTTGTCGCTCTTAGGAGACTTGTGATCCCTCGCTTGGCCGGCAACAACGATGAGGTAAGAGCTCACGACAGATTCCGGAACAGGAACGTGTTGGGAGAGAGACATCATTGGAGGACAAGCTGTCCACAGAGCCCAACAAAATGGGTAACGTTTTGCTAATCTGATAATTCTGATATCCGTCACGTTTTCCGTGAATAAATTGCGATTCCATGCCCTGCGTAGCGACTGACGTTGATGAAGATCTTGAAATGATTGTCGCTTTAGTGCATATTGTTCCATAAAATTATGCTGGTCATTTCAATTTAGACATAACCCGTTGGAAAAAAAGGCATTTCTCTCGAATCTGAAACGAATATCGTCGTGACGCTTGCTATCTCCTCCGTTCGTGAAGTGGTCCATGTCATTATGTTCACACTGGATTCATTTACGATGGAGCGGGTGGAAATCTACGACGGAAGAAAGTGAAATGTAGGAAAAAGGTGGAAAATGTGGTCAAACTGCACGAGTTGAAGAATAGCTCGAGGAAAACTTAATGACACTGAAATAAAGTTCCTAGGATCCGGGAAAAAAAAGAATATAAAATAGAAAAGAGTAAGCTTCTAGTCCTAGGATAATATTTACTCCGAGAGAACAAAATATTTACACCCGGCACAAGTTCCAATGCAATGAACTAGAAAACGTCGTAATTTATCATAGAAACAAAGTGCTTCAAATTATATTTATATAAAGAGATTTTCCTATCGAGTTGTTCTTTTCATTTATTAGTGGCTATTCAATGAACCCTTCGGCATACACTTCGTTCCAAAGAGGTAACAATTGATTGATCGACGTTTCGCAGCCAATGTACCTTAGTATCATAATAAGATGATTGAATTGAATTGTGTGATGCAGAAGATCTTATGAAAAATAATAATGCAGTCAAGCTTGCGCTATGAAAAGGCAAACTCTTGCTTTTGGAGAAGGGAAAACGGCTTCAATCCACTCGATAGAGGCGACCGCAGCAACGGTGTTCTAACTCGGACGAGGCACAAGCAATAGAAAGCCTTTATGAATATCGTCCACGTCTTGTCGAGCCATTCGATCGAAAAAGGGTAACAACGAACCCAGAAAGAACTTTTGTCGTCAGAAACAAGAAAGGGAACTATTTGGACAGCCAACTTGGAAAGATTGATGATGGAATGATCCTAATCATAACATCAAAGAGAGAAAGGACGATTAAGCCCGTGGTTAAATTAAGAAAAATTAGAGCGCGGTGCATAGGAAATTGTTGACGAGCAGTATTATCCAGCCTTGATTTGTGGGATGTAATAATCCACTTAATCATTTATCAAGTACCAAATCAAGGGTTGATCAGATTGATTGTGAAATTTAAGTTTATGGTGACGGTGGATGCTTTGGTTACTTTGAATTAAGAGGGTTCCGTTGTGGAGATTAGGGTTATGCAGAAGCATGCGGGTTTTTTTTTTTTTTTTGGAGAATAAACTCAATATATCGAGATTCACCACCATAAATTAGATGTATATTTGAGAACTTGCACATAAAGTCACAATGCAATATGGAAAATACTTACCAGTGGATGTGCAAAAGCATCGTATATGTGTAAGAAATAAACATTTGAAATTAAGTTTGTCATGAAATATTTCAATGAATAATTAATGAAAAGAAATTAGTTTTCATAAAGAAATTGTATTAACGATAAGGGAATGATTTTCAATGTCTAAAATATTTTTAAGTAGGTAGGAGTAGGATAGAAACTAACCAAATTGGCAAATCATAATAATGAAAAATGTGAAAGATAAAATAAATTTTTTTATTTTACACGATCCTCCAAAGATACAATATTATAAAATAATTTTTTTTAATTCACACGCTCCTCCAAAGATACAATATTCGTAAAATAAGTAATTAAGAATATAATAAGACGGATTAAAAGTAATCCCTCGAACACATGGTGTAAGAATTCATCATGTCTCCATGATAATATGCCAATAACAAATCCTTTCTCAATTAACCTTTGATGGAAAATCATGGGAATTTCACTTTTATATGTGTGTTTGGAATGACCTTTACTTTTTACTTTTCGTTTTTCTAGAATCTTGCGGCTTAGTCAACTTGACTTTTTTGAACGGGATATACCTGAAACTTTTACGCTATACAAATTTTTGTACGCAAGTTTTCAAGTAATTTTTTTCTTTACTATTTTAATATGAAAATGATTTTTTTTTTTTGGGCAAGAAACCAGAAAGGTACTTTTGCCTTTTGAAAAAACCAAAAACAAACACTTGTTGAAACCGATGGCGAATCCATAGTCTGCACCCTTTTTCTGCATGCTCTATCCAATTATTATTAGAGCCCGTACGTTCACGAAATAACTCCAAGATAAGATACATCCTGAATGTAATAATTTCTTTCTTGTCTAGGGCAAAAACATATGACAATGAAGGCTACTAAATTCATTAGCGTTTACACCATGCAATGCTTTTCCATATTCCACGATTCATTACCACAAAGCGCAAGAAGTTGCAATTAAAGCCACGTCCAATTTCTTGTGATGAAATATTAAACTTACAACCTACGTACCCATTTTTGCACATATCTCACATCCATCACCGTTGATTTGGATAATCGATCAAATTTTTAAATCGTAGCTACCTCATCAACGGCGGTGAAAATGGGTTATGGACAAAACATGTATCGAGGTTATGTAACGTCCAGAAATCCATTTTTCCCTGGTGAATTGAATAAGTAAACGAGCCGTGAACCATAAGAAAGGGGGAACTATCTTATATAGGCAGCCGACTTAGAGAGATAAAGGAGCGCAAAGAAAAGGAAACCCCGCACTCAAGGACTCGTAGAGAGAGAGAGAGAAACCAAGAAAAGGAAGAAGATACATGGGTCCGCACTCAATCTCCCTCTTACAATAATCCCACTTTGACAAAACATCACAAAACGAAAGCAAATAAAAAAAAACAAAACAAAACGCGAAGTGTACTCGCCACGGTTTAGATTCTCCAAATTCCTTCACCTCTCTCTCTCTTTTCACCACCACCACCACCTATAAATCCCACCCGTTCCCCCTCTTCAACCCTAAAACATCTCCTCAAAACATCTTCTCTCGCTCTTCAATCTTTATGGATTTCGAATTTCAAGAATCCGACATAGTTTTCACTGATGAATATCAAGCAGCAAGGGATCAGAGCGGCGACGAGGACGAGCATGACTACCACAGCTTTTGCGGTACGATGGCCATGCCGATGCGCGACGACCCGTGGGCTCGTGGCAGATCGAACGACAAGGAGACCAAGGAGAAGAAAACGATGAACTCGTCGCCGCCGGTCGATATCCCGGAAACTTTCGTCCGGTCCCCCAAGTCTGATTACGCGTCTGAGGAGTGGGACGACGAAGGCGGGGAGATGGTGCCGCCGCACGTGATCGTCGGGCGGCGCGTGGCCGCGAGGATGGCGTCGTTGGTGTGCTTTAGCCATGGGAGGACGCTCAAGGGGAGACATTTGAGTGAAGTGCGGAATTCAATCCTTAGGATGACCGGCTTTCTGGAGTCATGAGAAGGTCTCTTTTGCAGACTTCGTTACTGTTACCTAGCACGCACACAAGGGGGATGGAAAATGTCAAAAGAGAAATCAGAAAGTCCTCTTTTTCATCTCCATTCTCTTGATGTGTTCTCACTAACTTTTCAAGATCTCATTCAATGTTAACGGAGTGGAGAACTTCGGGTCCAAAATCGGAAATGTGTAAATGTGGTGGGCTCTTGTGCAATTCATTGTTACTTCCTTAAAATTCCATGTACAGACAGCTTGTTGCATTAATGGTGGGTTTAATGTGTAGTGTCTGAAAACCCTACCCGAACAGCTGTTGTTAGAGGGAGGGATTTTACTTGTTGTAGGTCATATAATCGTATGAACCGTATAGTTGAAGCTACTGCGGGTCTTTGGAGAGAAGAAAATAAAAGGATATCGCAGGCCATGGAGGATTAGTAATTATAAGAAATCATTAATATATGTATGTAAATAATAGCGACATGATATAAAATTTGATATACGAAGTGATACGGTAGAATTTGAACGGTCGTCTCAATCAACAAAATTATTTTCAACATTCAATTTATAAAGTTTCTTATGTCATTTCGTATATAAGATTAGTGTAATCTGCCTTGCACACTGTCTTGGTAAATATAAAGAAAAAAAAACACAGAAAATATACGATAATTATGGTATTTAAAATACTGGTTGAACAATCGCAGGAATTTAATATTGAGGGTTTACTGCCAATAAAAGGAATACTGGATGGATGTTTCTGGGTTGCTGCCTGTCTCTGATTTGGAAGATTGCTCCCTTCATCTAAGGAAAGTTGACGATACTCAACGACATAGGTATAAAAATGAACCGTTATGATTACGTCCTTTCTTCTCATCTAACGGAAGACGTAGATTGGGCTCTTTTTAAGGCAAAAAAATAATAATGGGATAATGTGGCACGTGGCATTTCACTATTTTTTTTAAAAAGGTCTTTCGACCGGTATAATCATCAATGTTAAATTATTATTTCTACCGGAAGCATTCGTTTTCATGAGATTGTTGATAAGCACAGTGAGGAAAGTAATTGAGAGACGACAAGATTCTAAGACAGCTTCGGGTTATATGGTTGCCTTGTGCTTTACTCCGTCGTGATTTGGTTAATCGTGATTTTACCAGGGCTAAACAAAAAGAACTACCCAAAATCAGACTGAATTGATCGGTTTTGGACAATTATATCGCTTACCAGTCCGGTTCTCAATTCCATTAATTTGGGATTAGTGATTCTCAGTCCATTTCCCAATTCAAATGATGGAACCGCCCAACCGGACTACATCGATCATTTTTATTGTAAGTTTAATTTCTTTCAAATTTGTAAATTACCGAGAACTAAACATACCGCTTTAGCCACGTAAACCTAATTTATTAGCTACAAATTGACTCTCTCGCTCTTTCTTTCAAGCCCTAATCACTCTACTTCTTGTCTGAAATAAAAATTGCTTGCTCTCGGTCCTAATCGCTTACTCTTTTCACAGATCTCCATGCCTCCAAGCTCTAATCGCTGGACTTTCTCACTCAACCCTCTCGCTTGAGTCGCTCGTCCCTCTCACCTGAGTCGCTCGTGTCCCTCTCGCTTGATGCCTTCCATTCACTCTATTTTTGCCCGATCAATCGCACCTCATCAAAGCAAATATCAAATTATCTTTTCTTTGTTTGCTTTTTTTTTTCCATTTTTTGTTCATCATTTTCGCATCTCGTTGTCGAGCATGAAGAAGCCAAACTCGAAGACTTCATTTGCGAAGAATTGGGAACCCATTCCATTCATAGTCTAGTTCGATTGCTGGTTTTTAGAGAGCGGGTAACCAGTCACATCAATACAGTTCTTAGTCCCTAACCGAGAACTGCACTGCCCAAGAAATTATCGCCGCTAATTGTCATACTCATGTTTCATGCGGACTAGGACCAAAACTGGGCATGGCAATTATATGTTCCTCGTTGTCAGGATCAGGCAATAAATGATTCGTTTAACATGTGGAGAATTTTTTTTTTTAAGGAACTAGTTGGTTGATGAAAAATGATTTCCTAAATTAGTTTTCAAATAACTTTTGAGCATTTCAATAACAGAAAACCACTCGATTGATAGCAAGCATATTTTATGGACCGAAAACAATAACCTTAAATTATGAAAAAAAAAACAAATTCTCCTTCCGACAAGAAAGATATTACTGTCCTTGACTTTTTTTTTTCTTTTTTGATAAGTGTCGGCTATTTTTTCCATAAATCTTGTCTATCATCTCTTGAATACTTCATTAATGTTCATATTCTTCTATAATTTTCCAAATAATATGATCATATGTTGTTTTTCATATATAATTTTGAAATATATTTCATAAATTTTTGTAATTTTTATTATTTTGATGGAATCGAAAGTAACAAAGACGATTTTAGATTCCACATTCTTGGTCCTTACATATCATTTCTGACTGTACAAAGCTGCCTTTAATAGATTCTCTCATTATTAAATATTATATAATCAATTTTTTTTCAACTTACTATTATCACAAACGAACCCCAAAAAATTATTTACTTTCCTTGAAATTGAATTTCCTAAAAATTTTCAGACGCAAGGAGTTTCCGGTGAAGCAAAAACACTCTACAAACAACAATATCTCTCAATTGCGTGCATTAATAGAT
This sequence comes from Melaleuca quinquenervia, assembly GCA_030064385.1. Lineage (NCBI taxonomy): Eukaryota > Viridiplantae > Streptophyta > Magnoliopsida > Myrtales > Myrtaceae > Melaleuca > Melaleuca quinquenervia. The sequence continues at coordinate 4,240,057 of CM057721.1, forward strand.
AATTAACAATCAATTGCTACCTAAAAAAATTTAAAATGAATTCTACAAATTTAAGAAGGGGCAAATCACAATATCTCTCTCTCTCTTTCTCTCTCATACATTAATATACACAGAGAATTAAAAATAAACCAATTCTGCTATAATTTTCAAACAACTCACATCTTACGGATATGCTTTGACTCCACCACGTGGCACTTTCAGGCCCCTCAAGGAAGATGGACTGTGGGGCCCCACATCGAGCGCGCATCAATGGACCAGCACAGCGTGAGAATCGCGAGGCACCACGTGCCGTCACACGGCTTCCCCCTAATTATACCCCGCCACGTGTCCGATCCAGTACGAGCGCCTGTCCGAGAGAGGGGGCCGAATAACGCCAAATGCTCACACGTGGAAGCGTCGCGGCCACAAAACTCGTCAGCGAACCGCATTCTATCGAGAACATACGACTTCACGTGCTTTACATTAAACATCCAGCGCTTCACAAATGTCAGATTTCCATTGGCTAAGCTTCTGCTTTGGGAGGGACCATGCGTGTCGATCCGTTTTCACGTTGTAATAGTTGCCTTCGCAGAAGAGGAAACCACGAGGAGGGAGTGTGACGTGGGAGAACGAAGAAGAAGAAGAAGAAGAAGAAAGTCAAATTGGTTTTCATATTGTGTGTACATCGTGACTCTCTCAATAGCAAGACTTATCCATCTACTTATCTCGCGAAAAAAATTGAACGTTCTTGAGTAAATCATCATTCATGCCGATCGAAATATCTGTCCGACGCAAAATACTTTCTATTGCCGACAATCGTGCGAGAAAAATATCTTTCATTCGTTCATTTTAGTGAACGGTGAAATTAAATATTCTTTCTTTGAAGAATATCTTTTTAATTATTCGCTTTTCGCGAACTAAGCGCGCTCTTAACGGAAGTATAATGTAACGAGCTTTATGCAAGTGATTGGTTGGTTGGGGGTGCAAATGGATTGGCACGACGGATGTTCATTCTTTAGGAGACGTGTCAACACCAATTGGGTTGGTAAAGCATTGGAGAAGAGATGAGGTGGGTTGAGAATTCCCAGGAGGAGAAGTTTTATCCTTTGAAAACACCACGAGCTTATTCGGGAACAAGAGAGGGGAATATTCGATCAACTAAAATAAGGTCTTCTTCCTCCACAACCGTATCTTGTATTTTCTAAGGATTAAAAAATAACAATCAACACCCACCTATGAGTAGCCTAACTGGTTAGAGCGAACTTAGACTTCTTTGAGATTTTAGGTTCGATTTCCCAGAGAAGCGAAGTGGGGGGAGTCATGGCGGTGAGTTGCTGAGTTAATTTCCCTCGAGAAATAGTCGAGGTGTGCGCAAATTTATCGGACACCTTGGTTACCAAAAAAATAATAATAATAACAACCAACGATGCAAAATATGTCTACATGATCGGGTTTTCGAAATCATATTGTGGATACTTTAAATCTTTCTAAAAATTTGTTACATCGGTGATGGAAATTCTATCATCTTTTTATGCAGATGCCATTCTAGTTTTCAATGAGATTACAAACTGTGGTTGCTAAATCTTCTACCATATAAAATCTCTTTGCCCTATGCAGCAGATTGGAAGTGATGCTATGTCAAACTATGGACAATGTATGAATATTGATCAACCGTTCCTTATCGACGACGGAGCAATCCGAAGTCTAATTTCAAAATGCTCAAATATCGTTCGTCTCTAAAGAAAGAGCTCGAATCTTTCTCGATAGAGAATAGGGCTTCTGAAGGAAAAGTGAGGATGAACAGCCATACGACCATGCGGTCGAATGAGAAAAAACGATTCAACCTTTCTGATGAATTGGAGCTGACGATGAGTCCAAAGTGTCTATTTCTTTCTTTATCATAGCAATGAAACGTGGGCCCAAAAACCACCGGCAACTAAAACTATCCTCTTCAGAATCATTAGGTCACGTGGCGTGCGACCAAGAGCAGGCTGAAGTTCTTTGAACCATGCGCGAAAAGACAAATGAAATCCTCTCGAGTTATTTATCTGAACTCTGCATTTGTCGTGTCCCCTACTGGAGAAGACGAAGCATTTTCTTGCGGGGCCACTTTCTAATTCACTCCGTGACGAGAGAAAAGAGGCTTTCTTGCGACTTGACCTCTCGTGAATCGCTTGCTTCGTTCTTTGAATCTAGGGTTTTAACGGGGTCGACTTTGCTATCCCAAGGACGATGAAAGGATCATTTCATGCATACGGATGTAATGATGGGTCAAGTCATGGAGAGAAAACAGAGACGTGGTGGGCAACAGTTCCCCAGGGTTTGCGCCGCTAGATACGATTGGCGTGTGGCCTTATCCTTTTTTGACTTTGGTTGCATGGGTTGAGCAAGCTCTCGAGCTTCCGGATGATATATCTACACCAGCGATGTTTAGAAAAAGCAAACTTATGAAATATACCGGTTAAGAAAATTATAGAGACTGTGGAGAGATTTGCGTGGCGATTCCGATGACAATGGAGTTCATTGAGACTGTGGTGGCACAATGGCATGAAGATTATGGTATCGCGATTACTATGAAGGTTGTGATACCTACAATACACATGATGACCGTCATGGTGGACTTATGGATATTATCAGCAAGATCATGACTACTATCAACAACTAAGTGAGCTGTATAACTTTCATTACAACATTCCAAGTTTTAATTTGTGTTTCTAGGCATAGAATGATAGAAATTTGCCTCGACATATTGTGGTACTTATGACTTAATTCATCAACAAAAAGCGAGCAAAATGAGGTACATTTATTTAATTATTGTATCTTTTAAATTCGTAAATCTCATGAATTCATGTAACTCTTGAATTCATGAAACTACTAAATTCATATACCCTATATATATTGATGTATCTATTGAATCCATAAATCTATTTAATTCATGTATTTATTAAGTATATGAACTTTCACACTTTGAATTCATTTGGTCTATGCTTTATGGGCACAATATTCGAAGAACAAGTAGAATTACCCCGCATCTCTTCACTTCAATTTTTTCTCTCAGTGTGCCGAATTCAATAAGCGTTCAACTTAGTGCTAATTCAAAAGCGTTCAAAGTGTGGTATCGTGGAAGACATAGTTTACTAAGTTATAGTTCGTGAAGATGTTTAGAACTTGGCAGCAACTAATTATCTTAATGAGATTCAATTAGCCATGCTAACCTCCTATGTAATTTATGTTATGATTTTATACCAATTCTACAAGTCCAAGGGACCTCGGTTATGATAGGACACACATCCAGAGGGGGGCATAGCTGCGAGGGTACTCGGCCATGTGCTCCTCTCTCTCCATTTCTCTCTTTTCCTCATGTGTGTTATCTCTAAGTATCTCTCCACAATGAATTGCCGACCTCTTCAAACCCTGAGGCTATAACGGCATATATATATAGACAATGATGATTGCAATTAGAGAGCTCGTGTTTCTATTGTTTGTATAATTACCCCTAAATCATAATGTTCCTTTCGATTAAGTTATTCAAAGGTCGAATTGCACCAATTATTATTAATTTGAAACTGAATTTCAGCCAAGCCCTCTTGGAGATAGGCAAGCCAAAATTCTCAAGGCTTGTGGGCTTGAATTTCATAGGTCTTGACGTATTTATGGCTTATTCCAAATAATTTTCAGGGCTTTTATGATTATGGGCTGAATGCAATTCAATTTGAGCCCAAATTATCACAAATTAAGGGCTAGGAATTTCGGCCCTTTCACCTTGTGCCTTGGCCGAATGTCCCTAAGGTGTGGGTCAAGCCTATGCGACTATTCCCAGTCTTTATGCGACCATCAATCCAATACAAGATCCATGAATGAGACATGTACTATATGAATAAATGCAACAAAAACTACATGAAATGCAATTTAACTCCCCAAATTTCCTGCAACTTAATTCTAAATGACTTGTCAAACTTTAAATATCAAGATTGCGTATCTTTTCTCCACTATGTTATTTCCAACGCAAATGATGACGTCAACCAAACGGTACGTAATTTCTCTATCACGACATAAAACATTTCCTCTAAGACCATAGAAGAGAGCATACTCTAATAATACGCCAAGAAGAGAGAGAAATGCAGTACATCTTCAATGTTGAAGCAATCTAAGATAGTCTTCCATGGATTAAGCCAGAAATTACAACACATGAAACGAGAACTTACATATGAAGTCACATGAGAAAAACGTTTCCAGTTTCTGAGCAGGGATCGATACGGGTATAAAGAGGCTGCTATACATGCAGACTACAGAGCTGTCTAATCTTTTCCAATATGTTGCTCCAGTTTGGGCCGGCTTTCTTACTGATGGTTCATGAAAGCACCGATTCGTACACTATCCACATTCTCGAGGACATCGAACGATGGAAGTCCCTTGGCATCAAGTTGGCCATCAACTTTGGTGTAACAAGGTCGCTTTTAGCTCCGATGGGGGCACATAGGAATCAGTTGGTGACCCTGCTATACCACAGTTAATGGCCAAGCCGTTGCGGCAACGTTTGATGTCGTCGAGACTATGTACGGTGGAGGGATCAGCGCTTTCAAGAACCATCGCCAAGAGGTCCCGCGGTGTCTGTGGCCGATGGGGACGGAAACGCAGAGGCCCGCGAACGCAGGCAAGAAGAGTGCGTGCACCGGGCAACATCACATGAACGTAACAAAGACAGCCAAATAGATTAGACAGCTGGCTAGGATGACCAGAAAGCTGATGTCTCTCGTGCTCTACATAAATTGAATGACTGAATAGAGAGGGAAGGAAGTAATAGTAACGTTTGCAGACATCTGCAAGCCGTTTCGCACTGGCGACTGCCACACCCCCATGGGCCATAACAACCAAATCATAGTAGAAATGGAACAATTGACGGTAATACCACAAAATCTCCAACATGATAAATGAGCGGCAAATCCTTAGTTCAAAATCTCTTATATGGTATTTAGGCACATTCAAATATGGTAGTGAGCCTTCACGGCGCAGTGATAGAAAGGTTACCTCCTAGATTTTAGGAAAAGAGAGAAGAATCAATGATATTGACTGCATCTGAAACCGGAAATAAAAATCAGAGAAAGAGAGGATTTAGCTCTTACTCTTCTGCAACGATTGGACAAGGCATAGAGGATGAAGATCTATAGCTTGATCGAAATTCGGATATGGAATATCTTGGAGCTACGGTCTTTTGTCATGAAATGGCGATCAAATAAGGAACTGTGACCTCAGACGCTCCTCTATCGGTTATCCGGAGCTAGTGAAGAAAAACTGAGCGAGCCTGAGACACTTCACAATCTCCGGCCAACGAAACAGAACATATCAAAGCAATTTCCAGCACAGCTCGTAGACGGTGAAAAAACAAGGATGGTGATAACCTTGTGTATGGATGATGAAGTTTCAATCAGCTTGCTTCCACGGAGGATTAGAGAAGGAAAAGAGCCATCCGAGATAGAGATCAGAGAGAGTTTCTTTTTGCCCTTTGTCTCTCTCTATTTTTTTGTTATCTTTTTATATGTATATTTGTATTTATATGCAAATTTGATTTGTCGACTAAAATCCAGTGTCAACAATGGCAATTATTAATCAAGTATGGTAGTACGTTGGCACTCGACTTAAGTACCTTTTGCGAGGTATGCTTTGCCATGAATTGAGGATATCATTATTGGCAAAGGTAACTTCTTACCAAGCATATTATATATTCTCTACCAATCCAATATGTGTTCAAAGACAGATCATTGCATTAGGAGTGTAGAAATTGATCTCTAAAACAGCTTCATTGATCTTTCACTGTTGCTTTGTGAAGTTGTTATAATTGCTGTCCTTGTTCTGATCAGCCTTACATTCATCTTTTGTCATAGTGCAACAGTTTCTCCTAGTTGATGTGTTAGAATAAGTAGTTCATGATGTTGATCCATCGCTTGATTTCGCATTGTAAAGATCTGCCCACATTTTCTTCTACTTTCGGCTAATCCACCAGAGTTGGTTTGGGCTATCCCCACGATTGCTTATTCTGTTGGTTTATTTGGAAGGGTATGAATGGAGATCTACTGTTATGGCTCTTCTGTGGAAGAATCAAAGGCGGCAAGCAGTCGGTGCGGTTGCTCGTGCTGACCATGGGGCTTTGGTTGGTACAAGAGAGGATCCTTGCGTCTGTGCTAATCCTGTTGGGGGGACAAAAGTCGCTACTGTCGGCCATAGCATTTAATTGGCAAGCGGGAAGCAAATGGACGAGAGTTTGCAGAGAGGTGGATGCTGCCGATGTTCATCCAGATATCCAAAGTTCTGCCAAGGATACTAACTGGAGACAGAGGACGGCCACGTCACATTTGGTGTGAGAATGATAAACTTGATAGTTAAGACTTTTTATATTATTGGTCTCAATCAAAATGCGCCTGCTCTTTGGGTCGCTTTGCAGTCTAAGAAGAAGATGTGCTATTTTGAGTGGGATACTAATCCCTTATCTTCTCTTTGCGATTTGCTTGTTTCGAATGTGGGAGAGAAAACTCATCGAGCTTCCAATGACCTTGTTCCTTACCGAGCGACTGTGAAGCGTTGTGGGCTGAAAAGAAAAACTCAGGGCATTCAGATAAAGTGGAAAAGATAATGAATAGCCAATTCCTGCCACATGTTCCCAGAAAAAAAATGGCCCTGCCAAAATTGCAGATAATCTTATGTGATTGTGAATCCCACATTGTCACTTGCAATCAGGAAAGCCAAAATGATCGCGTGACCCGGTCCATCAGAACCCTGTGGCACAGTATCTGAGCCTCTGCGGAATGAAATCCGAAAGATGATTCCAATCAAAGTGATCCAAAAACCAAAAATATAAACAAAAGGCGTGTCTAGCAATTTTAGAATGCTAGTTTGACCCGATGACATGGATCTCATAATCGACTAACCAAGATATCGGGGGAAAAAGAAAATCAACCCCGATATGGTCCTCTACGGCCTTGAAATGAGGGAGTAACATCGAGATTTGCAGTATCGAAGATGATGGACATGAGTCGCAAGGACAGCAACATTGTTGATGATTTCGTGCGAGACATGTTACTGGGTCAACCCTGCTCATAACAATTGCATGGCAAAGCATTAGAACAAGCATAGTTCACGCATTATTGTAAAACACAAAGCAAATGTTCACTTTGATTGGCCATGCCTGGCAACGTAAGAGCTGCAACCACTGTATTGACTAGGAGTTCAGCAGATGCAACGATCTACGTTGAAATATTCTGCCCCAAATTAGTTCCTGCGGGTTGGAATCATGGGCTTCCTGTTCTTCGCCACATATGCAAATTGACTGAAATCTGGAGCAGTAGTTGACCTACTATCGAACAAAATCAATGAGGGATAACCAACAAAGAGCTCGGAAAAGTAGACAATCTATGTGCTGTCATCTTCTCACCTATTCGTGCACATGTTGTGCACATCCTTCAGAGGAGCATGGAGACCACTGGCACGAGAACCAGAACCATTGAATCTAAATGAGGATATTACTGAGACGAATCTCTCTAATGATTTTTCTGCTATGTCAGAATAGTGGCCTAAATGGGAGATGTCAGCTCCAAATTTTTCTTCAGAACCAGTGAATGACTTGTCTAATCCAGAGGCACAATTACCTGAAGCCAAGAGATATATCAAATTTCCAACATCATCCTGAAGGAACTCTTCATACATGTGGTCTCCAAAATGCTGAAGAGGTCACCAGAGAACCCAAAAGAAAAGGAAGACTACCAAATAATGGTAAGCAGTTAAGATAACCCTCTGATGAAGAGCCTTCACTTTCAAAATCAAAGTACATGCAGATGAGTCATAAATTTAGAATTCAATTCATCAGAGTATGAGCCCAGAAATGGACTGTGTCAGTCCTAAAGCAGGGGACCTTTTCTCAGAGCTAAAATGCATTGTAACATGTAGAGTCAATATTAAGTTTCCTTTCGATAAGTGGCATAACCAAATATTTTGCAAGCTTCCCAGTGATGTCGACTTTATTTCATGTGCACTAAGATACCAAATGATGCAAAAGATTTCCTGTTTTAAAAAGTCAAATTATTTGTTAAACATAAAATGCATGCTCAGGCTTGAATCGTGCAAATCCAATAGAAGCACAGCTCAGCTCTACAAAGAAAATGCAGTTCAGCTTTGTCATGTTATTGCGTGCATCTTCATCAATTATTTAATAAATCATTTTCCCAATTTCATCCTTAATTCTGTGAAGGTAGAATCTTCTAAAATATTTACCAACATCAATCTAGATTTATGCCGAACACCAGAGTATGTTAAGATTAAGAACCAAGAAAATTGCTAGACAAGTTCTCATGTTAATAGTGCAATTTCAGTTGACAACATACCATCATTGACAACAGAATCATCCACATGCGCACGCTTTTGTTTTGAGCTCTCCTGAGAGAAAGAAAATGCAGGGCACAGGAATTAAGAAAGCTATCTAAATTTAGGTAAGAAATCATGATAAAGAAAGGGTGCATTGCTAGAAATTATAAAAACTTGACTGCACCTACTTTTTCTGCTGTACCATCAATGGAGGTCTTCCTCTTGATAATCCTTTCTTTCAAAAGGTCAGTCTCACCTAGACTGATGGAATGATCACTTTCAACTGGGATGTCTTCCTTTTCATGATCTTTATCAGGATCATTCGCAGACTGATGCTTGAAATAGGAGCTTCTTATAATAGCCTTTCTGCTCTCTCTTCTTGCTTTGTCCTCAATTCTTACACCTTTTTCCAATATGTCATCATGGGAGGTTTTCCCCTCCATGATCACTCTCTTCATAATGTCTGGCTCAACTGGACTGATTGGGAGATCACTTTTAACCAGGGCAGTTTCTTTCCTGTCATCTCTATCAGTTTCCTTCGCAGCATGGTGCATGAAATAAGAGCGCCTTACCGTAACCTCTCTGTTTTCATTTCTTGTTTTTTGCTCAAGGCTGTTTACACCTACATTTTTAGTCATGTCATCAGGGTATTTTTTCTTTTTTATGATCATTCCTTTCACATGTACGGTCTTACCTATGCTTGTGGGTTCACTTCCAACAGGAGTATTTTCTTTCTGCTCGTCTCTATCAGCTCCATTCACAAACTGATGCTTAAAGTAGGAACTCCTTACAATGGGCTTTTTGCACTCTTCCCTTGTTTTTTCATCAACGCTGTATGCGGAGCTTTTCGGTTGATGCTCCTTAAATGATACACAAGGTTTATGTATCAAAAGCCTGGATTGTTGTAGTAATGAGAGCCCTGGTCTTGCAACCTCATCCAATGCACCTGCACTTTTAAAGTTATTGACAAAGTAGACAATGGAAGCCAATTCATCACCACATATCTGCACATATCAAAATCCTAAGGCCATGATCAGCTTTGGGCTTACCTCTTTCCATCAAAACTGATGCCTCTGGAATTTCTCGTGAGAAATCATCTTCTTCCTAATTGAGCAAAGTTTTGGGACATCAACTATCTTCAAATATGTATGTTTAGACTAAGTATGCAATCAATATTATTCACAATATTTGGGTGGTGTACCACTCAGGCAAAAAAAATATATAGTTCCAAGGACTGAGCATCTCCTTACTTTATGTAGCTGAGATAATTGACAATGGTTCATATCAGCCAGAGCCTCCTCAAAGTTGTGTTCACTGGAACTCTGAGAAAGGTTATCCACTGGACTTGATTGGTTAGAGGTAGACCTAGGAGCCTTGAAGTCCCTCTTTGATTCAAGAGATGCAAAGCCTTAACAGATCAAGGAAACCTTTGGTACCAAAGCCAAATGAGGATGACTTCTTAAAGATATTGCGCAATCTGTCTAAAGGGGTCCATGTCAATTCTCAGAGCAGGGAAGAACAAGAGAAAGATCTCTTTGAGCCTGATTAAATTTCTGATGCTGTGATTCAGCCATAATTAGAAATCTAATATAGATGTGATCCATATAGAATATAGATCCCCACTTACAATTTGAAACCTCTTTGTTAGATATTTGTACACATGATAGAGGCCATGCATACACTTACTAAAAGAAGTTTCAACAGTTTCAATCAAGGACATGCAATCTCTAAGCTATACATATCTCATCCACTCGGGTCAGAGCGCAGAACATCAAGAAATATATAGACTCAAAAGCCACCCCAATCAGTGGGCCATGTATCTTTTCCTTTAATTGCAGATGCAGAGGGGTTGTTCATGCTTGAACTAAAGTATCAGGCCACGTAAGCTTGTGAGAGAACCCAATTTGTAAAGTGTAGCTTATAACTAGTCTTAAGTTCCTAGCAGGTAAGAAACTCTTGTGATCTCTCATAGTTTCCTATTTGTTGGCACAACAGCATTGATTGTTTGGAGAAAAGAGGAAATGTCAAATTCTTGATTCTTTTTCCCAGGGATTAGGAGATTAACAATCCCTGCCAACTAAATGAAAGGCAAGTCAAGGTGGCAATCAGACTAAGTGACAGGGCATGTCATTGGCTTGCCAATTCATCTTGATTAAGCTCACTTGCATTTCCAACAGTCAGCATAATTTAATGTGGCTTTAGTTCAGACAAGATACTGTAAGGCATCATCTAACTGCACAAAGCAATCACAATAAGGTTTTGCAAAGCATTTAAGGATACGATACAGAAAATAAATGCACGGAATACAGAAGAAATGGTGATCACAATGTAGGGTTTTCAAAGGATACAAAAATATTTCGTCAGGACATTCCTCTGCGCTGGTAAGTCTAGCTTCTTTTCACCTTTTGGCTTGAAAAGTTTCAGATATTGTGTTTTGTCAATCACAGTGGCACTAACATCCCTGCCCTGTAAAAAACAGGAATATGTGAAGTCATTCAATCATTATGGAGTGCGCACCACTAATCATCTCACTTATGGTATAAAAAATCAAAACCTTGTTTAAATGTATTAGTCGAGCATGGAAATATGCAGGGCGAATGTCCATCAAACATACTGTGCAGATATCTTGATCTACCAGCCACTCACACTTAATTGAAAACATAGTAAAAACAAGTGCCCCAATTAACCAGTCAAACATGTGTTTTTTCATATCACACCATAGTCAACTTTATACTAGTGTGTGGAATTGAGAAAGTGCATGTTATTGCAGAGGACTACCCCAACCTTACTATCTCATGTCAGGAAACCAATCTCTAAAATTTTTACTTTGGATTTTTTCCAGAACTAGAAGTGCTCATAATCACTATCCTTTATGTGAATAGAACTTCATGCATTGAATCATACACGTCACGTGAGACCTTCTCAATTCCTAAGAAGTTCAGCTGTGATTCTTGTATCTTCCTAATAACAGTCTCGTAGCCCAAGACATCATGATAACTATGTTAAGAAAAAGTCTTTTATCTCAGTAAAACAAAAGTTTGTGCTGTCCAGGTTTTTTGTTGCACAATCTTAAGCATTCAGAGCATGAAAAATAAAAAAGAAAGTCAAGCAAATGACAACACAGGATTACTTTCTAGTCAGGAAGGTTGAGAAGATGTTCAGAAAATCTTTATGTTCTATGTATCCTTGCTACTGTTCTACGTTTCATTTGGAAGATGTCTCCTTGAATGATCTAACTTATCAAATATCTCCTAGTCAAGCTTCAACTTTTGTCAGCGTTCAGAAGATCACTTCAAATGCTGTATCTGCTCACAAAACTTTTCTAAATTATAATATTCCCTCAATGAGCTGGCATTCCGAATCTAGGTATTTATGGCAAAAGTGGGGATTATATTCCCTAACTGTAAAGGAAAAAATAGTTTCAGTCACTTCAAAAGAAATCTAACAGGAGGAAAAAAAAGTGGAAAATGAAGATAGACAATGAATAAATATCATACCTGAAATGGTTCTTTGGTAAATGGATCAAGATCACCTTCTGCAATACCTCTTGCCACATATTGCGGTATCAATGTATTTCCAGTTAAGGATTTATCCAAATTGCATAACATCCTTAAAAAGCTAAGATAATAAAATCAATTTATTGGTTTCATAAAAAGGATATGGCCCTAGGAACTCCAGCTCATCATCAGCAATGTTTGATATATCAGATAGATGTACAATGCCTTCACTTATTGGATCATAAACCCTTTGATGCTGGAAAGTCAAAATGGCCTTTTGAAATAACTCTTCATAAGTTGGAGGAACCGAACCACTGGTATATCTCAAGTGCTTAATCACCTGTACACAATGAATGCTGGAAGTTACAAAGGAGCAAAGAAAATTTTATCTGACGATTGAAAGCTACTTCAAGGGTTTATGATCTGAACAATCAAGTAACCGATATAAAATATGCTCACTTTGTCATATGTTTTGAACTTTTTAATGAGTGTATGTGCTGTTTTCAGACCCATCCCAGGGAGTGATTGCAAGTAGTCACAACCGCTCAAGATGCACATCTCAAGAACCATCTTCTTAGTAAATCCAGCAAAACTGAGATCCTTGTTCTGTGGTAGCTTGGAGTACTGGAACTCAACGCCTTGCCCAAACTTGTCTAATTTGAAGATTATCTGGGAAATCAAATGCAAACAATCACAGAAAACACTCGATAAAGTGGGTAAAAAAGGCTATAGTTTGCTTAGGGGATAAGTGCTGTATGGATTAGACATAGAAGCAGCTAATAAATAACTCACTCTGGGACAGCCAAAGGGTATAAGATCCGAGTCCTCTGTGATTACAGCACCGACCTGTTCACTGACTGCCAAGAAAGTCATTTGAGCATCCGCCTCGTAAGGGGCAACAACATAAGAAATTTTCTCCTGCTTTAAGACCTTCAATATGCAGTCATGCCAATCAAGATGAGATAACTTCATCAGAGCTGGCAAACCAATTTATTTTTTACTTTAACAGCACATGGCATGACCAGAAGTCTCTTTCATACCTGGATTAGTTCATGTGCCATGTAAGGTGTGATATCTACTGCTTTTTGATAGCACTCATAAGCAGCAGCACCATTTCCATTGGACTCATGCTCAATAGCACGAGCAAGATTTTCCTTCCTCGACCTACAAGCAAGGTAGTCATACTTCTTCTGTGACTCAACACTTGATTGCAAAACTTGGAAACATCTAGACCTTCCCTGAGATGACAGTCTCATAGAATCGACTGAGCCCTTCCCTTTTGGATATTTAGGAACTTAGGACACATAAAAAAGTGAAGAGGAATGTTGGGACCAGCAGAACTTTAATTATTCCTAGATAGGCTCTAACACTTGAGGGAGGAAAAGGCTCTATCATATACATAGGGAAAGATGCACCCACTCTTTGTTGTTTCAAGATTAGACCACAACCAGTAAGATAAGTAGACGAGTGAACCCACTAAAAATATATAATAAAAGAAACAATTAAAGTTTTTGGATTTGAGCTCAAAGGTAAGTGATCCTGCTGCAGAGGTGACAAACATACCTTGCCCGTTTGTTCTCTTGTTCAATCTTCATCGGCAGCAGACCTCCATCAAAAACAAGAACTGGTTTAACCCCATAATGCCGGAGCAAATTTACTCTGTGCATGCAGTACGCAATGTGCCTGAAAATCAAACACCACCAGACGCATGAATGAACCTGAAGTGCTACGGCCCATAGCAGAAGAACCAAACCTTTTGGAAACATGGCATTTCATGTCTTTATTGTAAGCATTACTTAATACGAAAACTTCCCAACTCGACCATAACTCTAGCAACTGATTTCGTGATGCTCTGAACATTCTTGCTCAACCATAAAGTTGAAAGGAAAAAAGTCACCGATAGGCGATCTTCTAATTTCGTATTCGAGACAGTCACTTTCTGATAGCACCCATTACCAACTTCATTAATTTGGACCATCAAACTCACCAGGCAGAAAAAGCAGGTGAGACGAGTCGCCAAGGAATTCAGAAGAGCCAACTCATACCGCTTCTCTATAGATAGCTAAAACCCATCAAACCAGTCACTCAGATCAAAGGGGAAGCATTAAATTTCCTCCATTATCTCTCCTCTCGAATTTCACTAGAACCCAAATAGCCAAAAACAGGTTATTCCCTTTCTTTTTGCAGAGTGAACTCCAAACAGATCGAGAAGAACCCAAAGCTTCTTGCTTTCGCGATTCGTATTGTATATCAAACCCACCAAAGGAAAAAGCTCATATACCCCATTTCTGATTACGAACGAGAAACTTGTGGAAATGTGAGATCGACCTGGTGGTGGGCGCGCCATTACAGAGCTCCTTGCTGCAAGAGAGAGCGCCTTTGTGGAGCCAAGAGTAGGTGTCGACAGCGACGGAGCAGCCCTCCAGCTCCTTTATGTGGATCGGCACCATGATCGACTTCAACAGCGGCAAAAGACCCTGTATCCCCATTTCTTGTTCTCTCCTAAGCTTCTCTCTTCCTCCGAATCTATGCGAGAGAGAGAGAGAGAGAGAGAGAGAGAGAGAGAGAGAGAGAGAGTACTCTTATGCGGCTCTGGTGAAGAAGAAAGGCGGGAAATTTTTGAGCTTTTGCGGGGTGGTGCAAAGTTTTGGTAAAAGTGATTTTTTTAATTCTATGGGCCCTTTTTTTCCGCCTTCACGATGTTCTCATGCGATTCTTTTTTTTAAGATATGCTCTTGTGATTGGTTATGTGAAATACAATACAATAATGCAATGAAATTTAAGGGAAAAAGACCCAATTTGTTATATTTTTTGTTTACCAGTTTACTACCACGTAAGGTTTTAAAAAGCAACAAGGAAAATAAAAAAGAGGTATCTAGGGCATTATTCATTCGATTACAACCAAATTTCATAATGTCGTGAGAATGAAGAAATCTCGTTTCAGGACATATTGTAAAACTCAAGCATTTTCATTAAGTGAAAGGGGTAAAATGTTGTATAAATGCATTCATTTTCAATTTCACAACATTTTATAACGGTTTAGATAATTTCATCGCAGTCAAAAACCAAAATGTTGTTAATCATGTGAACACTTGCCCAAGCTAAGTTGGCACAACCTGGTGTCCCATGGGAGGGTTGGCCTCGTTGGTTGTTGCCCTTGCTCAAGTGACACCCGGCAAGGCCGCCCTTGCCCCAGTTAGACCGACCCTCGACATGGTTGTGTCAGTCACTAGTAAAAAGAGGAGGACAAAAAGAAAGAAGAAGAAGAAAGTTTCAATATCATCAATATATTATTCAACACATGTCCAACTCATGTCATGTAAGATAATCGATGTTCATGTCAATTATATTTGACCGAAATTAATCAAAATGACTAAAATCGCTCTAGACCAAAAGATTTAAAACTCAATTAGTACAATTAAAATGTTTAAAATTAAATTAGCATAAATGCAATAAGTTTAAGATTTTTACGACACATTTTCCCATCTCATGAAGTAACTAAATAAACTATGGAATGTCAGTTGCTAGTTATCTTTATTTCACGGCATCTTGTAAAAACGTCTGCGTTTGCAATCAAAAGCAAAATATTGTCAATGGTAAAATTTTATTTCTTGATATTTGACGAGGGATAGCAACATTTCGATGGAGTTAATAATACACCGCAGAAAATGTCAATTTCTATTTAACGAGGTTATTTATTTTAATCATAAAACATATTGATTCCTCTATCAATAAATAATTGATAATTCATTTTATAAAGGCCATAAAAGAGTCCCTATACTTAATTTCGGATATGTATATCTCATGAAATCACAGTAATTATCAGATAAACATAGTTATTAAACACGTATAATGAAAAGTCCAACGTTGAGTCAACGGATTTCCAAATAAAATATCTTTCCCATATTTATATTATAATTATTAATTTCTTCCGAAAATGTTGGCTATTGTGGTCCTTTCGGAGACATTGCCTGTCGTTAATGATCTTCTTCTTCATCTTCCACGTGCTAATCTGTCTTGATGCCTTTAGAATTTACTTTGTCTTGATTCCATTTCGATATTCTGTCTGAATTAAACATTCTTTTATACGATGAAATTAGCTTTTTCGAATGGAAAAAAGAAAAAAAAAAAGAAGAAAAGGTATATTGTCGCATCGTCCATCAATAGCCATGAATTATCCATGCATGGGGACAAACCCCACGAGTGGTGGAGAAAGCCATTTTGGAGAAGCACGTGAAATAAAATGGCTGAATGAACGTGGAATTGAATCCCACTGCATCACGAAGGGCCCCCTTTAGCTTTTGTGGCGTATGACTTGCCTTCTAGCTTGGGCCTACCCAAAAATGGCTCGATTTGAAGCATCTTCTCAATAGTTCATGCCAAATTTCCCACCCAATGACAAGATTTTCCACAGAAGAAATGCTGAATTCGGTGAGATTTGCTTAATTGCCAAAAAATGGTTTGCCGAGATGTCGTTCAGTCCAGCTTCGTGTCCACAAATGTCCGAGAAAAGTTACTGTGACTCCTGTTGCCTGAGGAAACATAAGAACTTTGTCTATAAATGCTTTTCCTCCGTCAATTTAGCAAACGTCCGAGAGAGAGAGAGAGAGAGAGAGGTGGATATTTGCATAGATGGTATCCAATTCGTGTCTCTCTGCAAATTCCATATGCAGTGATGCAGCGGGAATTGCAGGTACGCATGCATGAGGTTCACTTCCTCTGTTATACTGCTAGTAGTGAGTTGGCCAACACTGATAGAGCCGAAATGATTTGGCAAAATTGCGTCGCATAAAATAGATATTGCGAAGAGGGTTTGGCATAGATTGTTCCTCTTCACGAATTGATCGATGCAAATGTGATTTCAGAGAGTTCCTGCAGGTCATTCTCGATTAGATCGATCTGTCTATTTTACTTCCATTATGAACACGAAAGAAATCTCTGGTTCCTACTTGTTCTAAGGAGTTTGAATTGGAAAACAGCTGCTTTTCTGCTAATTTGTGGGCACTCCATGTAACTGCAACTGAATCGTCTCTACTAGAAACAATTCCCACTCCGAGAAGCCATTTTTGATTTAAGACTGATGAGCTGTGAATTCATTGTCTCTAATTTCGCTCGACACGAATTGCAGGAAATGTCTCCGCCCTTGTGCTGTTCATATCCCCATTGTAAGTTGTTGACATAAGCACTCCAGTTGAGCTTATGATCCCGATGATTTTGATTCACTGCACGCATTGTTTTTGATGACCTGCAGACCGACATTTCGAAGGATAGTCCGGAACCAGTCCACCGAACAGTTCTCAGGATTGCCTTACGTATATACGCTCTTGAATTCCTTGATATGTTTGTGGTATGGCTTGCCACTCGTGTCGCCTGGCATCATAATGGTCGCGACCGTAAATGGGATCGGGGTTGTTTCTCAGGCCATCTACTTGATCGTCTTCATTGTGTACACCAGCAAAGCCAGGAAGGTAAATTGCTTAAGCACGATATATTAATCCTGGGTATTAAGTCTAATAGATTCGACTGATCATACCCCGGAAAACTCCTTTAGATGTTTTGCGAGTTCTGATTGATTGACTCTGTTGTATCTGGTACACGGTTATCCATTGAAAAGATTTCGTCTAGACCTTGTTCCTGTACATATGTTCTGCTGCTTCTACATGATCTCTTCTGATTTCATGGTGACTTCGCTACAGCTAAAGATGTTGGGACTGAGCATTTCAGTTCTCATGCTCTTCCTAGTCTTGGTGTTCATAAGCTTGCGATTCTTTCATTCACGCTCACGGAAGATTTTCATTGGGTACCTGAGCGTCACTTCCCTTATTTCCATGTTCGCGTCGCCCCTCTTCATCATTGTAAGTCCATCCGAATGGTTATACATCAACATCAAACAGCAAATTCCCTCATGCCAGCAGCTTGCTTTCATTTGCAGAAGTTGGTGATCAAGACGAGGAGTGTCGAGTACATGCCTTTCTATCTCTCTTTCTCGACCTTCTTGACGAGCCTATCTTTCCTCGTGTACGGATTCTTCAAAGCCGATCCATTTATTTATGTAAGTTCCCATTTCCACCATACCAATTCACTTCTGTTATTGTCGCGGCATCCTGCATATTCAGCCACTGCGATCGGGAAAAGGATCTAATGATTCCAGTATTCTCTACAGTTCCCGAATGGAATCGGGACGATTCTAGGAATAAGTCAACTGGCGTTATACTTCTACTACAAGAGTGTATCTACAGAGCACTTAAGAGAGCCCCTCATGAACTCATGTGCCTGAGAAGATCACCTACGCAATAACAGACTGATCTTTGTATCGATTTCGGTTCTCTTGTACTACCTGGTGATAATAGAAGCTGGGAATAGCAGCGTGGCTAAAGTCGTCTAGAATTTGAAGTCTGCGGTCGATCTATCTCGTGGTACTCGATGTTCTGTCATGCTCGATGATATTGAGGCAATTTGGCATTTTTTGAGACGTTTTTGTCCGATCCAATTTGCTGGAGAAGCTGATGAACATGCATAGATGAAAGACAAGGCTAACGTGGGACTAATTTCTCATGCATGCTTAGCAGAAAGGCCCGTCGAGCGTGGGTGGTTAACTGTCCGTAACGAGTGCTTAAGATTATGTTAGGGCAGACCTGTCATAGCACCTGTTGCAACTACAACCTGCGTAGATCTTCGATTAATGAATGAAACTAAGGATGAGTACATCCTCTCTCTCTCTCTCTCTCTCTCTCTCTCTCTCTCTCTCTAGCTTGCGCGCGCAGAGCAGCAGGAGCTCGACACCTTTCTGTAGAGCAACTGTCGTTACCTTCTCATGCTCGAGCTTCTCTTTCTCGGGGCTGATATGTGCCCGATTGATTAGAGATCTAGATTAATTTGAGGTGTAGATTTTGGCATCACATCCTCAATTTTTGCCACATCAATGGTTTGGTAAAACCAAGTAACATCATATCCTTAAGAGGTCTTAATTGCACTTACTTGGTTAAGAGATTGATTAGCAGGAAGCGAAAAGTTGGAGGAGAACTGAAAAATGGAGCTTTGAGCCTCGACATTGAAACATGACTAAGGAGAATTGCACCAATACTTATAAACACGTGGTCCAATATGCAATCAAATCGTAATTTTTTTTTGTCATAAACATCATATTGCATTCGTATGCTCAAAAGGATTGTTTAGATAAATCGGAAGCTTCAACACAATTTAATCCATCATACTTGAAGGGGGATTGCTTAGCCAAGTTCAAGGTAACTCTTACATCCGTTGGGCTTTTGCAACCCAATCCGCTACTCTATTGCAATCTCTCGGGCCGTAGACGAGTTCACGTGCTAGAGGTCTTTTAAATGGGCTTGGGCTTCGATTATAAGGGAGTGCGCATCCCAGCCTATATGATCTATTGAGGCTCTTATCGATTACATTAGATTTGCACAGTCATACTCCATTATCATTGCTGGATACACTCTCTGTTCCTCGAATCTTAGGGCTTCAAGGGCTGCTAGGGTTTCCGTTTGGAGGGGAGACGACGCAGTGACCGCTTGAGCAAATTTGTGTAGGAGGACTCCTCTATGATCTCTACAGACGTAAACTACTGCTTTTTTACATGTTTCTTGTTCGAATGAGCCATCTACGTTTATCTTAACCTCGCTTGGAGAGGGAGGGTTCCATTTCGCCAAAGAGGGGTTCCGATGAGATGCATATTTGTTTGCTTTTTGCCCATCTTCTATGATTTTTCACTTTCATGCTGGCTGATGTAATGACTTGCTCTAATTTGCAATTTGATTTCTGAAAATTACTTCATTTCTCATCTTCCATTTTTGCCATAATAACTCTGCGAGAAGCTTGAACGAGACAGGTGTATGCGTGAAATTGGCTAACCACTCCTCTAGCCTGGTGATATTGTAGTAGCTTACATTGATGTTGATTGCAGGGTTATTCCAGATTTGCTTGGTCCACATGCATAGAAGGAAGAGGTGCTCAATTGATTTATAGGCTTGCATGCAAACAGGACAAGTACTCTCTAGGGCAAGTTTCCTTCTCATCAGGTTTTCTTTTGTAGCTAGTGCATTTTAACTTGATTTTAGGGATTGTGTTTATAGTCCATATCTGTTTCCACAGCTTCTTTGGGACTGAGTAGGATGTAGTGGCTTGCTGCGTTGGTATAGTGTTTCAACCATCTCTGATGTGGTGATAGACATTTTAACTGAAAATTGCCCTAAAGTAGAATGTACCCATTTTAATGTATATGCCGGAATTTGAGGATTGATGTGAGTAGATAGGATCTCTTGTGTTGTACTTTGATCAAACCCACGTCCCAATAGTCTCCATTTGTATTCGTGAGTTCAGAAACTCATGTTGGGTCATTTTTGTTCGCGGCACCTCCAATAGTACCCCTGGCCAGACACTTGTCGTTCCTTATGTTGATTCTTTTGCCATTACCCGCTACCCAGCTTGTGGAGTTCTTAATAATTTCTCGACCAAACAATAGGCTTTGCCAACCCCAAGAGTATCTAGAGCCCTTGACTGCATGAAGAAAGCTGGTTTGAGGAAAGTACAAGCCCTTAAGGACTTTACCCCATAGGGTATTTGGATTTTGGGTTAATCTCTAGGCCTGTCTACTTAGCATGGCTTGATTGAAATGAACCAAGTCTCGAAAGCCTAGTCCCCCGTCTTCTTTTCTCTTCTTTAAAGTCTCCAAATTCTTCCATGCAGCCCTTTTTGAGTAGTGTTGCTCTTCCACCAGAAGTTTGCGATTTTCCTTTCTATCGTGTGGCATATAAAAACTGGGATTTTGAAGATCGACATGGCGTACTGCAAGAGTAGGTGCACAACAGCTTTTAGTGGGATGTCTTTTCCTGCTTTAGATAAATAGCCTTCTAATTTTTTGTTAACACTATCCATAATCTATGAGAACATTTGCTTTTTAGATTCCCCCAATCCGAAGGGATTCCAATATACTTTCATGTCTTCTTAATCTCATACATTCTTAGTTCATGCACCATATTTCTTCTCAATGCTTTTGGATAGTCCTTGCTGAATAAAACACCTGACTTGTTTAGATTGACCATCTGGCCAGTAGCATTGCAATATTGGTTCAACACTTCAATTGTATTCTAGCATTCAGCTATTCTCCCATTAAGAAAGAGTGTCAAATCATTCGCGAACATTAAGTGAGACAGAACTGGACATGCTGAGTCCATTTTGATGCCTTTAATTAATCCACTTTCGACTCTTTGTTTTAGTAGAATGGAAAGTACATTTGCTACAATAATGAAGAGATAGGGAGAGAGAGATTCTCCTTGCCTTATACCCCTAGTCAGCTAGAAAAAAGGTAGGGATTTGCCATTAAGCTTTAAGTTATACGAGATAGCGGAGACGCACTTCATAATCTAAGAGACCCACATTTCAGAAAAACCCATTATAAGCATACATTCCTCTAGGAAGTCAGATTCTACTACTTGTTTCTTTTCTTCGTTCTTAGCTGATGTAACACCTCTTGTACAATGAAGATGTTATCTTGGATTTGATGTTCACTGACATAGGCACTTTGCTCTTTAGTTTTGATGTCTGAAAGCCATTGCTTTAACCTATTAGCCAAGACCTTCGAGATGATTTTGTATGTAAAATTACATAAGCTTATATGTCTGGAAGCCATTACTTTAACCTATTAGCCAAGACCTTCAAGATGTTATTAATGTTTCTTTTTCATGGAGATTGATTTTCAGTGAAATAATTCAAATCCGCATCACAAAAAGCTCTACATAATTCCAATTAGAACATAAATTAAGTTAAATCTAAAATACACCATGGTTTTCACATAGCGGACGGGCTATGCTGGTTATTCATACATAATTATTAATCATGAAGATGCTAATAGTGGATACGCTATATAGGATATTAATTGAAACAGACATACGTACTTGCGTAGATACTATATGGGGTATTTACTAATAGTCAATTAAATAAGAAAATATAATAAATTAAGAGAGAAAAAAATGGGTTAGAGCAGGAATAGGAAAGATTGTAAAATTAGAAATTCAAACAAAACATGGACATGCATGGTTCAATTAACAGTATAAGTTGCATGGTACATGAATAAAAGAGTTGGAATAATCGGTTGTTTTTGACAAAAAAAATAAAAGGATAATTCTATATCTTTTATTTGGGCACTTCAAACTATTATTTGCATAAAAACGAAAATAAAAGACAAAATAGATAAGTTCTTGCTCATCGATGCCTTAGGGGGATTTGATAAGTAACAAGAAGCTTAAGGGGGAAAAGAAGTATTAAATCAAACCATTATCAAGAATAGCATATAGGATTGTAATGGCTATCAGAGTGCAAGTTTCAGTCGTTGATTATGAATCAAATCTAGTTTCGAAGTAAAGATAGTAAAGTTAATGGGCACTGAAAAAAAAACATTGGAAACTAGCCAAAAATAAACGGATTGAGAAACTCAAGATTCAATATGGATGCCACATTTGTTATTACTTTACTAAAACATTTCATCCCGACATCCATTCTCACATGGTATCAGTAACGTTTACAATTTGCCGTTGAAGTTGTTTCAATAGACTCGATTTATGTGCTTTCTCCACGAGAGGAAAGAACCCAACAAAATCCCAATGAAGTGTGTTATTTCTTCGATCAGTAAAAATACCCTTTTCATTACCATTCTCGCTTTCTCATTATTATATTATCAGACGAGTTTTTTCATAAACTCGTGACTCTCATTAAGTTGTAACCGTACGAACTTAATCTATTTAACTTAATACATTTCCTGTCGAGAGCAAATAAACACTAGGGAAAGTTTCTACGGTTGTCCGTACGTGGAAAGTTTTTTGTATAATTAATATTTCGAGATTTTTAATTATATCTCACTAAATATATTACAACAAATTTTTCTTGAATTGGTCTATGAATTAAAGACGAATGCTGAGGTAATCTTAGTTGAGTGCTGGAGTGAAACTCCACACCGCCAGCTAAGGGGCCCCACACGGATTCCCACGCGCCAATCTCGCTGAATTTACGCATCTACCCTTCCCGAAATCGCACGTGGTGGAGGGCAATTACGTGACTTCCGCGCACCGAACCGCCCTTCGATTCGCCCCCCTCCCCTCCGCTGTCAGCGGAGCTTCCAATGAGAAAATCGGAAAACAAAATAGAAAAAAGAAACAAATAAAATAGGGATAGCATATTTTTTTTTAAATTATTTCCATCCCGTCACGATATCCCTAAAGGCAAGTGATATGACTTGGACGCATCATTAACAGGGAATTTGTTTTTTCTTTTTTTTTTCAGCAATCCATTTCTACCTTAATTTGGATTATTGAAGATTATTTTTTCACTTCACGGAATATTCCTAATGTTATGCATATTTTATTCCATATATATAATAGTCTTCTCAATATAAATTCTCGATTTATTATGGGAAATAAAAATTTAGTTTCCTTTTTTAATATTATGACAAATATAATTTGAATTTTTTTTGTGGTATTATCTGAGGAAAATATGTAAAAAAAGTGAATATAGACGTCATCGCCGTCGGCAAAAATATCGTCACCGTATGAGCGAAAAGAGCCCGACAAGAAACCCTAAAAAAAGCCAAAACCGAGAGATAGCTCTCGCTTTGTCTGCTCCCTCCCTCCTCCCTCCCTCCCTACCCCCACTGAAAACCCTCGCCCGCCATAAACCCTCGCCCCTCGCGACGTCGTCCGAGACGCAAGGGTGGAGGAGGCTTGCCGGCCTCTCTCTCTCTGTCTCTCTGCGTTCTTGGTTGTACGGGGGCGGGAGCCGATGCTGTGAGCAGATCCGATCCCGGGGGTCGCAGATTCGTTTCCGATTCGGTAAGTTTCGTCGTCGCGAGCCCTAGATCTCGCGCTTTCATCTCTGCGGTGGCGCTTGGCCTTCTTCTTCTGGTTTTTTTTTCCTTCCTCCCTTTTATTAGAGTGTGTGTTGTTGAGTGACTTGGCCCGTTTTGTTATGGAGGGAGGGGCGAGAATTTTGGGGAAAGGGGATGGTGGGTTTCGAATTTGGAACTGCTGGAGCTATCCGAAGCGAGTGCGGCGGCTTTGGTGTGTTTCTACGCGGATTTTTATGGGTGGGGTTTTTTTTTTTGTTCCTCCTTCTATGTTTTCCTCGATCTGGTGAAGGAATTAGGGAGAAGTTCTTGTGTGGATGCGAGTGAACTCGACCTTGATTGCTCTTGTTTGGGGGTTCGGGCTCTTCTTTTGGGAAGTTGAACTCTTGGGTGTCGCTGATTTTTCCGGTAATCATCGGTTTTAGCTTTGAGGTTATGTTCTCGTTCTTTAGTTTAGCGTGTTTTGACTCTGCAGGCAGTTTTCGTTAGGTAGGGGTTTTGATATTGTTTCTAGTCTCAATGGTTTCTATTCTCTGACCGTACTAATTTTTCTTCTTTCCTGTTTTCCTTGTTTGGCTTCCCTCATGTCAATTCGCAGTAGTAATCATAGGTATGTCCGACAAAATGATTTCTTGTTGAAAAGGCTGATTCTCATAGTCCTGGAAGGCCGATCATTCTGAGCTGCACTTGTTGGTTTTCTAGTGTGTCATGATGATTGCGACAGAAAGTGTAGTTGTCAAGAAGGTGAAGATAAAGTTTTCCGGGAGAAGAGTTGAAGCAGAACTGCAATCCAGATCATGTGGATATGGGCAGCAGAAGCTGCTTATTGATGATTGGACTTCTGGGCCTGTGAATGGAAAGGAAAAGAATGGCAATTTGCCTTCTAAAAGTGAGACTGATGCTGGTGATTGTACGAAGTATGGAAGTTCCGTCTCTGGTGCTAATAAGCGTGGTCCTCAAGTAGAGCTTGAAGCTGCAAAGAAGAGACAAAGGATGGATCGAGCTGTTACTCAACAATGTTCTGCCATTTTAAAAAGACTAATGCACCATCAATGTGGTTGGCCTTTCAACCAACCAGTCGATCCAGTAAAGCTGAACATACCAGATTACTTCTCAATCATATCAGAGCCAATGGATTTAGGGACGATAAAATCTAAGCTTGAGAAAAATACGTATCATGGAGCAGAAGAATTTGCTGCTGATATCAGGTTGACATTTTCTAATGCAATGCGCTACAATCCACCGGGTAATCAAGTACATGCAATGGCTGATAAGTTGAATAAGATCTTTGAGACGGGATGGAAAGCTCTTGAGGCAAAGTGGAGCAATGGAGACACTAGAACAGTAAAGGGACCTGCATTGAGTAGACAAAGTAGAGAAAGCAGTGCCGTGGGACAGAACGGTCCCAAGACACCTCCTCAGGGCGCCAGTTTGCCTCAAAATAGGATGCAAACTGGAGAGATGGTAAAGAATAACTGTGATGCTACTTTATTAAAGGTGAGCGTTGTTCACTGCAGGATTAGATGTAGGGGATGTTATTATTTATTTAAATTTAATTCAATTGGGAAAACATTAGCCAGTATTCTTATTAGCAGCAGATTGCATTTGTTGTTTAGATTTTGTCAACTGAGGTTTGCATCTATTGTATCAGAAATATATTAATGTGTGGTTAACTGGTTCTTGAGTAGGTTAAGGTTTCTAAAGTTGCACAGAGATGCACTACCAAGTCATTAGGAAATAACGACAAAGGTAATGAAGTGGCAGAGTATGATTTCTGCTTTTGTAGCTCTCTTCTAGAGCTAATTGTCCCCGTGTCCTATAGGCACTGATGGTGCTAGTGGACATGCTTGCCACTCCAAGTGTAACACATGTGGCAGTACAACATGCCGATGCAGTGTTGCCGAACCAACTTGTGCATCTTCAATGGGTAAATAACATTGTTTTTCTGTCTTTATTTGATGAAGTGTTATTTTTGGTATCTATGGAGTACTGATTATAATGTTTATTGGCTTTTTTGGATTTATTTTCAGAGAAGGGCCGAGATCATGAATGTACTATTGATGCTCCAAGACTGGTATCTAGTTAGAGAATATCTTTTCGATAAGTTGACCAGTTTCATTCTTATGACATTTGATTTGGTGCTGAAAGTTGCTATCCGAACTTTAAATTTTAGGCTAGGAGCTCATCTATGGTGCAGACCAGTAAATCTGATCCAGATTCTGATGGTAAGTGCATCTTTCAGATTTGTAATGTTTGAAGTTGTTCAATGCTACAACGGTCATTCAATTTGGTTCTGGAAATACTCAAAAGGGGCTGTAAGTGCTGTGGACGATGGAAATGTCTGTCCTAGTTCCCACCTTTCAACTCCATCTACGGATGCCACATGTGGGGAAGGTTAGTATGCTGTGAATCCTCAGTTGAGGTGTATTTTGGTCATTCAAGAAAGCAGGAGAATGATTCATAATGATACTGTATCAGGGTGGGGTGCTTCTCTCCTTGACATACAGCTGTCACCTAAAAAGGCCTTGCGTGCTGCAATGTTAAAGAGTCGCTTTGCTGACACCATCTTAAAGGCGCAACAGAAGACATTACTAGATCATGTATGCATTCTGTTGGTTGTAGATGATGCTATGAAGTGTATTATAGCAGTTGTTTCATACATGCCTTTTTGTAATTACAGTGCGATAAGGCTGATCCCCTGAAGATGCAACAGGAGAAGGAAAGATTAGAGAGAAGGCAGCGTGAAGGTGATAAAATAGTTTACCAATTGTTATATTTGTTCCCTATGACATGTGCATATCTTTTGTAAATACTCTCACATGAGCAGGGGACCAGATTTAGTATTTAAACTTTTCTCTCTATCTGATCTGGTTTTTTATCTCATGAATTTGGTTGTGTTCAAGCAAGTTAATCTTGATACTTATGGTAAGGTCACAAAATAGAAAAGCTATTGACAATCCAGCTTGAGTTCTTGAGCAGCATCATGTTTTGGTATTGTGTTTTGTGAACACTTTCTCTAGTGAGCAGCAGAGTTTGTGTTATTGTTTGCATTGCTCGTGTTTGTAGTTGTAGGTTTAGTAATTTCAGCTGAAGAGCTTGTAGAAGTTGGGTTTATAAATTGAGTATGATAACCCAGACTCAAAACTGGATAATTAAATGGTATCAGAGCCCAGCTTTGTATATTCTCTTTCTATGGTCCTTTCTAGATCCTGAAGTTCACTGGTGTTGTATGCTTAAATGATTCAGTTAAGTCTGTCTTTGTGGCCATTTCCGCAGAAGTCAATGTGGCAAGCATTGTACGACCCTGGTATTGACCTCAAGTTTTGACTTAAGGGAGCGGATTGCATACTCTGTTAAATTTTTAATTGCGTTACTGGCCTTGCTTCTTTGATTGTGATGTGATTGATGAATTAATGCTGGGTAGACCTTGAGTTATATCAGTAATCTGTGTGGATAGAGGCAGTTGAAAAAATGAGCCAGGGAGGTCTGGTCCGATGCTGAAATTCCGTTGGGGAGATTTTTTTAATCTATGATTGGTCCACTCTTTTGGCTAAGGCACTGACAATATCTCGATGTATTATTCCTCTGGTTTGCACCCTAGAGGCTTCAAAGACCTTTTAATTGACATGAATTGAGATAGATGAGCGTTGGTAGAGTTATCCAGTGAGAGGGAGCTACTTTATTGGGGTGCTGTCCTACTATATCATGAAATTTATATGCCTAGTTCAAATGGATGAATTGTTGTTCCTGTGCTTTTCTTTCACTAGCCGGAAGATAGTTTCAGCATAATGATTGTATAGATCTTTCTTTAAGAGGTAAAGAATATTATTTGTAGGGAAATAATGAATATGCGATTACTCACTGGCGAGATAATTGTTATAGGAAAGCCAAAGTAATGTACAAAATGCCATGAAACTGTCCTTCAAAAGAATCTATACCTCTAAGCTCTTTAATATCTATCTTCAGAATGAAAAATCGAATTTGTTTAGGTTTCTGCTGGCTTGCTGCAATTTTCCCAAGATTTAGGTTCCTCTACAAACCCGCTTTATCAAAGGAAGTACTCTTCACAGACAGTCTCTTGTCCAAGAATTTAATTGCGAAGTGAAAATGATGAGCTGATTTCCTCATCATCTTCCATAGTTGCAGATCACATCCTTTGCTGAGGTCTTTCATTTTTTCCATGAAAATTCACCTTATGTGCGAACACTGTTGTTGAAGCTTTTTAAGCAAGCACCTGAGTTTTGTCGGAACAAGGTCAATCAAATGGTTCTCTTGAGAATTTAGCATATATCTGTTCCGGTTCAGACTTTTTTTTCTTCTGACCTTATTTAGATTATTAACGTGCTTTGTACAATTACTATTACAAGTCGACCTTGTCAACGAGAAAATAAAGCCTGATTTTAGCAAATCGTTCCTTTTTGCCTAGTCTCCAATAGGGTTTGTCATCTCGCTCCTCTGTATCCCCATCTTGCAGAGGAAGTTTAGAGAACCATAGAGACTCTTCTAACTCACTTGCATTTATGGAAGTTTGTTCTTGCTGTGATTTAAGGATGTTAATCCTCCAACAAGTTTGGTTGGAGAACCATGATAAGGCTCTTGTAGTTTTGTTCCCCAATAAATGCGGTGCCACTCAGGCCAAAAAAAGAAAAATAATGTTTTCCTGCCAATGATTGACATGAGAAATTGTATTTTGCATTAGTTTTGCTGGTGGTCATAAATGGTGAAGTTTAATTTAAAGTTAACACAAATCCAGTAAGTGTTTCATATGGGAATGCTTTTGTAGCAGTATTACTGTGCCAATGTTGTGCATCACTACCAACAATTTATTATGATTAATGTGCCAACCAATAGATGAAAAGATGTTAAAAAGGATATAGCATTGAGACACAGCACGTTTCTTACATGAAATTAAAACAATTACGAATGATGGGAAGTTTACGAAGAAGGGATGAGAACTTTTACTGGAACTGCTTGCTGCACTTTCATTAATCAATTCATTCTTAAGCAATGATTGGTAATTTTTATTGGCCAAGTAATTTGTTTGCGTAATAATAACGATGCAGAATCAAATGAGTCATTGATTCCAAACAAATATGGCTGTCAACTTATGATATGGGACCTCTTACTGATTAAGTTAACTTGGTGGGTAGCTGGATAGGACTTGCGAAAACTCTTCTTTCCTTGACTGACATTCTTTCCACAAGAATATTCTACTGCCACAAACTGCCACAATAGGGCTGAACTTTATAATGGTAGAGAGAATATCTGAACCTTTTCCGGTCCATTTTCCATAGACTTCAGATATGATTGTCTAAATGTAATCTATAAATATGTTGCCTTTGAGTTTGGCATTTAATGTTGCAGTTGTTTTTGTTTGTTATGGGTATTGGAATTAGAATAGTTTGTTGGAATTATATTGCCGTTCATCAACTTGTATTGTGGTGATTAACAATTGTGTTTTCTTACAATGCAGAAAAGGCGAGGATTGAAGCTCAAATCCGAGCAGCAGAAGCTGCTGAGCGCATGAGAGCAGAGGCTGAAGTCAGAAAGCAAAGGGAGAGAGACAGGGAAGCTGCTCGAATTGCACTTCAAAAGGTTTTTCTTTTCGACTTGTTTCGACATGTGGTCAAAACACAGAAGTATTTGGATTTGACACTGATGGGCATGAAATCGTTTAATTCTGCGTCCAGATGGAAAAGACAGTCGACTTTGAGGAAAATCTTGAGATTTTGAAGGAACTCGAGATGTTGAGTGGGTGTTCTGGTTCATCGCCTCGTCTTGCTGATGTTGATGATGGATCTGAAGTGGTATCAGGAGTGTTTGATGGGCCTCACTATAGGAATCCGCTGGAGCGCTTAGGCTTGTTCATGAAGGACGAGTTCTTGGAAGACGATGATGATGAGAAAATTTTGATTGGGGAGGAGGGTGAGATTCTTTCATAGTTGACATTCATTATTCCAATGGGGTTGCAGTACATCTGTGTTTCCACTCAATTTGTATAAGCTCTTTTGAGCTTCGATAGGGCTAAATGTTGCTGTAAATCAATTCCTTGTCTGGTGGAAATACAGACATAGTGGTTTGGTTATTGTCCATTTAGCAAAATGCTGCATGTGGGGAAGTTTGTCTTTTGAATGTCTTGTGTTGTGGCTGATTTGAAAGCACGTCGTGCAGTGTAAAAATGTAGACTTTGGCATACGGTAATGCGAATGATGTATTGGCTCTTCGATGAAGTGACTCAGAAGTTTTATTCATAAGTATGGCATATGACTTTCTTCTGTTTTATTTGTATGACCATATAAAAGAGGTGGTAAACCACTTGCAGGGAATGTGGTGGCTTGCTGGTAATTCAGTACAAGAACTGTGACTAAGCAAGAAGATTTGGCCGTTGGAAGGCTAAGATCTAGCAGTCTTGATGAGAACATGGAACGAGCTGAAATGTAGATGGATTTTGAGTGGTCGTTTTGTTCTACTTTTTGGTCAATTCGGATAGTGTCTTGACACTTTCCGTGGATTGTGAGTTTTCAGAGAAGTTCTGCAATAATACTCGGACGTATTAATAGAATTGTCCCATCACGAGGTGCACTAGCCTGGATTATTATAAACTTGGAACCACCTCACCCTGTCACCAGCACTATACAAATGATTGGGGAGGTGAGGATAGAGCGAAGGTAATGAAATCCTGAGGCCTCATCCAAAAAAAAATAAAAAACGGACAGTTTGTGTGACGCATGATGTCGTGTTGGTGCCCTGTTCATACCTTGTAGCGATTCTTGGCGGCTCTGTCAAGCCTCCTGGCATCCTCCTGCAATAGAATTCTAGAATTCGGTCGCACAGATCACATGAGATGATTGGAATAAAAGACACCTAAAAGGTGAAAAACTCACGTGAAATATGAACCCCATGCTCTCGCTGTAGTCAAGGAACTCTTTCCACTGCTTCCCAGTGCTTATCTGCAATGGGCAGGCCAATGCCACTAAGTCCGCGTGGAGGGGCGAAGATGTTCGCAGACTAGTTTGCTGCTTGCTATTAAGTAACAGGAACTATAGCTAGCTCGAAGAAGAATTACCTGAGCAGCCTCATCCGAAGCATTTCTTGTCCATAGAGCTATCTTCTCTTGCTTAGCTCTGACACTGACGATTGCTCCACAGATCTCATCTCCGTGGTTGAATTGTTCACCAATCATTGCTAGCAACTATTGCACAGGAGCATAAACACGTGTCAAGCCAAGCACACGCCTATACAAAATTCAAACAGCTTCAGTCATTTGGGAGCACAAGGCATACAGTGTATAGCCAGGACGTATCTGACTTCCCTCTGGAGAAAGTCGCACTCCACTTCCCTCCGTTTGCACAGACGGGGTCCTCCCACCTTGGCTCCACTTTATTCTTGAAACAATGGAGGTCAGCTCCCACCACCAACTTACTTGGCTGATGCAGGTTGTTGTAAACACTGAATCCCAAACATCACAAATTCATAAGATCTCGGAAAACTGTACAACAAGCCTCAATTCTCATAGAGCATTAAGAAATGCACTATATCATCATGGCATCATGCTATTACTCGGCATGGGATCAGACTACAAACATCATACTAGAATAATATCAGGCTACTAGTGAGTTCAAAGAATCAAAATTGCAGGTCATACATCCATCACCAGACTCCATCAAGATATATCCTTCATGCTGGCAGTTGGTACTGCATCGGAGGGATGATAGTAAGACCTCAGAGTAACATGGTAAAATAGGTACTCACTCATAGATGATATTGTCCCTTTCTTACACTACTAAAGTAGAAATAGCCATTAATACAGCACCTGGAATGAGCGAATGGCTTCAGCTAGAATAAAGAAAAGGAGGGTGAGCCAAGGATGAGTTAATTGCAAAAAGCAATAGGCTCAAAATCTCTTACAATTTTGTAATAGGAGATAGATCTCTCTTCTAAGATCAGAAATAGCATAGTGATGGACAACACTGAAGCTTTCTCTTTTGAGAAAAAAAAGGTGCACGTTTAATACCATTGAACACTTTTTCTTGACAAAAGGAATATTAAGATCAAGAGAATCTCTCGAAGAGCTTCACGAGGAAGCAACTATGGAAAAGAAGAAAAGTAATGACAAGAAAAAGAAAATGCTAAGGAGCAGGATCAAAGAGGAAAAAGGGTCGTTGTTTCCTTCATTTGTCCACACAAGATGGCATCGGCGTTGCATCTTGAGAAGCAACACTATGTATACTGGAACTATTCTCCCAGCTCTCTTGATCCGTATATTGCACGGAACACCCTTTCTTCTTTTCTACTTCTTGCACCCTCCCTGATATTCTTAACTATTCATTTGCTATTCGCTCTGTGAAATTATCAACTTCTCGTATGTCGCTGAAATGCTGTTGTTTAAGGAATTTAAAATGGGGAAAATATGGTGGATTGAGTGTCTTCCATTGAAATCTTCTCTCGTATTAATGCATGCCTAAAACAGCAGATTCTATTGCATCGGCCCATATGTGAGCGATTCTACATAGAACGAACCCATTCTGTATATAGAAGTCACCGTGTGATTCCATTTGGTTCGGCAGATGCTAGAGTACAATGCTACAAACAACAACAGCAACAACAAATATTACCCAGAAAAGATCTGACCCTCAGTAAGCAGGATATGAATCCCTTACCATCATCATACCCTATTTCATTTCTTAAGCAATCCATTAGAATCCAAATGCCTGAGAGCCATAGCAATCAAATAACTTTCCGCTTTATACGATTCAGCAGTCTCTATACTGTTGGTCTAATTAGAAAAACCATAACGGACTCAGCCAAATTGCAGTTCTCCGTCTGTTTGTCACAACCCCCATTAGACTCTTGACAATATCAACACTGTCGAGACCAGAGCATGCAATTCAAAGAGGAAAACCAGCTATTACCATTTGATTATGTACACGCGGTACCTGATAATTTAGCATAAATAGGCTTCAGAAGAACACAGCTTAAAAAAGTCAATCATATATTAGACACATAAAATTCAAGGGGAAAAATGTTGATAGCAATAGCTAATTGATCACAATGTTGCAAGAGAACAGAGTAGAAACACGAAATGCAGAACCCAAGAACATCCAGTCTTTTATTCTCAGTTTCTTGACACCAAATACTATACTCAAAATGTTCCAATCCCCAAACGCAATGTTTGCAAGTTCCACTGTGCAGGACGATGCTCTTGAGTCTTAACTCGGCTGCCCTTCCAGCGGTCGACAGAGCCAAGTTAGATGAAAAACCATCAGTTGCCAGCAAAGCCAAAATTGCACGAGATGAAATATACCAAAATTTCAGCCAAAAATTGCACCAGATGAAAATACGCCATCATGGGTACCACTCAAGATTCAATTCAGCCTAAGAGAAATGAGATATCTTTCGTCTCTGAGATAAAAATATACCCAAATTTCACATCCTCCTGTTTATCCTACAGTGAATGGATCATTCATTGGAAAGAAGGAAAAAGCTACTTCAAAATCATAAACATAAACAAAACTGCGATTGAAACAAAAAGAAACCGAGAAAAAAGCACGGAAAGATCGGATTGGATCGGGTATGACATTATTATTGATAATCGCCAATCACGAATAAATAGAACTCTAGTCTCCGAATCCATTCGTGAATAATAATGATTCGAAATGAAACCGGAAACGAGCACCTGTAAAAAGCCGTGTACCCTGCAAGATAAGCCTAAAACGAGAACTCAACGAAAGCGGAAAGAAAGAAGGACGATCGCCCCTACCTCCAGAACTCTTCAATGGTGGAGAAAGTGTAGACCGGGCGTATCGAACTCCCCCAGGCGGCTTGGCTCGACCTCACGGCGGGACTGTCGAACCAGAAAGTCCAGGAATGCTCGAGCGGAGTCGCCGCCTTGCTCAGCGCTCGCTTCGACAGGCTCCTCCCCTCGCACGCGAGCCCCCGCTCGGCTCGTCCCGAGCGATCGCCGCCCAAGAACCGCCGAGCATCGGAGCCCGCGTTCTGTGGAGGGCGATCCTCGTGCTGCGACGCCGGCGGAGACCTCGTGGCCTCTCCGATCAACATTTCCGCCCCACCGTTTCTCGCTTTGCTCTGCAGAGAAAACTTTCTTCGTCGCTCTTCCCAAACCGTTGGAAGTGGCAGTAACGACCTTGCGCACGGGTCAAACTTTCCGTTATGAAGAGAGCGAGGGAGAAGAGGGGTTTGACTATTTTATTTATTTATTTATTTGGGTTTTATAATTATTTAGTTGTTTTATTATTATGTATAATAAGTTTGCTAAAACCTGTGAGCATCAGACGGTTACGAGGTTTGGTCAAGATTTTGCCAAATTTGGTCAATTTTCTCTTTTTAATGAGCAGCCAAATACTGATGATGGGGGGAAATTAATTTAAGAAGAAGAAGGAGATATACTCGAATTATTATCTTGATACCACTTATGTACTTATATTTTTGGAAAAATGCATATGGCCACCCGCCATAACCGCTTTAGCTGTGAGCTCGCGAATGCGTTGCTTGACCCAGGTCAAGCTACGGCGCAACAGGGGCTAGTGTTAGGATCGGCGACGCACAATCGCGATGAAATAAGACGAGCTTGAAAGGGAAAATTGAGACACTGGGTTTTATCCTAATTCACCCATAAATTAGGGTTACGTCCAGCAGATGATTCCATTATATCAGTATCTCACTGCTTTCGTTTCGTCTTTCAGCAAGAAGCAAAATAGAGTATATTTATAGCAATAGTTATTTATGAGTCGAAACCCAAGCTACTAATGAAAAATTATAGATTTAAAACGTAAAAGTCTTATGGTGTCCAAGGGCGCTGCCCCTTTGAGATCCCTGCCGGGGTAGCTTTGCGGGGTGAGATAAACTCTTCCTCGAGTCATCCCGTCTCATTCTGCTTTTGATTTATCAAGATCGCCAAGTTTAATCGATCAAATTTTGAACGGATCCCGGCGAAAGCCGATGCTGTCTTGAGATGTGTCGTGTTCGCTAAGAGATGAATTCACTGTATTTAGGTCACGAGTTTCATTGAAATATAACCCGAAACCTATTTGATAGTTTGCTTAAAAGAAGGCGGAGTGCGCTCCTTCATCGGTGATGCTCACGATTAAAGGAACGTTAGTTGATCATTTCCCTTACCTTCATGCTATGCACGCCTTTTGATTTCTTTTGTTCGTCATTCCCTTATCTATAAATCTACCGCCTCCAAGGGCGGCC
Source organism: Melaleuca quinquenervia (assembly GCA_030064385.1). NCBI lineage: Eukaryota > Viridiplantae > Streptophyta > Magnoliopsida > Myrtales > Myrtaceae > Melaleuca > Melaleuca quinquenervia. Next base: position 4,274,953 of record CM057721.1, read on the forward strand.
CCTTGACGGGTAGGTCGCGACAATCGCTTTCCCGAATTGAATTCAAATGCCTCGTCGATCTAATCTGTATCTTCGAACATTTTCTTTCTGCACCACCTACATTTTGCGCGATTCTTTCGCTTGCCAAGAAGCATAAAGGAGAGAATGCTGGCTTACGAATTTCGCGACTTGTGTCAGGGGTGCTGTAGGCCAATCCAACGCCAACCCCCTCAATTATGGCTGGCCATCAGATCCCCAAGTTAGACGATCCAAATCCAAGAACGCCGACCGACCAACGTCGTCCTTGGATCAGGGGAACCCTAGGCAAAGGAGATCACAGATGACGATCACCACACACCAAGATTTGCCCGTGCCACGTCCTTCGCATTCACGGGTATGGATTCCCTGCTCTTCTACCCTTCATCCACCATTCATCCAATTTTTCCCCCATAAAAAGGGGTGAAACTTCATCCTCACCATCCATTCCCCTATTTTGCCGAGGATCCGGATCCCACATTCACACCTCGACACGACTTTTGAACGAGCCTTCACATGAGCAGAAAAAGAAATCTTCTTTTGGGTGTGTGCGTGGACAATTGCAAAAGGCCGCGTGAGATTTGGATCTACGCATTGAATACCGTCGGTCGACTAACTTTTTATCTGATGTCTCGAATTCTTGGTCGACTAATGATGAGTAACTAAATTAGACGACGGAAAGGTAAGTAAGGTGCTCACGTAGCGCTTGTCGATCCTATCTTCTCGTGTTCTTCTCTCAACATTAGAGAAAGTTCTCTAAGTTAATTCGGGTGCAAACATTATGTATCTAAAGATTGGTTGTGCAATCGCGTTACCTATGTGGCTCACGATCGATTTCGCTTTCCTTTTTCTCTTGTTTTCTTTGCCACGACGAGTCGTTTTTGGAATTGACGTGCGAGGCTTTGCCCACTCAAAATATCTAGAGGGCGCACAAGATGGTGCCCAACATGTCGGCGCGTGTTGCGGAGACGGATGGAGATAGATGCTTCTTCCTTTTTCCCTTTTTTCTTTCTCGTTTTTTTTTTGGCCTTTTTTTTTTTTTAAATTTGAACGTGTTTTTTTTTTCAAATAGACTACAAGCACGCAATTCACGGTTCTATCAGGAAATGACATCAATGTGTACAATCTCTCCCGATCGAATCGACTCCGCTGTGCATGAGGCCGACCCTTCGACATATCTCAACTAGGGTTGATCGGTTCCCGTTTTCTAGGGGAATCGGACCGATGGAATCGGTTCCTTGTATTTTAGAATGGGGGAACCGGACTAGACCAGATTGGGCGGTCCAGTCTAGTTCCTGAGTGGGTAATTAATCTTTTCTTTAATATGCAAGTATCCGCAACAAGGAAGACAGCAGGAAAGAGGTGGAAGGCAAGTGCTTGAGCAACCTTTACGCAGACCAAATCTAGGCGACCCCTGTCATGTCATTGAGCAACCTTTGACTGCAATGGTTCTTCAGCAAAAATGGTGGCTACTGGTGGATGAAGTGGTTGTGGTGGAGGGGGGAGGTGGTTCTGGTAGCATCATATTATTTATGATTTTTTTTATATTTTATTTTTTTAATAAATAAAAATAATTTTGGTCTGATGCAGGTGGGCGGTTCTACTTTCGGAATCGAGAATCGTACCGAAAATTGTATGGAATCAGGAATTGGACCATTTCACCCGAGAAACCGCTCGGAACCGACTGATCCGAGCGATTCCCGACGTGCAGTTTATAATGCTCAATGAAAGACTTTTCTAAAATTGCTCGTGCCATTATCAAAGATGTATGACTATATTGAAACGGTGTACAATAAGACTAACAAAGCTCGTATTATAGAAGTATACTTCAATTTCACTAAACATGCGCGTGGGGGCGGGGCGTGTCGTCGTGGCTAGTCATGACCGGGGGGGGGGGGGGGGTCGCCGGACCGGCGGAACATCATCCTCCGACCGCGGAGCGTACGTAAAGAGGTCACCACGTTGCGCGCGCGTCAACGCGAGTTTGACTCCCCCCAACGATTGCTGTCGCTTCGAGCTTTCAGATCGGCGCGTGGAGAGCGGATGACGCCCTCAATGACGTCACCGGACTCCGTACGTGGTCCTCCGCGAGGAGAAAAACGACAGGACGGTCTTCCGTTTATGAACGTCTCTCCACGTGCTAAAAGGATGGGTGTCGAGGGGCCATCCCCCACAGATATCGCAGATGACAGCGCGACTGCGGGCCACGCGCATTTCCTCTTTGATCTTTTAGAAGAAGAAAACAAAATTGCACGGGCATTGCGACGAGACAATTAAAAGGGTAAGATAAGATTGTGACTTTCAGATTGAACACATAAAATAGACGTTCGTTCATGTTTGTAATCCCAAAAAAAAAAAAAATTTATACGCCCGTATCTAATTTTGCAACTCGAGCAAGTCAATATCGATTGGCATCCGGGGATTTTCTACCAATTCAAGAAACTGTAATTCGCCCCGTTCAAATCTCATCGATTGCTACCGAGTTGTTATCAATTAAAATTGCCTGCACAGATCGAGGGCTTGAATTTATTAGGAGATTCATAGCCTTTGAACAATCATTTCTTTTGACAGGAAAAAATTTGAAATCGAACTTTGAAGGTAATATCGGACTTTAGAGAGATCGAGTTAAAAAGCCGAAGCCACGATAATCTCATTTATATTTGTTCAATCGATCGTAAACGTTGGTCTCCACTTCAAATATCTGCGCCGGATTTCCTCTACACACCCGACAGAAAGGAGAGCTGTTGCACTATGTCAGGACTTCTGGTTCTCACTAGCAATAAAAAGAAAAGAAAAGACAGTTCGTCAACGCATGAACATTAAAATTTGATAACGGGAAAGGGTCAGACCTTCTAGAAGCTGAAGCAAATCCAGAGGTTGGATCCGGATCCGGATCCCCCGACCTTCTAGAAGCTGAAACGTGCGGATCCTTAGCACCTTGGCGCTCATGATTTTTGGTTGTCTTTTGTTTTTTCTTTGTCCGACTCTGTAGGGTTTTCCGCTTGGGGTCTGCCGGGCTTCGCTCCCGTGAAAAGAGCGACGTGAACGTCGACGTCGTTTCAACCCCGCGTCAAGAAGAAGATCACTTTGCTCCTGTACGTGGTGTGTATATAACATCGAAGCTTCACCATCCTATCTGCATCCGATACAGAAACCAAGACCACTCCTCTCTCTCTCTCTCTCTCTCTCTCTCTCCACCGTCCGCTTGTGAACTCGGTACGCCCCTCTCTCTCTCTGTCCGTCTCTACACCGTATGTCTGCTTATTGGTCGCCGACGAATCCGGGTGTTTTCTTTGCTTACGTTCTTGTTTCTGTAGGAAGGAGAAAAGGGGGGGAACGAGAGAGCATCTTCTTTCGATCCTCCTTTTCCCGCTCCGCGCACGTATATTGTGATATACGTGCACGGTTTCCTCGTTTCGCTTGTTCCGCGTAGCTCCGGTTGTCTCTTGCGTTTCCGAGTTTCGGTTCTCACTGCATTGTCCGCATTCCGTTTTCTTCGTTTCCTCTTTTCCCGGGTGGTTTTCTGCTTCTTCGCTGATCTTCATTGGAGGGGGCCGATCATCCTTTTCTTCTTTGTTTTTTTTTAGAGGAACAGATTGCGGGATAGCCATGAACGAAGACAAAAATGGGTCGGAGCAGCCACAGGCCGATGGTGGGAAAAAAGGGAAGGACCAGAAGGTATCGTTCTTCAAGCTGTTTGCCTTCGCGGACCAGCTCGATGTCCTTTTCATGGTCGTCGGCACCCTCGCCGCCACCGCCAACGGGCTCTCACAGCCTCTCATGACCCTCATATTTGGGAAGCTGATCAACTCTTTTGGCTCCGCTGACCGCGACCACGTCGTTAAGGAAGTCTCAAAGGTACATGTATATATATTGTGTATGGCTCTTGCTCTTTTCAAATCGGTCGGTTTTTTTGCTACCCAGAAAACGGCACTGCTCGTCTCAATCTTCAATGGGTTATTGACAAAGCACTCGAAATCGGGATCTATACTTTTCTAGTTTTCAAGGGGAACCTTGCAAGATCTCATTTTCCCTGTTAAATGCTCTAGTTGTTGCATATATGAACGTGAGGAGAACCATGTGACTCTTCCTATGTTTTGCCTTTTGTTGGGTTATTCAAGAAAAGGAAAGAGAAGAAATTTATGGAGGAAAACATCTCATTCGGTGAAGTTTATGATTTACATGTTCTGTTCTGGTTTGACTTAACTTAGTCATAGGTTTGGCTGATTAGCATAGTAGCACGCATTTATTGATTAGGTGAAATTGGCACCTAGTTTGGTCAGTGGTGAAAGCAGATCTGTCCTCTTTCTGCCTGCATATACGTATCTTCTTTAAAAAAAAACTTATTATTATTATTTTTAATCTCGTGAAGGCACAGCTTTTGTGTTTAGATTTCACTTGGGCATGCCTCCTTCAGTCAATTTTATATAAAAAGTGAATTCCACCACTGAATCTTGTGGCTGAAGAAGGAAAGGTTTTGATTTTCAGCCGCGGTCAAGTCACTGTCCACATTTTCTGACTCTAAGCACCGTCCTGAGCACTGAGCAGGATGCCGCAATAGAGAAACCAGAAAAGTCCTTTCCTATGCATGTTGATTTATGTTGCTAATCATCGATGATTATACCTTTCTGAATTTCAGGTGGCCGTCTTGTTTTTGTACTTGGCTCTTGGTACTGGAGTCGCTTCTTTTCTCCGTAAGTGCAATTGGATTCTATCTTCACCACGTTTCTTTAACGTTGGCTGGGCTTGAGTATGTCTATACTTGTTGAAGTCCCTCGGTTTGTCTCTTGATTGCATGAATGGGGAGTCAAAAGAAAGCCCCGTTCTGTTTGATGTGGTTTCGGGATCTATCATGTCGTTCAGGTTTAGGCAGAATTATGTTTACAGACAGTAACATAGAATGTAGCATGACCCCGAAAGTTAAAGGCTTAATTAGTTCCGACTCCTTTGGTCCTATCCTCTCTTTTGGTGTTCGTATCTTGTCTGGCTTCTCCGTGAGATCTGCAATTCAAGTTTAATTGCTGTATGTGTTGCAGAGGTGGCTTGTTGGATGGTCACTGGAGAAAGGCAAGCGACGCGGATTCGAGGTTTGTACTTGAAAACAATACTACGACAGGACATTGCCTTCTTCGACACGGAAACAACGACTGGAGAGGTCATCGGGAGGATGTCAGGAGACACCATTCTCATTCAGGATGCAATGGGAGAAAAGGTAGAGAAAGGGTTGGCACTTGCTTTTTTCATAGCTGTACAAGGACAAAACGCGATGATTGTGAAAGTATTCTCGTGTGCCCACAATTGACTCGTGAAGTTTTTATCCGCAACTTGTAGGTTGGAAAATTTGTACAACTAGCGGCAACATTCTTAGGAGGTTTCGTGGTCGCTTTTACAAAAGGATGGCTTCTTTCCTTGGTTCTCCTCTCTTGCATTCCTCTCATTGTGTTAGCCGGAGGGTCTATGGCGTTGATCATGTCTAGAATGTCGAGTCAAGGGCAGGTTGCCTATGCAGCAGCGGGAAATGTTGTGGAGCAGACGGTCGGAGCCATTAAAACAGTAAGTAGTAGAAAGATTTATGAACTTGAAAAACTTGCATGCAAATGCAAGGATCATTTTTTGTCACAGTTATAATATTCTTCCTTTTTCATCACTAGGTCGCATCCTTCACGGGTGAAAAGAGAGCTATCGAAAAATACGACAGCAAGCTGGAAGTTGCATATAAATCCACCGTAAACCAAGGGCTTGTCTCGGGCATGGGACTTGGAGCTGTCATGTTGATCGTGTTCTGCACTTACGGACTTGCCGTGTGGTACGGATCCAAATTGATCATAGAAAAAGGATACAATGGTGGGCAAATCATCAATATCATTATGGCCATTATGGTCGGCGGAATGTGAGCACCGTGCTTTCGTTTTCTTCCATCTCTTTCTTCATCAGTTTGCAACTATACAGAAGGAATTCTCATCTCTCTCAAATGGACATTTCTTGGTCTGTAGGTCCCTGGGCCAGACGTCTCCTTGCCTAAATGCATTTGCATCAGGACAAGCCGCAGCATACAAGATGTTTGAGACCATCAAACGAAAACCACTCATCGACTCCTATGACACCTCTGGAAGGACATTGGAAGATATGAAAGGCGATATTGAGCTTAAGGATGTTCATTTTAGATACCCTGCGAGGCCAGACGTGCAAATCTTTGCTGGATTTTCTTTGACGGTTTCCAGCGGCAAAACTGCAGCTCTAGTTGGTCAAAGTGGCAGTGGGAAATCCACAGTCATCAGCTTGCTGGAGAGATTCTATGATCCTGATTCTGGTGAGGTACTCATCGATGGCATCAATTTGAAGGAGCTTCAGCTTAAATGGATCAGGGAGAAAATTGGGTTAGTCGGTCAGGAACCAGTCTTGTTTTTAACAACCATAAGAGAGAACATAGCCTATGGAAAGGAAAACGCTACTGATGAGGAAATCAGAAAAGCGATTCAACTTGCCAATGCTGCAAAATTTATCGACAAGCTGCCGCAGGTACCCCTGCTCTTTTGATTTAAACTTTTCTTGAGTATACATTCATAGGGGATGAAAACAAATCTACAAAAAAGAGATTGACTCAGATACAGAAAAGAAATTATGCTTACAATATGCTTATCATCCATACAGATATAAAAGTAAAGAGAGATTTGTCATATTATACCACTCATGATTGGAATTTCACATCTGATGTTTTGTCTAAGTTATCACTAATCATGGACTTAATGAGGAAAGCAGTCAAGCAGATGTCCAGAAAGCTTTAATTACTTTCATATCTCATATGTTGACTTCTGTAGGGCCTTGACACAATGGTAGGCGAGCATGGGGCACAATTATCCGGTGGACAAAAGCAGCGAATCGCCATAGCAAGGGCCATTCTAAAGAACCCGAGAATCCTCCTCCTTGATGAAGCAACAAGTGCCCTTGATGCAGAGTCTGAACGAGTCGTTCAAGATGCCTTGGAGAATGTCATGACGAACAGAACTACTGTTATAGTGGCACATCGCTTGACAACTATCAGAACAGCGGACATCATCGCAGTTGTGCACCGTGGCAAGCTAGTGGAGCAAGGTAAACTAATACTACAGCAAGATCCGACATTTTCTCATCTCCTTTTTACAACTAATTCATGTTGAGACGCTCAAATTTAACATTTAGGAACTCATGAGGAGCTGATCAGAGACCCCGAGGGAGGCTACTCGCAGCTTGTCCGGTTGCAAGAAGGAAACAAAGCCGATGCAGAGAATTTTGGCCAGGTAGATACTAAATTGGATGCGAATTCTGGACTTGATGAGGTACTAATTAGAACCATCAGCAAAAACTCATCTGGTAGACCATCCATGAGGAAATCTATAAGCAGAGGTTCATCAGGAAGCCATCGCTCTTTTGCTCCCGCCTATGGTGTTCCTGGTCCAGTTCATCTTGTTGAGACGGGTGGAGTGGAGGAACAATATGAGAGAACTGAACTGGACAACGAGAAGCGTCAGAGTGTATCCATCAGACGTCTTGCATATTTGAACAGGCCCGAGTTGCCGGTTCTGGTTGTTGGATCCCTTGCAGCCTTGGTACACGGAGTGGTGTTTCCAATATTCGGACTCTTGCTGTCTACTGCTATTAAAATGTTCTATGAACCTCCAGACCAACTAAAGAAAGACGCCAATTTTTGGGCGCTCGTTTACCTCGGTATGGGATGCCTCACTTGTCTAGTTGTGCCAATTCAGAACTATTTCTTCGGAATCGCTGGTGGCAAGTTAATTAAAAGGATACGATACATGAGTTTTCAGAAGGTTGTACACCAACAGATTAGCTGGTTCGATGATCCTGCTAACTCAAGGTATGCTTTATTTATCTTCATACTTCTTCCCTTCAACGTGCTAGCATGTTTAATGATAATGTACTCAATAATTCAAATGTTATGAACCATCAAAACGTCCTAACAATTTCTTCTTTACTTTTAAACTCTGCAGTGGTGCAGTTGGTGCGAGATTGTCCACTGATGCATCAACAGTACGGAGTCTAGTTGGCGATGCATTAGCTCTGATTGTCCAAAATATAGCGACAATTGCAGCAGGATTGCTCATAGCATTCATAGCGAACTGGATGTTGGCTCTCATAGTTCTTGCAGTGTCGCCATTGATAGTTGCTCAAGGATTTGTCCAAGGGAGATTCGTAAAGGGTTTCAGTGCAGATGCCAAGGTCTGTTCCCTGGTTCCACCTGTTCCATATTATTCGTGCTTCACATAGGATTTCACATTAACACTTTCTAAATTTCCACTTTACAGGAGAAGTACGAGCAAGCAAGTCAAGTGGCGAATGATGCGGTTGGTGGTATCCGGACGGTGGCGTCCTTTTGTGCTGAGAACAAGGTGATGGACTTGTATGAAGAGAAATGTCAAGGACCAAAGGAGCAGGGCGTCCGGCTTGGGATTGTGAGTGGGATAGGATTTGGCTTCTCCTTCTTTGCCCTCTACTGTGTAAATGCGTTCTTGTTCTACATTGGAGCTATACTGGTGCAACATGGGAAAGCAACCTTTTCAGAAGTTTTCAAGGTCAAAATTTTGGGAGTCAAATCCTTCTTTTGGGGCCTTTCTTTTTTATGTAATAATACTTCTCAAGATAATCTACAACTAACAGTTGAGATCTGCAGGTGTTCTTTGCTTTAACAATTACAGCAGTTGGGATTTCCCAGAGCAGCGCGATGGCCCCAGATACTAACAAGGCCAAAGATTCAGCCGCTTCGATCTTTGCCATTTTGGATAGCAAGCCTCAGATAGACTCGAGCAACGATGAAGGAATTACACTAGCGAATGTAACTGGAAAGATAGAGTTGGAACATGTCAGTTTCAAATATCCAACAAGACCAGATGTCGAAATCTTCAAAGACTTGTCCCTGACCATCCCAGCCGGCAAGGTAATAGCGACAACAACCCAACACCTCCTCCCCCCACCTCCTTCTCTGTGCTCTCTCTCTTTCTCTGCTCTTGGCTAGTTTATCAGAAACTGTAGATTTTACTGACAAAGTATATACTTCATTGGCATTGAGCATCATGCTTATGTTAAGACTAAATATGGAATTTACTATTAATATTCGAACACTTGGCAGTTTTGCACTTGTAAAAAGTTCAAATAACACCATAACAGTCCAGATGACATTAAAACTAAAAGGCTGTAGTTGGTTTGACGTTTAACTGGTTATTTTTCATTTATGAAATGGTAGACAAAATATATTGAATTTGATTCAAAGTTATTTAGAAGAAAACTGAACCATGAAACTTTTCCTCGCAGACCGTTGCTTTAGTTGGAGAAAGTGGCAGCGGGAAATCAACAGTGATCAGTCTTATAGAGAGATTCTATGATCCCGATTCCGGCAGTGTATTTTTGGATCGTGTGCTGCTCCAAAAGTTCAAGCTTAGTTGGCTGAGGCAACAGCTAGGTTTAGTAGGCCAAGAGCCAATCCTCTTCAACGAATCAATCCGCGACAACATTGCTTATGGTAAGCAAGGTGGTGCCTCGGAGGATGAGATCATTGCCGCTGCAGAAGCATCAAATGCACACAACTTCATATCTTCCCTGCCTCAAGGTTATGATACATCGGTTGGTGAGCGAGGAGTGCAATTATCTGGGGGACAAAAACAAAGGATAGCTATTGCTAGAGCTATTTTGAAGAATCCGAAGATACTTCTGCTTGACGAAGCTACAAGTGCGTTGGATGCGGAGTCGGAGAGGATTGTGCAAGAGGCACTTGACAGGGTTATGGTGAATAGGACAACTGTAGTCGTGGCTCACCGCCTTACGACAATAAAGAACGCCGATATAATCGCAGTTGTAAAGAACGGAGTCATTGCCGAGCAGGGTAAGCATGACACTCTGATGAAGATAACTGACGGCGCTTATGCATCGTTGGTGGCACTTCATGCAAGTGATTCAAAGTGAAGACAGGATCAAGAAATGATGGCAGAGCTTTCGGATGCAGCACGAAGGCTATCCATTCACAACCGAGGATAACTAAATTAGACCACCTTGCAATTATTTTCTTCTTGTAGATAATGCTCATATAAGAATCTTTCTGAGGCCACACTTTGAGAGATGATGAGATGGATTTGTTCAGTTCATCTTTCGACTAAAACGCAGCTGTTTCACGACTAACTTGTTTTGGTCCTGGATGATTGTGAAACCAACTGGGGCAATCACAGAAAATACTAAGATACTAGTTCTGTATCGTTTGACTCGTCAGTACGTGAAAAACTAAGGCTCGAAGCAACAAAGGCAGGAAGAGATAAATCATCCAAACAATACTAATCAGTCCACATTTGAAATTAAGAGTCGTGCTATGGAGGAAATGCAAGCATATTAAAGAGAAGAACCGCAACAAATTCAACTAGATATTGCATTAAGGTATTGTTGGCGATAGATGTAGCACGTGCATCAACTGTTACATGGTCAGGGACAGATAAATAATAAGTGCAGAATTGGTACGGATCATCAGCAAACATTCGCAGCCATACAATTCATGCGTAATCTCTGGCGTTTCTCCACAAATGCTGATGGAAACCGTGCTGGTTTACCTTTGCATTCTCCTTCCGACCATCCCGATGGACTCACACGAGGGATACTGAATTAATATCATGAGAACGAGCTAGTAGAATGCGTTTCATGCATGTACAATCTAAATCACTTGAGTGACAAATAAACCATTACTTGTATCATGTGCCAAATAGTGATACAACTTAGTTTGCGGCAATCGAAGTTAGGTTTCCAACCGATTTCATAAAGGTCGTGTGAGGATGTGGTGTCGAGTTTATGATCATGTACTTCTTGGGCACTTAACAGGTCTGGTTTGATGTGGATCACATTCAATTTTGTCGTGTAAGGTTTGGCTTACACAATTGCTGTTGTCTTATATCGAGCGCATCTCTTATCTAGTGTAAGGTCCGGTTGACATGGCGCTCTGGTCATTCATTGGATGAAAGTTGCACATTTCATATGCAAGCTAGAATCTCCAACTTAGGGGAAGTGCTGACGCATATTTATGTATAATAGTTAAGTGTCATTCATGCTTTCATCTGTGTGCTCTTTTATCATGTCATTTGGTAAACATACAGGTTTTTCTCTCTCCCTTTCTCTTGAAGATCCTAAGATAATTATATAAAGAAAAAGAAATTCCAATTGCCAACGCAAATCAAGGAATAAAACATCCAAAATGGAAAGGGAGACATGCTTAATGATATGAAGAATACATCTAGAATAGGAAGAGACACATGTTTAATGATATAAATTAGCTACTGCCACACCCCGATACACGGCCGTGCTCCTACTTGAAGGATGCAACCTCATATATAACTAACATTAACCTATCATCACAAATATATATCTCCATCTATGTATTCCACTGGAAAATAATCTGGTTACATGATCAGAGTTTTGGACTTATCAATAACATATTTTTCCCAAACTAAGAAAATAGACATTAACAAATACCATTTTAGATATATCCAATAATCTAAATTCATAATCGCAATCCAACTACCAAAAGTTCATTGTCAATATTGCTCTTTACTATTTGTTGCTTATTGAAGAAGTTGAAAACGATTGAAATGAATGTGGTGAATAAGTTCAATAAGAAGTACATATCTTTTACAAGTAGATTGACTACCCACATGCATATTTAGAGAGCAATACCAAAAATCCATTATTATCAAATCTAACATATAATGGGAAAAGTGCCAAAAAAGTCCTAAACCTTTGCCACTTGTGCCAAAAAAATCCTAAATCTTTTTTTGGTGCCAAATAAGTCATAAACCTTATGCCAAATAAGTTAAATTTTGCAGTTCAAAATTCACGCAATTTTGAATATAAGCTCTTACTTTAAAATACTCTACCTAGATAAATATAGTTCTTTAATCCTTATTGGTCATTGCGAAGCAGAGTAAATTTGACTTATCGAGATGTGCGAGGCATGTATGCACGAATATTGTCTTGTCTTTTATCCGTTCTCTCTCTCAGTTTTAAGTATGAACGCCTTCCTCTTCGTCTTTCCTTTATTCTTGATCGTGTATTTTTTTCTCTCTTAAGTTCAATTGGTTTCATTCATTCATTCATTCTTTTTTAAAAGGTAAAAGCCATTAAAAATCCTAAATTATGCCCTATTTGACATATTTATGACATCAATAGAGACCTGCAGGTTTACTTTGCTTTAACAATTGTGGCATACAGAGTTGGAAACAGATCACTTGACCGCGCGTTAGGTGACCCATTTCCTTCATGGGCTGTTCGAACCTAGTTTTTTATTTAAAAAAAAATGCTCATCCCAAAGCTTTGCCTCCTATTAAAAGGGGATCGTCTGATCTCTATTAAAGAAGATCCGGTCACCAAATGCACGGTTAACGGGTTAACACTACAAAAAAAGGCCCATTTAGCTACAACTTTGGCGATGACAATATTGAGAAAAGTCGTCGCTACAAAAGATTAGCGACCACTTTTGCGACTACTAAAGAGTCGTCGTTAAAAATGCGTCGCCAAATTTGGCGACAACAAAAACTCAACTAGTCGCTAATTAGCTACAACTTAGCGACTATTAATTCGTCGCCATGTAGCAACCACATAAACTCGTGACCAAACTTGTCCCTAATTAGCTACACAGACACATCAAGTTGTAGCAAATTTAGTCGCCAAACCGCGACTACTAAAATGTAGTCGCCACTTTGCGATTACATGTACTAGTCACCACTTTGCGATAACATGTACCTTTAGTCGCAACTTAGCGATGACTACTCGTTAGTGTCGTCGCTAAAATGGAGTTACACTTTGGATATCATTCTCTAGCTTTTAGCGACTACGGCTAAGGACACGGTCGCTATTTGGCCACAACTATGCGTGTACAGTCGCTAAAAAGCGACTATTTGCTTTAGTAATCGCTATTTTGCGACTAGTTGGATATGTAGTCGCTATTTAGCGATTACTGGTCGCTAGTAGTCGCTAAAATCCACAGAATGCTTTGCACAGCATTCTGTGGATTTTAGCGACTACAATAAGGATACTCGTCGCTCGTTAGCGATTACATGTAATATTTTCTGTAGCTAATTGGCGACAACAATTGCTGTTGTAGTCGCTATTTAGCGATTACATGTATGCTTGTCGCAATTTAGCGACTACAAAGGGTCTTCTCGTCGCTAAAACGCTCAGAATGCTTAGATTAGCATTCTGTGCATTTTAGCGACTAGTTGCCTTTTTAGTCGCTAATTAGCGACTATATGTGATATGTAATCGCTAATTGGCGACGAGTTTGTTTGTTTAGTCGCTGGTTGGCGACTACTTGTTTGTTGTAGTCACTATTTGGCGACGGCGTTTTCTATGCGTAGTCGCTAAAACCCACAGAATGTAAAAAAAAATGATTGACAACGTCAGTCCTACAGCACCCTAATATCAATCAGTTTAAACAACATTCACAGACCACAAGAATGGCAACATCAGACTATTATTTGACAGCCAATTCAAATAAACTTTACATATAAACAACCCAATATAAACATCAGTCTCTGAATCACCAAAAAAGTACAATGAATAATGTCAAAACCTGGTTTGAAGTCCAACATGAAATCTAATTGTTCTTTCCTATACAATAGCAATTATACGAAGTTCTAAACAGGAAATATGTACACAAAACAGCAGCCATCACCTACGTCGTCCCGTCCATGCCATCATCATCATCATATTCTTCATCCTCACCGCCGTGGTCAGCTGGGTCGGGGACTGGGGCTGGGGGTGGGGGTGGGGGTGGGGGACCTCCAAGTCCGCGGGGATTTTGCGCTGCTGCCATGGCGTCCAAACGTCGCATGACCTCCGCCATATTCATCTGGAGAGTCCTTATTTCATCGTCCTTCTGTGCTAGCTGCTGTTTCAACTCAGCCACTTCTGAGGCCGATGCCGCATCCTCTCGACCCCACCTCGAACCTCTTGACGATGATGCGCCGACCGATTTGGCACATTCTCTCCCCAGATTCCCCAGACCAAACACCTTGCCGTGTTTGACCCCACCTGATGCCTCCACCCACATCTTCGCCTGCTCAGTTGGCGACGGTTCAGGCGTCGCCAACTCCCCTTCTTCACCCCCTTGTTCACCGCCAGATGTGCTGGCCAACATGAGCTCATCAAATTTTTCCTAATTCCAGCAGTCGCAATCAAATCATCAATTGCAGCAAGTATAACCATAAGTTTAAAAAACCATTTACTTATACATATTTAACCAACCTTCACTTGTCGGGCTTTATCGCTGACAAATGACTTATCCTTCTTCATGAATGTCCGCTCGAATGTCTGGGAGAATGATGGCTCCTTCCCCAATTCCCTCGCCTACGAACCACAATAGACAAATCATTATATATGTAAGTATACTTCACTGAAATAAAAGAAGACACAAATGCACTTACCATTCGTCGTCTGTGCTCTCCTATGTTGATGGAGCCCCCCGCATAGGTCGCCGTCCCCCCTCCTCTCGAGCCGGAAGCTCGATTAAGCTTATTCCTTTCGCTGGCCTTCTTGTGCTCCTCCGATCCCCATACCCTCAAGATGTCCTCCCAGCTATTGCTCGATATCCATCGCGGCCTCTTTTGTCTCGTGTGAGCTTTATTCATTATATTTCGCATGTGATCCCCGACTTTCTTCTCAAAAATCTTTTTTTATCACACCCTCCTGACTCTCAGGCCACCAAAATTTCCGCTGCAAATATATTCGTCAACCAATGACATTGCCAAGTCATTCATTTTATATAACAGAACCTTGTAATAGTCTAAATGACCTAGTGCCACCTATCAACCAAAAGTTCTCAACAACACACTTACCGAGAATTCACGCCACCACACAACTTTCGCACCTTGTGGGGCGGCGCTATATGTCGCATATGGACCTCGCCAATACATATTGACGATTTCATTCAATTCTCGCACCACGGATGTTGCATTTACGAATCTGCAAAACCAAAACACAATATTGTTAACACATTGGTTGATAAACGTTTTAAAGTAAAATCTCAAATTTAAAACGCACAATCAAATTTCTAAAGTTTGACTTACGAGTCTCCATCAGGTGATATGAGTTTCCTCCCTTGATCATCTAGTACCCAAGTGCCATCAGCTACAGCTGGTGGCACTTGGGTCGATGACGACGGTTGGTCATCAGCTGGCGCTTCTGTCCGTCGATGATATACCTGACCGCCATGTGGGTCGACTGGGCTCTCTTGGGATGATGGGGGCTGGGTTTCCGACCCTGTGGCACCCCCTTCATCAACTTCTGTAGGTGGTGGCGCCGGCTGTGGCGTCGTGGGAGACGCCTCCTCAGCGACTAGCGCTGGCTGCTCGACCGGAGACGGTGATGATTCCTCGGCCGGGGTGGGGGGGGGGGGAATTGAACAGGCGCACCCCTTGGACAGGCCGACGGCCTCCACGGCCACCCCGCCTACCTCCACGTGAATACTGCAAAGTTCATGCACCCTCAATCGACGTTAGACAACCCTAGACGATGAACAGCCTACTATAGACAAAGTTCAGCTATGAAACGTTAAACAACAATGAACAGCCTACTATATGTATTTACCATGGCGACGATTAGATTGGAAGGTCACTTGCTGATTAATACCCTCAAACCGGAGGCCAAATCGCCGTCGTTCCTCAAACAACCTACTCAAAACAGCCAATATCATAAAAAGATAAGTAAAGAGAGGCTGTTAAAAAAGAATGCTGTACATTTAAACCGGAGTTCAAATGTGTATATAAATTTGTGCCCGGTGGTGGTGGTGGTGGTGGTAGTCTGTGACAAGAATAGTTGTACTACTAAGACCATTTTCTGATACTACTTAGATGTTTTCAGCCAATCAGTTGTGAGTCATGGATACTGACAATTTTCTTATGTAGTTGTTCTACACACAACTCAAATGTGTATATCAACACTGACAATTTAAAGTCACAAAGTGCATACCTGTGTCTATAGAAGTGACAGCTGCGGAAAAACACAAGACCCGTCATTTAGATTAATCGGCAATCGAGGATTAAACAAGCAGCATGGATACTCAAGAGGATTAAAAAGAATGCTAAATGAGAAAATAGGATGTGCAACAACTTTAGCATTGTCCTTCTTTGCTTGAGCACAAGAGGGTTTTTTTTATTAGTTTCTAAATTTCAGTCTCATCTATCCTTTTCAGTTCATTGGGGCAACAATGGGCTCATCAGATCTACAAATAGCGATGACAATTGTCCAATCAGTACAGTTCAGCTACTATTGATCAAACCAGCTCTATAGAGTTCCCTGAAAGGAAACTAAAGGAGTCCAGAATGACATATTGAGCAAACCAGCTCTTATGGAATGACTGAATCCACGCAGCAATCGACCGTTCGTCCTGTTCTAAGCCTAGTTGTCAAGCACCATGTAATCAGAATGATAGGAGTTCAAAATGACAGTATTGAGCAAATCATGTGCATCGGCAATCCATTTGGAGCAGTGTCAATCTCAATTGAAACTTGATGACAACTATTACCCCTAATCACAACCCTAATCAAGCTCAATGTCAAAATAGAAACATCTCTACTAATCCAGCCCTAATGATTTGTCCACCCCCTAATTTGCCCAAAAAAACCCTAAATCACATTTTCTGTTCCTGGGAAAATCGAGCAGAAACCCTCATCAACAATCCAAAACCCTAATCGCCGATCACTACCCTATTTGACGAAGCCGAAGCCCTAATCACCAAATGAAGAACTAATCAAGCCCTAATCAAGCCATAATCAGCTCCCCCAAGCCTAATCGAGCCCTAATTGAGCCCTAATCAGCTCCCCCACTGCCTCTCAAGCCCTAATCGACCGTACATGGAGAACGGCGGTGCGCGGCGTTGATGGCTCGTCGACGGGCTTGAGCGGGGTCGTCGATCAACGGGGGTGGGTCGGCTTGGCTCGGCGTGGCTCGGCGACGGGGTTGAACGGTCAACGGTGGACGTCGCCGTTGGGGGGGAAACCCTAGCAGACGGCAAAGGAGAGACTCCGTTTCAACGTTTACGGCGAAAGGTGAGGGCCCTCTCGCTTTTGACCTCGCGAAATAGCGACGATTAAGTACTTAATCGTCGCTATTTAGCGACAACCAAAGACAATATTGTCACTATATGGCGACTACACTAAGTCTTACGTCGCCAATTAGCGATTACAAAATCGAGACGTTGTCGCCAATTGGCCACTACATGTAATTGGTCGTCGCTAAAGTGAAGGTGTCGACTGAAGTGAACTTGGTTGGAGCATTCTGGGCATTTTAGCGACAACTTAGCGACTACCTAAAACAAAGCCGTCTCCAATTAGCGACTACATGGGCAATGGGTCGTCGCCAATTAGCGATTACTAAAGCGCATAGTTGTCGCCAATCAGAGACGACATGTCTTTGGTCGTCGCTAAAGTGAAGGTGTCGACTGAAGTGAACTTGGTTAAAGCATTCTGGGCATTTTAGCGACAACTTAGCGACTACTTAGTAAGATGCCGTCTCCACTTAGCGACTACACGAGCAATACATCGTCGCCAATTAGCGATATCATAATTATGTACTCGTCGCCAATTAGCGATAACATAATTATATGGTGGTCGCCAATTAGAGACGACACGTTACTGATCGTCGCTAAAGTGAGGATGTCATCAAGAACAACTTGTTCGAGCGTTCTGGTCATTTTAGCGACAACTTAGCGACTACTTTCTAACTTGCCGTCTCCAATTAGCGACTACATAAGAAAAATATCGTGGCCAATTAGCCACGATTTATGTGGTCGCTAATTAGGGACAGCAATGGTTTTGTCGTCACCAAATTGCGATGCAGCATTTATGTAATAGCTAATTGGCGACGACATTTTTGGAGGCAGTCGCTAAATGGCGACTACAGTTATGTAATAGCTAATTGGCCACTATGTGGTTTCTGGCAGTCGCTAAATAGCGACTATAATTTTTTAGCCGTCTCTAAGGGGCGACGACATGTGCGTTTGTTGTCGCTAATTAGGGACTACCTGTCTTTTGTCGTTGGCAAATTGCGATGCAGAGTTTATGTAATAGCTAATTGGCGACTACATTTTGTTATGCAGTCGCTAAATAGCGACGACGTTTGTCTTGTGCCGTCGCCAAACTGTGATGGAATTAATTTCACTATTCAACAATAAATATCTATTTGGCAATTTTAAAGGACACCTGATATAACACATACATATGTGCCCATCACTATGAAAGATAATGCAACAAATATTACGCAAATGTATACAATTCTATCAATACATGATCTGAACATTTCATATCAATAATAGTCATCATCATCGGTGTCGTCGTCATCTTCCTCAGCACCGTCACTTCCATTGTGGTCTTCCTGGTAGACATCGTCGCCCTCATCATCAGTGTCGTATTCACATAACTCATATTCAGATTCTTCATCAGCACTGTCGCTGATCACTGTTTCGCCAAATTCACTTGCGTCCATATCTAACATTATCCCATGCGGATCTCGTAAAGTTGAAATATCATATTCATGTGGATCGACAGTGTTCTCGACGATGTCCTGCTGATATGCTATATCAGTCCAGTGTTGTTCGATTTTGCTTCGTGCTTGTGTCTTGCAAACAGCAAACCAACTGCTTTTGTCCCGTTTCAAACTAGGATATGATGTGTAGTACACTTGAATTGCTTGTTGACCCAATACAAATGGGTCATATTTAGTGTATTTCTTCCTTTGGTTAATTTCAACCAAAGGAAACTTCGAATGCACCCTCATTCCTTTGACAGGGTCAAACCATGTGCACTTAAATAACACAATCCGCAATATTGGTCAATGGTACTCTATCTCTAATATTTCATCCAGCAATCCATAAAAATCATCAGATAAGCTAGAACCGGATTGAACACACACACCACTATTCATGGTGGACTTGCCGATCCCATACTCTTGAGTATGAAAATTATACCCATTTATGAAATATGCTGGCCATGTCCTCACTTTTGGTTTTGGACCCAATGAAAGATGATAGATCAGGCCTTCCTTCTCGACGAGTTCAGGGGTATTTTCCACCTGATATAATCAACGCAACCGTTGACCAAATGAATTTTAGCATTGAAAATTGAGAATGATAAACACGCAAACCCAAAAAACTTACAAAATGTTTTAACCACGGGCCGAATTGTTGATTGCACAAGGTATCAAAATCATGAAAATGTTGTCCAGACATTGCAGAACGAAACATCCTGTTTGAAATGGGTATATAAAATGAGATCACACAGTTGTTGAAATGTGTACATTACAACAAAGCCACCACCTGATCCTTACCAACATAAAAAAAACATATTCATATAACATAATTATGAAAGGTTACTTACTCGAAATATGGCTCGACATCTGGGCAATTCAACAAAATGTACGTATGTGCTGCATGCCATTCTTCGTCTGTTAAGTAACGAACCTTACATACGCCGCTTGGTCGTCCAATATAATTGAAAATTGATATTGGCTTGCAATTTATGTCAATGGGCCCCTCGTCATTCCGTCCCGGTATCCGTCTTTTGCACTGGACATGCGGTTCAAAGTAGTACGAAACAAACGTACTAACTTCTTCCCTAATGTATGCCTTACAAATTGATGCCTCAACACGTGACTTATTCTTGATCTTTTTTTTCAGATGATATAAGAACCTAATGAAAACATCAGTGGTAAGTGCAAATTAATAATACGTGCGAATAATCATACAGTAAAGTAGCAACATATACACATACCTCTCAAATGGGTACATCCATCGGAATTGTACGGGACCTGCAACTTTTGCCTCATAAGGCAAATGAACAAGTAGATGCTCCATTGAATCAAAAAATGAAGGGGGATATATCCGTTCCAAGTTGCAAATGATAATTGGAATATCATGCTCAAGTTTCTCCATGTGTGATTTCCTTAACACCGTCGAGCAAATATCATGAAGGAATATACTCAATTCAGTAACGGGACCCCATACAAAGTTCGGTAGAAATTCCTTCGTTGCTATTGGGAGCAGTCGCTCGATAAATATGTGACAATCATGACTCTTCATACCTGTCAACTTACAGGCGTTCAAATCGACACATCTCCCGATGTTTGACGCATACCCATCAGGGAAGCGCAAGGTCCTGCACCAATGACACAAAGCACGTCGTTGCTCCTTCGACAATGTGTACACTGCTTTAGGTTTTGGGCCACAGCTTGATGGAGCAACGTCAAGTGTTGGACGATGACAAATGTCTCTCATATCTCTTCGAGCATTGAGGTTGTCCTTTGTCTTCCCGGGAACGTCCATCAAAGTATTTATGAGGTTGTCAAAAACATTCTTCTCTATATGCATGACGTCAAGATTATGTTGAATGATATGGCTCTTCCAATATGGCAAATCCCAGAATATACTGCGTTTAGTCCACTTATGCGAGCAGCCATACGCATAAGTGCTCCCGTGCGGGTTTTCGACCACGCTGTCAAATGACAGCACTCGCTCCCATAGCTGTTCACCAATCAATCGCAATGGTGGAGGTGTATTGTCAATTCTATTCTTTACGAATTCTTTTTTATTTTTTCTGAAAGGATGACCAAGTGGCAAAAATTGTCTGTGGCAATCGAAGTAGCTCGGCTTTTTGCCATGTTTTAATCTGAATGACTTCGATCTCTCCATACATATTGGACAGCCGAAAAGTCCGGCTGTGCTCCATCCGGATAACATTCCATAAGCTGGAAAGTCATTTATCGTCCAAAGAAGGATGGCTTTCATAACGAATGTTTGATCCGTGGAAACATCATACGTTGGCACACCCTCGTTCCATAGTAGTTGCAACTCTTCAATTAATGGTTGCATGTATACGTCAATCAACTTTTTCGGATTATTCGGACCGGGCACAATCAACGTCAAAAACATATATTGTGTCTTCATGCACATACCAGGGGGGAGATTGTACGGTGTTAAGATGACTGGCCAACATGAATACTTCCTTCCAGATTTTCCAAATGGGGCAAATCCATCAGCACACAGACCTAGCCGGATGTTTCGCGGCTCAAAACTAAATGTGGGGTAGGTTCGGTCAAAATGTTTCCACGCATGTGCATCGGACGGATGACACATTTGGTCATCTTCTGTTTGATGACGAGCATGCCAAGTCATGTGTTGTGCAGTGGCTTCAGACGCGTACAACCTTTGCAATCTGGGAATTAATGGCAAATAAAACATTTCCTTTACTGGTATACGTTTCCCAGGATTCCTCGAATCATGTTGACCCTTGTACCTAGGTTCGCTGCAGAACTTGCAAGATTCAGCCATTTCATCTGCTCTCCAATATAACATACAACCATTAGTACATACATGGATACTCTTCACTGGAAGGCCTAAATTGTCAACCAGTTTTTTCATGTCATAAAAATCACGTGGCATGATGTTATCAGGGGGTAATGCTTCCCGCATTACCTAAATGAAAGAGTTGAAGCACTTCTCTGACACATTATGCTCCGCTTTAATATTTAGCAATCTAGCCGTCACGGATAACTTTGTGTGGTTATCACATCCTACCCATAATTGTTCATCTGCAGCGCTCAACACTTCACGAAACTGATTACATACATTCTCATCAAATGTTGTGTCATCCATTTGGTGACTAGAACTGCCCGGTTCGTGTGTGCTTGTATTGTGGGTTTCCCAACTTGCAAAATTATGACCAGCTGCATCAATGACCATACGCTGGTATGTATTCAACTGGGGAAAGGAAGAGCTACATTCTTCCCTAACAGAAAATGTGTGAGTTTGACGATATTCCTCGTCAGACATAAATGGTTCACCATGGCAAGTCCAGTTGTAGTAATTCGGAGTAAAGCCGAATCTGCATAGATGCTCTCCAACTATATTGACATCTTGAAATCGACAATTATTGCATTTCCTACACGGACATCTCATCGCACTTCCGTCCATGTAGTCAACATTTGAAGTTGCAAAATCCATAAACATTTGCAGCCCAGTACGAAACTCTTCGGTCAATCCTCCACATCTAGGTAAGTTCTTATTATACATCCAAGACCTGTCTCTTTCCATTATGTCTGAATTGGAATACGAAAACAAACAATATTTACCTTTTTTTTCAAAAAATTACACAAGCATAAATGGTAAATAAATAAAAATAACTTTCGTGATTGGTAAATTAAAAGATGTTGTGCACAATCAAATCAACCATAGCACCATCCTAATCAACACGTAAGCAGCAATCGACAAAGTCAAATACATATAAGCTGGGTCATTTTTTAAGCATTCCGTAGTATTTTAAAAAAACGATATATATATCATCGGTTATAAATACAATCAAATGTCGAGACGAAACAACAGTAGATCTGGACGAGGTTAACCTTCTAAAACCATTCACATGTGAGTCATGGTTGTTTTATTCGTCTAAACAACCTCGCCCTTCCATTTTCCTACCTCCGACGAAGAAACCCATTTTTTCCACAAATCAACCAACCACAATCCTCCAATACTATGAGTAATCTTGTCTATATATGTACGTATACGCATTAACAATTAATAAGCTGCAAAAAGAGTTAATGCCACTAACCTGATCTGATCTAGGGTTTTGCTGCAGCTGGAGAGAAAGGGCGCCGTTCGGGGAGAAGAAAGTGAGAAAGTGCGTGCTACAGATTGTTTATATATGCGGAAATTGGCGACGACCACAAAAGTCGTCGCCTAACTCGTCGCCAATTGGCGACTACAAGAAACGTAGTCGCCAAATGGCTACTACATTAGCGGCGCCAGGTGAAGTGGTCACAATTTTGCGACGCCCTTTTTTAGTTGTCTCTAATTAGAGACATAATTGGCGACAATTTTCATTATTCATCGCTAATTGCCAACGAACATGTTTTTAGTCGCCAATTAGAGACGACGTTGAATGTTCGTCGTTATTTAGCGACTAATATAGTCGCTAATTAGATACGATATTTTTATGTTGTAGCTATTGTAGTCGCTAGTAGCTACGCAGTTGTTGTAGTAGCTAATTAGCCACGACTTTAGTGATTTGGTCGCTATTTGGTGACGAGTTATGTTTGTCGTCACTATATTGGTGGCTATCGGCGACGACTTTTTTTTATGGGCGTAGCTAAATCACCGTTTTTTTGTAGTGTAAGTAATCCGGATCCTACGGAGTTACCCAAAGCAGCATGTTGGCCCCAGATACTAACAAGGCCAAAGATTCGGCTGTTTCTATCTTCTCAATTTTGGATAGCAAACCTCAGATAGACTCGAGCAACGACGAAGGAATTATGCTTGAGAATGTAACTGGAAGTATAGAGTTGCAACATGTCAGTTTCACAGTTTCACGTATCCAACAAGACCAGATGTTCAAGTCTTCAAGGACTTTTCCTTGACCATCCCAGCCGGCAAGGTATCAGCAACAAGCCTCTCTCTCTCTCTCTGCTAGATTGTCAGAAACTGTAGAATTCCGTGGAGAAGAAAATTTCCACTTCATAACATGCTTACGTTAGACTGAAGACGGTGTTCATGGTTAACATTTCAAACACTTGCACAGTTACATAACACTGAAAGTTCAAATACACCATGACAAACTGAACCATGAAATTTTTTCTTGCAGACGTTTGCTTTAGTTGGAGAAAGCGGCAGCGGGAAATCAAGGGTGATCTGTCTCATAGAGAGATTCTATGATCCCAATTCTGGCCATGTATTGTTAGATAATGTGCCGATTCAAAAATTCAAGCTCAGTTGGCTGAGACAACAGCCAGGCTTGGTAGGCCAAGAGCCTATACTCTCCAATGAAACAATCCGCGACAACATTGCTTACGATAAGCAAGGCAGTGCCACTGAGGATGAGATCATTGCCGCCGCAAAGGCATCAAATGCACACAACTTCATATCTTCCCAGCCTCAGGGTTATGATACATCAGTTGGGGAGCGAGGAGTGCAATTATCAGGACAGAAACAGAGGATAGCTATTGCTCGGGCTATTGTGAAGAATCCAACGATACTTCTGCTCGACGAAGCTACGAGTGCGTTGGATGCTGCATCGGAGAGGATTGTGCAAGAGGCACTAGACTGGGTTATGGTGAATCGGACAACCCTAGTTGTGGCTCACCGCCTTACGACTATAAAGACCGCCAATATAATCGCGGTTGTAAAGAATGGAGTCATTGCCGAGCAGGGCATGCACGACAGTACTCTGATGAAGATAATTGACGGCGCTTATGCATCGTTGGTGACACTTCAAGCAAGTGCTTCAAAGTGAAGACGGGACAAAGAAATGGTGGCAAGAGGATCACTTGAGAAGATGGGATCAGGAAGTGAGCAATGTTGACATCTCAATTTTTGCCCAAAGTTTGTTTTTTATTGCCAGCAAAATAGACATTGTCATTATGCATCTAGTCAGCGTGATTATGAGAAGAACTTATGTGTAATATAAGACTTAACCAATCGAACTCCTGACAGGGGACATTTCACGCCCGGCCGAACCCTTCTCTCCCGCTCCAATTCGTTTTCCTTCGTTCCCCGCTTCACCTTCTTCTTCAGTTGTCTTCTTCCTCCTTTCACCTTCATCCCCGCATGCCTCTCATCACCAACAGACTTCCTCTTCAACCCAAGTTCCCAGGTTTTATTTTCTTCAAGCTTGGTCTATCACCTGCACTCACGACTCCCGTGACCAATTCCACCGCTATTACGTTTCCTACGCCTAAGCTACCAACAGAAATTCAGTTCAAAAGAGTGTCTGTTCGTGTCGCTTGTCCACTGTGCCAGAACCATCAATGTAGCCTTGCTGGGCGGTTGCGCCATTGTCACCATCCACTGTTCAGGGCCACCTTGCCCCGTTCTCGCTATAGCCGGTATTAAAACTGCTGGTTGTGGCCTGTGCGATTGGTTCACCATCCCAATCCGATGTCTTCGTTGAGCCGCTGTCTAGATCTGCCTCATCTGTCTAGATTGTCACTTTTCGAGCAAGTTTGGTGCCGCGTCAGCTTGAGAGTCACTTGCCAATTACCGTTTCTAAAACACCACGACCTGGTTGTTCCTATTCCACTTCATTGCTAAATCACTGGCCAGTTCTGGTTTTGTGTGTTTTCTCAAACTGGGTCATTGCCGTTTGAAGCTAACATCGTTGGGCCGACACTTCGTCAAAGAATCATTGTGCTGTGGCTGCTTCACGATTTCCGTCACCCATCGTAGGCCTCCACCATGAGCCATTGCCTGTTGCTCTGCCTACTCGCGACCTCCTCGTATGCCCTCCTTTCATGGAGAAAAGAAACCCTATCGCTTTGACGGTGCTCATTCACCATCAATGAATAAATTCAACTGAGATAGACACATCTTTTTTTTGGATGATTTAGACAGCAAATTGGGAATGAAATTGGGCAAGAAATGGAGATCTATTTGTTGGATTATCGGACATGCTTAGCCGAGTTTGATAGAACTTTTCTTTTTTCCCACTTCAGACATTTCATGAGTCTGCATATCATCGAAGGCTATTGAAGTGAGGAATTCCTGGAACTCAAAAGAACCTTTTACGGGAAGCTCGACCCCAGACCAACCTAGAATAGGTTAGTGTCCAGGAATCGAATTTGACTCGTGTATATACTTGTACGGTTAAACTTTTGGCAAATTCAATGCAATCGTTGCAAGATTTATCGAGTCCTGGATATTCTGGAACCTACTGGGGCAACAAATACAATACTTGGATACTAATGTTATCTCACTTAACTCGTCAACCCATAAGAGAATCAAGGCTTGAAATAATAATGGTTGGAAGAGATAAATCATCCAAACAATGTTTGGTCAATCTGCATTGCGATCAAGAGTCATGCTGTTTAGGAAATGAGATTTGCAACAAATTTCACAACAAATTGCACTGAGGTGTTGTTATTGACAGATAATATGAACAGCAACTGTTACATGGCCACGGACAGGTGAACAATAAGAGATCGCTACAGATCAGTAAACCTCTGCAGCCATACCATTCATGGGTAGCCTCTGGCGCTTCTCCACAAATGCTGATGGAAACCACCCTGCTTTACCCTTGCATTCTCCTTCCGACCATCCTGATGGACTCACCTAAGATATATTCAATAAAAATTACAGTTGAGCACACAGAATTTGTTTCATCCATACACAATTTAAATACTGAGACTGACAAGCAAACCATAACCAGTATCATCAAATAGAGATGCATGTTTATAGTTTAAGGCAGCACTGATTGATCACAAGAACACAAAGTACTGCTCATTATCACCATTGCAACCCTGATTCCGCTGCCCTAAAAGTTGTCTAGTCCTTTCACGTTGACATGCTAAAGTCAGTATTCTGTAGTTGAGTAATTGTGTCAAATCGTTTATAGTAAAAAGAGTTAGAAGCCTATTTGTGAATATTAGTCAGAGATGCTAGGTGGTCATAAATAAGGAAATTAAGGTTTTGTGAGTGTCTCTCACGCTCTATGTAAAGCAATCTATGTCCTCTTTTATCGAGTTATCGAGTCATTTTGGTAAAAATATAGGGTCTTCATATTTTCTCTCCATCTCTTGAAATTTTAAAAATATTTATGTGGTATTAGTGCCACAAAGAGAGTGGGATCCAAATCAAGACCCTAGCTTTATTTTTCTTCCTGTCATTAGTCTAAAAAAGACAGAATCCTATTCCTGCATCATCATTTCTACCACGACACCGAGATCACCACTGGTAGTCATTCCAAGTCCTCTCTTTTTCATCCATTGGTCATCACCCTGGAGAGCAGCCAAAACCAGTTGTCTCCAAGAGCAATATCATCATCCTCTGCTTCTTGCTGTCTAAGATATGCTTCAGTTGTCTCCAAGACAAATGCTGTCTCGTGAGTGGTTAGTCTCTCCACTGTCGTCAGGGGAAGGAGTTGTCATTCATTGTGTTGGTTAAGTTGACCACAACTCCAATGTTCCTGTTCTCCACCTTATTCCTCCATGCATCCTCTCTATCACAGTCAATGGTTTTGCATCTCCATCAAAATCAAGCTATGGTCCTTGCTAGTTTGTGGGTACTAGTCTTAGTTTTCTTTTTTTGTTCTCTGTCCCTGTCAATTCTCAAAGAGAGAAACAAAAAGGGGGCTTTGTAGGGTACCATTGGTTCTCCAATCTGTAGCACCTCATCTTCAGAAACTTCCCCAAATTTGGTCCACACTCAACAATGCATCTAGGGATGTTATTTATTGTTGACGTCACTCTTAATTGTGAGCATCATGAACAAGCAGAGTAGCCGTTGTCAAATGTGCAGGCATCTATGACTGTTGGAATTTGACACCCCTTAATTCAGTAGCTGAAGTAGAGTGTTGTAAAGGGATACAGTTTGAATATTAGTCAGTAGTTAGTAAATGATCGATGCTAAATAAGGAGATTAGGTTTTCATTAGTCTCTCATGCTCTCTAAGTAGAGCCATCTGTCTCTCCTTTTTCAAGTCATTTAGTAAAAATGTAGGGTTTATTTTCTATCTCCCTTTCTATTGAAGATCCCAAAATATTGAATCAATGGAAAAAAAATTTATAATCACCAGAACAGACAAGGAAGAACACAACTTGATTGGGAAGAGAGACGGGGTTGATGATATGTATAGCTACCTCAAGAAAATCATACTAAATCAGCCAAGATGATGGCAAAGTGAGAGGGGAAAGAATTCGAAACTAGATACTAAGTAGATGTAAGCTTCACAACTGGTAATTGCCGCACTTCCTGGCATCTTAGAACTTTGAGGTATCTCTGATAAATTGAAACTTTTCCTAGGAAACAGTGATTTTAAACTGGTTCGCAAATGATGCAAATGATGAAATTCACAGAAAACTTCTAGATGCTTCAGAACAACCATCACCTACACGTCAAAGAAGAATTGAAGTTGTTCTTTTCCAAAATGACTCTGCTTAATCATTTTTATTAGCTAGATGCATCAACATTCACTTGCTAGATGATCACTCAAAAAGGCTATTAAGTAGGAAAAACGAGTACCACCAAATTGATACATAAGGAAAACAAATACCTTTCTCACGACAACATAGTCGCCTACTGCTAGGCTCAATTCCTTCTCTGATTCAGCATCAAAATTATGCATCACCTGCATTATAAGAAGTGAAAAATGGAACAAAATGTTGTAGTCTGTTTTAGTGAGCTTTAAAATGAAGATGAGTCATGGTTACAAAACCAAGATCTATCTTGACCAGTAACCCAGCAGGTGAAAAGAAGGGACAACAGAAAAGAAGAAAAACAGTAACTCCTCCAGAAAGATGATATATTTTACCCCTCTTGAAAGGAACCAGATAATTGACAAAAAAAAAATCTCCACTTTCTCCCTCTCCCTCTCCCTCCCCCCCCCCCCCCCCCCAACCACCCACCAACAAAATATAAAAAAAAAGCACAACAACAACAATGTTCAAGACTCAAGAATACAAGGCTGTCCTTAGAGTCCCTCCTCACATGATGCACTTATTTTGCAGAGTTTTATAATGGATACACTGAATATAATTTCAACCAATCCTTCATTCTGATACTTAAGATATTTCAAGTTTCCAACCTACTGACAAGTCTCTGTTCATTTGCCAAGCTACTTTGAGAGATGGCATGAAAATAACAAGGATGTTTCCTAGAAGATATTTAAAGTGCGTGGCTGCGCAGTAGCACCTGAGCAGCAACTGGCTGGAAATGGCAATGGTGGCAATGGCCACAACAGCTGAGCCCCTACTCCATTACGTTGATCATCTAATTGACCATGGTTAGAAACGTGGACTAATGAG
This sequence comes from Melaleuca quinquenervia, assembly GCA_030064385.1. Classification (NCBI taxonomy): domain Eukaryota; kingdom Viridiplantae; phylum Streptophyta; class Magnoliopsida; order Myrtales; family Myrtaceae; genus Melaleuca; species Melaleuca quinquenervia. Next base: position 4,303,767 of record CM057721.1, read on the forward strand.
CTATGCAAGTTTTGTGAAAAGGACTTTGAGTTGCCCTGAAAATCAACTACACATTGTCTACTTACAAGAAAATGATTTCCTACAGCTACATTTTTTTTTAGCGGTAAGTGCATCCTCAGTATAAAAAGTAATCCTGTTGAAGCAGCAAACAACAATTACAGCATAGTACTTGTGAACCAATAGAATGAATTACAAACCTCAGCCAAGAAGTACGCTGTTTTTCCTGAACTACTTTCTAATAAAAACAAAGGAGGAGCAGATTCCTTCCGTTGTTTCTCTGAAACCATCTGAAACAAAACTTCCAAGAAACTTCTAATTATTCAGCTGTTGAGGGAAAACAACCAAAATCTGGAAATTTAAGCATATAACCAACCTCAGCTTCAACCTCGCCAAGAATAGCAGCTACTCTCAAATGGTAGGTCCTTTCTCCTTCAACCTTAAAATTGGTAAGCATCATGATACATTACAAATCTAATAATGGTATGAGCTGATAATAAGTTCCTAGTTTTAGAGATTGTTTGATTATATACCATTGAAACCAGTCTCTGGAAAGTAACTCTTTGTTGCTGAGATTCGACAGCTGCCAGTGCCGTGGCAGCTTCTTTTCCAAGAACAGCCATATTTGCCTTCAATTCCTGCATCTTTGCTTCAGCTGCGTGCAGCTTAGCAACATTTTCGGGTATTGGAAATTCTCTTACTCGAGCTTGTCTTCTAGAAACTTCTGCTGCCTGCGAGCTTCTCAGGTAAATTGTGAATTATGGATTCACTTGAATTAATCAAGATGGTACAAGGAAGTGAAGACTCCAGCACAACAATCAGTGTGTGCTGAAACCCTACCTATGAAATTCTAGCTTTTCATTACCTGCATCTCTGCTTCCTGTCTCATTCGACTGTAACGCTGAGCAAGATGACGAGCATCTTCCAAAGGAGCACCAGTACTCATAGCTCTCAAGGGTTCTAAGATCTGACATAGAGGAAAGGTGATAAGTACAACATGAATATGCTGTCTTCACAGAGCTTGTAAAGCTGTAATCCAGATATGCATTGACCTTTTGATCTTAATAAAATATTTAGCTCATAAGCAAAAAGGTAATTGGTTTGTAAACTTTATTAGACGATCACATTTCGTAAGTTGTGAGAACCAAATCCCCAGGACGTCATAGATTCCACGCGACTGAAATTATCGAGGCTCCTATCCCTCCATGTGGAGGTGCCCCTAGAAACCCCCTTGCATCCCTCAATTCTTCGTGGAAAATTTTGATAGTCTCTCAAAAGATGAGGACCAAAAATGTCACTCCTTGCTAACTTAGGACATACCTTTACAAAAACCAAGGGTATGCTTGATATATTGATGACCTTTTGCAGTTTTATGGCTTCTCCAAACATTCATGGTTATGTCAGCCAATACCATCAAGCAAGATGCAAATCATGAGTTACCATTTCAAGATATAGTTTTTGAAGACATATTGGGGGGCAACTAGACCATTTGTCAAACCAGATATATGAAACTACACATTTGTCATTGAATAACCTAACCTCAGTTCACATAACATGCAACAAACAAGAGAGATACAAAGACTTGGGAGCATATGCTTTGTCCAAGTTGCACAAAAGTATAGAATTTGTAAGGGAAGTACAGAGTTATTATACTTTCCATCCAAAAGAATCCGAGAAAGCTGACCTGTGAATATAATAGCTTATTATAGTCCTCTTGCTCCTTTTCAACGTGTTTAAGAGAATCGCCATATACAGCTGCTGCCTTAGCTAAAATGTTGTCATGGATATTCTCAGCTCCATATTTGCAACAGTCTTCAGATAATTTGGTTCCTGATATTTTAATTATTCAGCGTCATGGCCCCATCACATTACAGTACGGCATAGACAGACAGACATTTGATTGAAGAAAAGATAGGAAACCACATGCTGTTTTGAGGAAAGCAGTGACCAAGGAGATACCTGTTTCAATATGCTTATATCCTAGAGCTGTAAATCCCTCTGCAGCCCTTACAATATCTTTCTGAAAGTCCTGTCAGACAAATTAAGAATTGGATATGAACACTTTGAAGTCCCATAGTAAATCAGTCAACAAGTACAGTAAATCAAGTGAATCACCCAATTCTCTGTACTCATTGAATAAATGTCAACACATTTATGAGTAGATTATACATGCAGGCAATGCATTTATCAACACCATTTCCTTTATATTTATTATGTTTTCTTTTATCTACCTTCTGTGATCAGTCCCATGAATACCTTACCAACCTCATGGACCAGACAGGATGAGAACCAAAGCGTGAAGGGGACCCAACATAAGATTATTTTTACTTATTATCATGGAGAATTAAACATAAGTAGAAGTCCATTCCTCAACCATTAAGACAGCCCCATGGAGTTAAAATATAAGTCTTATCATTTTATGCATGGATTTGAACCTATGACCTCCTTGCATAAGGGCACATGCTCACAACTCACACCAATTCTTTCTCTATTTCATTTTCTCTCAAATTTGGAACTTATCAAATAGTTACTTGCAATGTGTAGGTGAATTTAAACTGCTTGGTAGTGGTATAGTAGCTGAACTACTATAGAGATTAAACCAACACAGATAAGCTGTTTGTAGTTAATATGCACATAGTACCTCTCAATGGTTAACTTAAGCACATAGGAGGAAAAAAACACCAGATATTACTAGCTACTGTATGGCTATATCGATGGTCAGTACATCAAGGTCAATCACTGGAAGATGTTTACATATCTCTATAATCCGTGCCTCCATCAAATTTTGGTGCCTCTCCAGGCACAAAATTTGGGAGGCAAGAATGGTCCTACTGATACTGTCATTAGTTGTGGGAAGTAATGCCACCAGTGGATCATGTATCATGAACAAATTACTCTAATGGATAGCAATTTATTAGGTAACTATATATTATTGGTTGCCATAAGCTTGTACTGTGCATCATGTTTGTGATGGTCATCTTGATTGCTTCCCTAGTATGCTAAACCTTCAACGACAATGAAAACTAGAACCAGTCTCAAAAATGCTTTCTCACTGTCAATCAACCTTTCCTTATAATACTTAAGGGGAAAAGCTCTATAAATTCCCAAAATGAAGCCAAATCATTCCACTTCACCACAATTACATAAATGCACAGCTCTCATACAGTACATAATAGCAGAGTAGATGTAGCTTTACATTGAAATTAGCCCCACCACATTTCTGAGTTGAAGCATTCATTTCCAAGATTCCAAGGAAACTAAATCTATCTAATCAACTATGGCCAGACACAACGATTGATTCAACCATCTTAGAGACCATACTCCCCACCCGTCCCAAATAAATGGTAATAACGAATTAATCCCTTCACAATCGCCAACTATAAGATGACAAAATAAAGGAGCTAAAACCATCTTTACCCTCGAAGAGCGAGTAGCCCGGTAAAGTTTCTCGAGCTGTTGATGTCTCTGCAGTTCCACCTCATCTATAACCATCACATCGGACCTCTCATAGCCAGTCCCACCGAACTGCTTAATCACAGCCTAGAACCACACAATAAAAACCATAATCAACATCGGGATCACAGTAAGAACAGAGGACAAAAAAAGAAAGAAGAAAGTGTAAAGTATTGCAGACGCGAATAGCACACAAATCCGCTCCCCGAAGTAGTACCGCAACATATTCACACTACACAGCTGGATCTAGACTCATAATGCCAATCAGCTACGACCAAGAAAATTAGCAATTTCGACTAATGCAAACACCGGTTTCGACTTCAATTCGGACTGGAAAACGCCGCGGAACTGAACAAGAGACTAAAAGATCAGTTCATTCTCAAATTCCCGGAACTCTCTTCCGGAAGTTGGAAATGCAACCGCAGTCGTCAATCAATCGAGAGCTCGACGGAAGAAGAACCTGCTGCTGTTTGGCGACTTGCTCCCTGAGCTTGCTAGCTTGTTTCCTCAACGCGTCCATTGCGGTTCCGCGATCAGCAGAGACGCGGCTGCTCCTCCGGTGCCTCGAGCAGGGGAAGAAGGAGAAGATGAAGATGAAGGAGAAGGAGAAGGAGGGGGAAGCTGGATCGAAGCTCCGGTCTGCTTCTCTCGAGCTGCTTATGAGAAGGCCTCGGGCTTCGGTTCTTAAGAAAAAGCCCAAGCAAGAGCCCATCGCAAGCCCTATAAAATTGGTTTTAATGTTATTAACAATTTCATGACTCTTGTTCACCAAAACTAATTTTGGTTTGACAAATAAATCCCGAGTTGATACGACAAATTTATCCAAATTAATTTTCATCTCACGAAAAAATTCTCAAAATCGGTATTTCCATGATTTATTTATCCCAAGCTATTTTTTTTTTATGACCGAGAAATTCATCATAGTCCTCTTATTCTCGGATGACACTAAAGAGTCGGGCTCCATTTATGACTCTAATACCAAAGACATTAGAAATTGCAAGTTCCGAACCCTTGATCTCGGAGATGAGGGAGAAACTCTCAATCAACGTAGTTATTCACCGTTGGTTTCCTAAGCTAGTTTTTGTAATATTTAAGTTTTTGTTTGGGTGAGATGAAAACTAGCTTGGGATTTAGTTTAACTTAAATATTACCTCTAACCTGAATTTACTCTCCATGAATATTTCGTCTAACGTATGTTGATATATTTGTATGTCAACACACGTTATAAACAATTGTAAGATGGACATGATGTGATGGATTTGACATGGAGAATGATAGATCCAACGCGGAAAAATTAACATGGATTGATACAAATGCGTTTTCTAGAATGGTAGAATTGGGTCATAAGCACCGGTTTGAAAATTCTTTATGAGATGCGAAGTAGTTTTAAATCAATGTTTCATGAGCTACTAATTTTGAATGTTTTGTGAGATAGAAACTTATCGGGAAAATTGCCAAAAAAGTCCTAAACATTTATCAACTTTGACATTTAAGTTTTCAGCCTTTTTTTTAACTGATTTAGTTCTAAACATTTTGTCACTTTGTCATTTAAGTCCTTTTGACGGATTTTGGCCGAAGAATGCATACATGGCGACGTTGGAGCTTGTCGGCGATGACGAGGCGACAACGTGCCCAAAACAAGGTTTTTCTTTTTTTTTTCTTTATATTTTCTTTGTTCTGTCCTCTAGAGTGGGTGATGCAAAAAAAAAAAAACCTTGTTTTGGACACGTTGTCACCTCGTCATTGCCGGCAAGCTCCGGCGTCACCACGTATACATTCTTTGGCCAAAATTCGTCGAAATGAGTTAAATGGCAAAGTGGCAAAATATTTAAGAATGAATTGGCTTAAAAAAATATTAATGACTTAAATGACAAAGTGGATAAAGGTTTAGGACTTTTTTAACAATTTTCTCGAAACTAATCTTAGGTAAATATGTTACGATATTCTAGTTTGTGATTTTTGTATCAACCCTTTTAAATTTAAGTAATTGAAACTATTGCAATATACAAAGAGCCAATACATAAATGTTTCAATTTCTCTTCATTTTAGCAATTACCTCCATGAAGCAAAAGTTTAAAACATGGAAGAAAGAGATGTTTCCATGTACATTAATAATTCTTTTCATGAATTATTTTGATGCAGGAGCACCAGATCCATGGAACAACTCTGAAGCTTAACTTTAGCCCTGTCAATTGATCCGGCACAACTTAACTCCTACAAGTAAAGGTTATTGAGAAAACCTTCTATATATTTTGAAGTTGACAAGCCAATTCATAAGTTCTTATGAGCTTAGTATATGCAAGTCTTGTTTATGCCTCAAGTAATATCTGTATAAAAAGAAACTTAGATATGCAAAGTGACTAGAAGGGCATACATGAACAAAGCCTAGATGAATGAAAAATTCATAAAGACTTGGACGTACGAATATAAGCGGTCTAAAATATCTTTATCACCATTGAAGTTTGATATGAAGTCCAATATCACTTGAAGCCTAATAAAATCGGGAGTTTGATATCATCATATGATATATACTGAGAACTGCTAATATAAAATAAGTGTCAGGACAATCGTCATTTAAATCATAAATCTTTTACAACTTTACCCATTCAGTCATTCCGACACATTTTAGTCGAAAAATGCATATGTGGCGACAAACTTTTACCCCAATTTTATTTTTATTTTTTTCTCTTATTTTTCTAAAAAAAAATACTTTGCCAATGAGCTCCACCGGTCACGGGCAAGGGTGGTGGGGGCTGGGAAGGCCGTTGTTGCCCTTGCTCGGACCTAGGCGGGGTAGCCCTTGCCTAAATCTGGGCCGCCTAGATCTGGGCAAGGCTGGCAGCTTATCTGGTGGCGTGGGTTGTCGATGGGGACCCACCACAACAGTTGGTGAACGATGGTGACGAGCGGTGAGGCTTAGGGCAGTGTCACCAACAAACTCGCATAGAAACAAAGGAAGCGCGATCAAGAGCGATTGGGTCAGAATCGGTGGCTAAGGACGGCTGGGCTAGCGTTGGGGCGAGTTGAGGGACTCCATTGACAGCCACGAAGCAGTTGGTAGCGGCAAAGAACGGCCAGCGACGCTAGGGCAACAAGCAACCCGAGAGGTAGGGCGAAACAAGGGTTGTGCGTCGTGTAGCTCTTGGCAGTCTTGATGGCGACGATGACCACCACCAAGGCTTCAACCGAGTAGAGGGAACTGAGGGGAGGTCAAACGAGGGAACATCAGCGGCAGAGGAGCAGGTGGTGGTGGCAAGTTGAGGGCAGTGGCGAAGGTTCGAATTTGAAGCAGAAACAGGGAGCATAGAGGCAAAGAAGCGGAAGCGGCGTTGGAGGCAACTAGCCGAGCGTGAGCTGAGGCAGAGTTTGAGGTGAGGCCCCTGTCGCCCTCACCCGCGGTCAGCCTGCCCAGATCTGGGCAAGGGCGGGGCAGCGGAGCTCACTAGTCACGTATTTTTCTATAAAAAAGAAGAGAAAGAAAGAAAGAAAATTTGGGGTAAAACGTCGTCGCCAACGACGGCCAGTCACGCTACGTAAATCTTTTCCAGTTAAAATCCGTCGGAAGGACTTAATCGGCAAAATTACAAAATATTTACGACTTAAATGGCAATTGTCTCGACAAGTGTCTATACTATTGGGACTAAAACCTTGTTATCATAATATCGCGAGATAAGATTAAATTATATTTTAATGGCTAGTGATATTACAGGGAAAACACTAATAACACATGACATCTTGATTGATTGACAATCAAGTTGGAGACAAGTTACTTTCGTATAGCCAACCTTCTAAGTTTTTAGAAATTAAAGATTTGATTATGTGGGCTACTAATTCTATGAGAACTCAGATTGATTGACTTTAATGGCTAAATTGATATGCTAGACAATTATTTAATGAATAGCTTAGAGATTGATGCTCATGAAGATTGTGTTGAGGCTAGCAATATTTTTAAAGGCGGGCTCGAATAGTTTGTGTCAAGATACACAAAAACTTCTGCAGAATGTAAAACAATTAGCACACAATATAGTGTCATAACCAAACTTCTGCAGAATGTGAGCAATGCTAGTACAGAAACAGGGTGAAATAGATAGATTGCATAGTGATAAAATAGTAATTTGGTTTTATCTTCAAGTCTACGTCCACTCTCGTACTAACAACTTTAATAACGATTGGATTTCATTATGACTAAAGATCGAAGCAAATTCATTCATCTTTACCAAAATAGAGGAAATATATCTTTTAGAAACAACAAGGGGGTAGTCAAAATTTGATAGGAGTATGGATAATTTCTTCTCTAAAAAATTTGAAACCGGGGAGGAAAAGAGATAGAAAAAAAAAACGATAACTCTTTGAAAGTTTCTAGTCAAAATTTGTACATCTGTCTTGGTGTCGCCTCGGTTTATCCTCTTCCGACTTCCTTTCAGGTTTTCGCTCTCAAGCTTCGATCGGGTCATTAATGGCGGGAGAAGAGGAGAGATTTTCCTTCGCCAAAAGTTTCGAACTTTTTCGATCGTGACAAGGGCATTATAGCCGAAATCTGGTTTCGTGGCACTCAATGCACGGCCGGAATCCGAACAGGTCGGCAAGCATTGGAGGTGCAGACAATTCGTGGGAACGAGTCTAGAAAGATGTCCTCAAATCACTTCACTCGCGCAAGCAGACACTGAAAAAGCCAGACAGTAATCTCATGACTCGCTTGACTTGGCAAACGACCCGCCATGCCTTCTCTCTCTCTCTCTCTCTCGTGCGAAAAGGAAGATGTCCCCACCACCCCCGTCTTTGAATTACAGATTTCGGGTTCTTGGACTTCTTGAAACGTTCACACGCGCCCTTCACGCAAGGATGTACGGTGATTCATGCGTTACAGATTTGAACAGTTGCAATGATACATTATTATATCCCTCTCGCTCCTGAGGAGATTATGTAGGTCCTATTTCCAGCAATATAAAAATTGAAAAGAAAGGATCTTTGGTTCTTGTTTACCATCTCTGTCCTCACTCCCTCACTCTGTCTACCCTTCTCACTGCGCTGCCTAGTGTTGGGTGCTGGCTTAAATAAGCCAAAAGTTTTTCTTGGAGAGAGAGAGAGATGCGTTTTGAGGGGCCTGGTTAGGGACAACCCACGACGATCTGTGTTGGGGGAGGAGACCTTTAATCGATCATGCCATCGGGTTCGAAGAGGAGAAAAGCTGCCAAGAAAAAGAAGGAAAAGGAAGCCCCAGTCGGTGAATCTTCCTCTATCCACACCAACGACAGCAACAGTCACGGTACTTTGCTCTTTATCTTTTCTGTTGACGACCCATCTGTCGCTAAATCATGATTTTGCCTTTATCAATTGATAGATTGGTGTGGCTTGTTTTACTGAACTTCACTGTGGCAGAAATAAACCCTTCTCTTTGTGTTGCTTGAGATGAGGTTTTTCTTTATTTTGATCTGAAAATGCGGCATTTGTGTATTTTGCTTTATCTCCTAGTTTGACTTTATTCTGATTGGAGCCGTTGTTGTGGATAATCTGCTTGTCCATCAAAAGACATGAACCATACGTAGGTTATCTCTTTCTTTGATTGCTTTATTTAACAATTACAGGAGATGAGGAAGTAAGGAGCCATGATGAGAAATATAGCGATGGTGGAGAGCCCGATTCCCTTGCATCTAATGACCACCATGGCCCATTCAACGGGGGGAGTGAAGAATTGGGAAAGAGCGATCCATTGCCTGTTGCATTGGCTGATGTTGAGAACGAGCCAGTGGATATATCAGTTGATTCCAATGCTGCGCAAAAAATTGTAGCAGAGGGCAGTGGTGAAGTCGAAACTGTTAAGGAAGTGAAGTTTGAAGATGATTATCCCATTCCCATTGAACGTGTTGAGCCTTTGAAGGAACAGTGTGAGATGGACAATGAGAAATCCAGCATCATTAGGTCTGATGCTGAGTCTCTGGTCACTGAGGAGGAGAAGTTTGGAGTGGAAGACAGAAGCGAAAATTTGAAAATGACCCAATTTGAAGATTTGGAAAAGCTGGGCGAGTCTTTGCCTCAAGAGTTTACCAAAGCAATTGACGGTGGCCCGGGTGAGGATGTAAATGTGGCTGAACCCGTGGTCTCTCTGTCTGAGAAAGTTATTGACTTGACTGAAGCTGCTCCATCTGAAAATCAAGCAGATTTTGAGCTCAATTCTAGGGGAAACGAGGATTTGTTGACCTCCATAGACAAGGTCCAACAAGTTGCATCCAATGGATTGGAGTCTGCATCAAGGAATGTTGGGGCTAAAGTGATTCCTTTGTCAGTTGATGATTTTGGAGTTGAATCTCCTGCTGTCAAGGTCCAACAAGTTGCATCCAATGGGTTGGAGTCTGCATCAAAGAATGTTGGGCTTAAAGTGATACCTTTGTCAGTTGATAATTTTGGAGTTGAATCTCTTGCTGTAACTTCTCCCTCAAAAGAAAAGGAAGGTGAATTGTTGTCATCTTCAGGAGTTTCAGTTGCTCAGACTCATAATGGTGCAGAGAAGGCCAAGAATTTGGAGGTTTTTGAATCAAACAATGTGTTGGAGTCTTCATCAAAGAATGTTAGGGCTAAAGTGCTTCCTGTGTCAGTTGAAAATTCTGGAGTTGAATCTGGTGCTGTAACTTCGGTCTCAAAAGAAAAGGAGGGTGAATTGTTACCATCTACAGGAGTTTTGGTTGCACAGGCTCATAATGGTACAGAGAAGGCTAAGGATTTTAAGGTTTGTGAATTGAACAATGGGTTGGAATCTGCATCAAACAATGTTGGGGCTATAGTGTTTCCTATGTCCATTGAAAATTCTGGAGTTGAATCTCTTGCTGTAACTTCTGTCTCAAAAGAAAAGGATGGTGAATTGTTGCCATCTTCAGGGGTTTCGGTTGCTCAGACTCATAATGATGCAGAGAAGGCCAAGGATTTGGTGGTTTGTGAATCGAAGAGTGGGTTGGAGTCTGCATCATGTAATGTTGGGCCTAAAGTGTTTCCTACGTCAGTTGAAAATTCTGGAGTAATTTTGGTCTCAAAGGAAAAGGAGGGTGAATTGCTGCCATCTTCAGTAGTTTCAGTTGCACAGACTTTTAATGGTACAGAGAAGGCCAAGGATTTTGAGGTTTGTGAATCGAACAATGGGTTGGAGTCTGCATCAAAGAATGTTGGGGCTATAGAGTTTCCTGTGTCAGTTGAAAATTCTGGAGTTGAATCTGGTGCTGTAACTTCTGTCTCAAAAGAAAAGGAGGGTAAATTGTTGCCATCTTCAGGAAATTTGGTTGCTCAGACTCATAATGATGCACAGAAGGCCAAGGGTTTTGAAGATTGTGAATCCTCTGAGGACCAGGTATTACCTGTCTGCCTATCTTGAACTGCTATCTAGAGCTTTGGTAGTTGATACTTAAAGAAATTAGTTTGGCTGTGACTATCGACAGTAATTTCTGTTTATCTGCAGCCATTGGTGGCGCCGGCTCCAAGAATTGCAGAAAAGATGTCCTGGATGAGCTGTTGTGGACTATTTGATATCTTTATGGGCTCTAGTTGATGACTAAAGGTAGAGAATCAATAAAAGCGGAACTATGCACATGCACGGACCCTGCGCATGTACTCATACATGCATGCATGCGGACTCATAAACCATTTGTGCCGGTAGCTCGTACATGCACACATTTAGTGTCACTCTCTCTCACAAGTAGGATGCGTTTATTTTTGTTTGAGGATGAAATTGCATGATCCTTTGTTGACATAGGCCATTCACTTAGTCCTAAGGACTTACTTTTACATTGATCATATTCTGAATGCATACAGCAATTGATGCTTTTACCTCTTGGACAGAGGTTTTTTTTTCCCCTTTCTCATTTTTATGGAGAAATGGGTGTCAGAGCTAAAGTAATATGTTGATGCATTATTAACATCTAAGAGTGAGCAGCCTAACACTAGGACTGGCAAGTGATAACACAACTTGTTTAGATGAGTTGTGAAAGGTATGTAGTTTAAGCATATTTATGACTGGCTTATTTGTGTTTCTATCGACTTACAGGAAAAACAAATGGGCGTAATGAGGGTTGACTCTCTTAACTTGTTTGTGCAGATTTACATGACATTCACCTTAATACCCACGTTTATATGGACATATGCACTTTTTTTGCACATTGATACAAGCATTGACGCATTTATGTTTGATAAGCTATTTAAAAAATGCAACACATGTGCCTTGTCATCCACTTAACCTGTAAACATTTATTTGAATCACATATTCCATGCGTTGCATGAAGTATGAATTGTTGATCCTTCTAATGGCACATTAAGAAATGACTTGTATTTATATCGTCATATTGAGAACCCTATAATCTAAGACTGACTGGGGGAATGTCTAACCTAAGCTGAACTTGTTTTATATGCACATATGTGGACATTCTTATCATGGGATTGAGCTTCTTCTCTTTTATCTTGACCGATATGGCTGGTTGTGTTTTCTGAAAATGAAGTTCTGAACTTTTCAGGGTTTGAATTGTGATATGAACTGGCATTAAATTGCTGTGGGTTTGATAAAGTTATGAATTTAGCTGAATGAGAAGTTTTTTCTCAGTCCTTCCTTTCTAGAAGAAGTGTTGTTTGCTCTAACAATACAAGCTTGTGCTTCCATGAACTGTTGCTAGACGATAAGAGATACAAATTGCCCATGGTGATTTATAATCCCATAGTTGACCTGTGGAAATAGTAGATGTTGCAACATTTACAACGTTTGTTCATTTACATTTTGTAGAATGCGAAATCAAAATATATGTGGTGGATAATCTGTATTTTTCGCATAGTCGATGCTTCTCATGTCATCTTATATTTTTATCATGATCAGTGAGCAACCATATTAATTAAAGTGCTTTGAATATCATATTGCTGCTTTGGAGCAACATTTCTTGTAAGAAAAAGGAGATGTACATGCTCTGGAGACTTTTTTTTTCTGTTGGGGATGACAGACTCAAGTCTGTAAATTGGTTGGCAGTCATAGTACCCTATGGTGATCCTTTTGCAGCCCTTATGCATATAAATACTATGCAAAAATTACCTCGTCTGTCTTACTATGACAAGGGATGCAGTTGGTTTTGATTCAAGTACTGATCCTGCCTCAAAGCCAAAAATAGAGACTATGGACAACACACGACAAGCAAAAGGGCTTGGAAATCTAGAAATCATTATTCATGCTTGTTGGTTACTAACATATGACATTCTGATGATGTTTATTATCAATTATTTTTGGGTATAATAATTCTTTAATTCCCCCTCCCTCATGCCACGATGAAACCTGCACTTAGGGGCTGAAAGTTGAAAATGTTGCATTTTTCTTTCACCAACTTTCAATCTGTTGGGACAACTCATCCTTCTAACAAATGATGTTGGGATATTACAGTGTAACAAAATGGAAATGGGGGACTAAAGTGCATCCTTTTTAAGTTTAGTTGAGTGCAACTCCCTTCATTGATGAAGGGTGTAAATTGCAATTTCCCCTAGTTTTATGTTCTCAGGATTCAAGTTCTTTCCCATTCTAGCATTGCTGAAATTTAGCCATTTGTTTCTGATCATCTTTTGGGTTTGAAATGGAGGAATATCTGTTTTGATCCTACACAGTATTTGCACGGGCACATGTATGTGTTTATCTTGTATTCCTCAAGCTGATAATCTCTGATACGTTGTTCTTTGCAGAGTCAAAATATTAGTGACCTTAGGTGAGGGGATGAAGCTTGGGAAAAGCTATGAATGATTTTGTTCGAAGTTCAAGAGCTTTCATCTTGAATACAATCCGAGGTTCCTCCTTACCTGCTAGACCTGACTGAATTTAGAGAGAGAAAATTTGGGTCCTGTGCTACGAATTGTGTCGACTTTGTTGAGCCCTTTTCAGCTCCTTGCTTGCAGTTCTTTTTACTTTATTTTATAAATCTTGTATTTTAGTTTTTCTTTTCCCCTTGAAGATGTGTGCTGAGTCGGTCCTTTTGTCCTTTCTGTGGTATAGGAACATTGCATAAATGGAGGATGATGTGTTTGCGTATAAAACAGGGTTTACTTGAACTTTATGACGGGTATATCTAAGTTTTGACTTTGGAGGGCAGAATTCCAGGAATTGCACTTTTGTAACTTCTCTAGGAATAATTGGCCTTCTCTTAGCTGATTAAGGAAGTCGATATTGTCTGCTGACGGATTGGATAATTTATTTGTCGATATGCGATTTGTGTGCTTCTAATATGTCTCCTGATAATTTCTCTTTGGAAAATCATTTCTTATTTGAATCCCTCTCTCGATGGCACAGTTCCCTTTCTATTTGGTTGATGTGGGTCGCGATGGTAGAAGCCTAGTAGATCTTTTGTTCAAGAGCTAGGTTTGCTTGATGTCTATGTATCATGAGGCGCAGTCATTTTTCACGGGTAGTCCTTCATAGCAGAGCTCAACGAGGAAGCCCTATCTAAGTTAGATTCGAGAGCTGTCGACTGTGTTCCAACTATCGGGGCATCATTGACTAAAATAGGTGGTATCTTATGGGTAATAATTAGTATCCCAAGCTTTTGTATGTCAAAATCGTCAAAGGAGACATCCTTATCTTTGGAAATAATGCGAGTTCATCACTTTATTTACCCTCCAATTTGATCATTCTCCAAGGTGACGGGTTCTTGTTGATTGAGAGAGAGATCTCTTATTCATTCACACAAATCAGATATGGACACCATAAATCAAATCACAAATACAATCCCAAACCCTGTCTCTTTACAAGATGCCTGAAGAAAATAGGAAAAAAAAAAAAAGGGTTACACGAAAGCCCTCAAAGCTTCATCCGACACTGAACGTCAGCGATTCATATTCTTCTTGATATGCCACCATGAATTGCTGCGATGTATATAAGTTGAGTGGCCGAAAGGATTATCAGGAATGCCTCCATTGTTCTCTGCATGATCGTAGAAAGGGTCATCAGAAGAAGTCTGATGGTCGAAAGAGAGTATGCCGAGGGTAGAAGGAATATATATTCTCTTACCAGGCGAGAGTTTCGGATGCGGAGCTCTATTTCTTTGCAAGCGAAACTGCAAAAGAAAAAGAAACCCGACTCTTAGCATGACGAGGCTTGAGCCGGCATTTCAAATTTGGAACAAGGGATGCTGAACTATGTGGATAGGAGGGCATGCAAGAGGTCATTCAAGCCGATAATCATCTTTCCAATCGAACTTCTGAATAGCGTGAAGGCAATGTTTAAAGCAAGTAAATGTTACCCCATAGCTAGAAGAGTGAGAGTCCAGGCAATCGCAGCGGCTGAAGCTGCAGATGGCAAGCTATCGGCATTCCAAGCGCGGAGATGGTTGACTCCAGCGATGACTGATGCAACTCCAACGACTCCGGCCAGCAAAGCAAACGTCACGAAGAATCCAGTTGCAGCATTTCCCATAGGGAAGTATATGGGCGAGAAATGAGCCGGAAGGTCGAATCCTGGTCCTGCAATATGCAGTCCCCCCGAATTAGCAGCGCAAATATATATAAGATGCAAAAGGAACCCAAGACGTTTCGTATGAGAAAGGCAAACAACTGAGGAAGGTGTTCATGGAGGTGAGATTTTAATTACCTATGACGAAACCGTGATCAATAGCTTTGTTCATAGCCCACCCACCAATGCCCAGAACAATGGCATACATACAGAAGTTCAGAAGCAAAAGCAGCGAAGCTACGGGTTTCATCTCCGGACCGGCCATTGTTGAGATATTGTTTCAGCTCAAAGAACAAGCAAAAGGGAGGATTAAAAAGGGACGAAAGAATGTTCAGAAACCTACGGATGTTAACACGAATGTGCAAAAGATGAGTACTGAAGGGGCATGAGATTTGGTGGTGGTGGCTGGTCTCTTATATGCATTGTGTGCGTTAAGGTCTCGGTTCTTTTCTTGCAAGGCTGCTGTTTCTAAAGGAATTTGTGGGGTTGTAAAGAGGAATGCTTCATAATTAAGGAAGCCGCAAAAAGAATAGCAGATACTTTCTTGGCTTTTTCTTGAGAAGGAACATCCTTGGCTCTTCCATTGGAGGAGGAAACTGATATTCCTTGCCTATGGAAAAGATATCAGTGGAAGAACCTCGACCCTTAACATTAAAGCTAAACTTGAATGTTTGGACCATAAGATATAGAAGTTCTAAGTCGATGCTAAAAAACACTACGCATTTATTTATTTCCTTTCGATATGACAACACTTCATGCACAGTAATTTCTTTCGAATAAAAGTATACATAAATATTGCTAACTCCAAAATTCCATGGTGTCATGTTATCGACGTGTTGTTTCAATTTTATTCAGTAAAAAGCTCATTGTTTCTTTTTAATAAGAAAAGTAAATTCCTCACATTGCATCACAATAGATATTGGCCAGCAACTCCTTTTACAAGCTCAAGTCAAGAGCAAACCCCTTTAATATACCGTGAATCTAACATATTATACCCTGTACAATAATAGTATAAAGCTTCGTGCTACAAACTAGGGGTAAGCATGGTATGGGATGGCCGATCAGGCACCTAACCCATGAATCAACCCGCAACATTGGTCCCTAATTTTTGGGATCATGGACAGACCTGTTGATCCAAGGACCAAGGACTAAACCAATTTTATGGGTCCTATTCGATTTCATATTCAACCCAAGACCAATCGATTATTTATTTTTATTTTTTTTGTATTCCTTAAAAGAACAAACGTATTCTTTCAAATTTTATATCAATTAACAAAGTCACAATAAACAATAAAACTATGAACACCAGTACATATCAAACATAAATTTAAGATGATATAGCCACGGAAGTTCATTTGCTAAAGTAACAAAACATAAAATTTAAAAAACATGTGCAACACAATTAAACTACAAAGTTCAAAATACATAATATAAGCATGAATTACACATATTTATATCTTGTTCATAATGATTAGTTCAACTTTTGAATACCTAAAAACGAAACAAATTACACATGCTATTAATACTTAACAAAAGTTTTGAATTGAAATTATGATTAGCGCAATTGATAGAATATCTCATCACTTATATTTATTCATTTTCAATGTGTAGACTCTATTTATTGATAATAATATTCTTGGTAAGACAATCTATATCTTTAAAAAAGAACTCGTTCATTGGATATACAAATGAATTAACAAGTAACAGGACATGATGTACCACCTGCAAATATTGAATACTTAGCACAAACTAGAAAATAACAGGAGTTTGAAGCTCTCAAATCAAGAACAAATAAAAAAGGAACAGTGGAAAAACAAAAAATTCAGCACCATCCGTGAACTCATATGAGCTCGAAACTCTCAAATGAAGCACAAAATAGGAATTCACCCACCAAACTATGTTCATGGGAGTGAGGGCAAATAGGTGAGCATGCCACCTTAGTGAGGTGACTAAGAAAGGCGAGCAATTTCACCATCGGAGTTGCGCTTGTGAGGAGAGGCCAAAGGCGAGCGAAGAGCGTTTCCATTTGTTTTGGTTGAATCGAGGCTGTGTTAAGTGGGATTCTACTTTCTAATTTATCTAGCAGATTTGCATAAGAAAAAAACGTGGGTGGAGATGCTAGAATTGAGGGAAAAAAATGCATAATATATTATGTATATTCTTGCATAATATGTATAATATTTAACGTTATATATATGTATATAGACATAAGGTTGGACCAATCGTAAAGTCCCAAGATCAAGGACCAATCTGCACAATGGAAGGTCCAAGGTCCCAGTACTAAAGATTGGCCCAATCTTTTTGGGAACCGAACTAGGATCAACTGGATTAAGCCAGTCTAAGGGCGGTCTAGAGTTGATCCTGGACTGATGCTTACCCATACTACAACCAATTATCAAGTCTACATTTGTTTTGTGAAAAATGAATGATTTGAAACTTGAAACCTATTATGTCTTCCTAGAGTCAACCTTGAAACTTACCCTAATTTTAAGGTTTGGTTGTAACAACCTATTTTTCTCTTGTTCCTTTTCTATTTCATTTTTCCAGCAAAACAATATGAGCAACAAAATGATTCAAACTAAAATATTAGCACGAGAATGAGCAAGTAAAGACGAGTGAGGAACAAATGAGGTTGTGAAACTCGGACGAGCAAGGGTGAGCATGAATGAGCAAGAAAGGGTGAGTCACGAGCGAAAGAGAGAATTGTGAAGTATCTGAGTAATGTTAAATAGAATAGAGAAAAAGAGATATATGAATAATATGCCGATAGAAAAGTTTGAATTTTTTAGCTTTATGAAACCAATTCTAAATTCAGTCCACTTGATCCAGCTCCCAAGTTGTACATTACTTAGAACTGGGAACCAAATTGGTTTCAATGGGAACTTGGAACCTGATTGATTTTTCAGAGCCGTCTGCTCTAGTTCCTGAGGAGAAGCAGTCCGGTTGCACAGTTTTAATTTATGTAACAGGCCTAACTTGATAGTACTGTTCATGTCACAGGGACTAGGGCCACAAAGCTGTTTAGCACATTTCTCTCTCTTGTTTTGTTTGCTTCTCCTCCGATGTCCTGTCATCGGAAAGGACAAGGCCATCTCTTGCATAGACTCGGTTTATGCAGACCGACATGATCATACTCGCTCGGGTGGACTCTATGATTGGCATCCATATATAATGATGTTGTTCACATAAGCCGAGTCCACAGATGTAGAAGACCTCATTGTATTGCAAAATTAAGTGAATATTTGAGAAGAGGACATACGGATTGATGTATGAGATTATTCGTGTCGTTGTATCTGAGACAATGTCGTCTAACACCCTGTTTTACTTTTTGTTTTACATAAGAGTTGATATTGTGTGGCATATATAATCTATATGTTGTAGAACTAACTCGATAGATATTTTATGGTCAATAGATGTTGATGGTTATTGGAACTTAATTTGAGTTTAATTCAACTTTGTAAAATAACATGACCATGCATTTCATGTGAATATATGCTTTGCACCGTTCAATGATTTTGACATGATAGCAAACACTTAATGTTGAATATGTGGTGCTTTTGTCTTGTATTGTGAACCTAGCTATTGTTGCCGATCTGAGGATTTGTCTTAATATTAGATTGACCATGAGTATATATTTTCTCTCAAATTCATCAATCTGATTCATCGTTTTCTTGTGCATCAAAGGTCAACCGATCGCTAGGGTGTGATCCTCTTTGTTCTCTTCGTCATGTTTGATTGATGGCGGATAGGGGTACGCAAGAGAACCCGTGGAATTTGGGACGGATTGGATTCCTGGACAGGTTTCAAGAAGATTCCAAGTTTCCAAATTTCCAAATTGGCACCCATAGATTATGTTTTAGGGTTCGGGTCATACCCACTGCATCACTTATGTCGGTACAGGGTGAAGGTTATACATATAGGAATTGAGCTCTTCACAAATTTGCTATTTTTCTAAAGATTTTTCACGTTTAAAGTTGTAAAATGATGAGAGAACGGATCTTTTTTTCGTCATTTTACTTCTAATGTTACTACGACATTATTTCATTTTTAGATCTGAACATGTACTTACTATTTTATCAGGTAATGCTTTGAACTTTTATGTTGAAATTTCTCTATGAAATAGAAAGAAGAGTTGCATTTTTTCATTTATAAATTTTCTTGAATTAATACAGAAGTGCTTTGTAACTTGTGGAACCTATTGATTTAAGTTTTAGAATAGTTCTAAGACCCCATGAAGTAGGTAAGGGCGATCGGTTCCTTGGATGGTCGGGTTCCCCCTTGGAACTGGGAACCAGACCAATGGAATCGGTCCCCGGTCTAATCCTAGGACCGGACTGACCGATCCGGTCTGGCTCTCAAGCGGTTCAATGGGGCCGAGAAAAATTCAAACAAGAATGAGCTCTTATGGTAATTCAGTCACATTGTACAATTTGATGAATAGCAGACCCTGTGTCTGGGGTCATTCGACTTTAAGAGACTATGCTGATTTCAAAGGAGTGGCGTTTGAGGGAGGAAATAAGAGAGATATTGAGATGGAGAGAATTCAGAGTAAGAAAAATTGAGCCGGTTCTAATTTTGGTCTAGGTGGTCCAGCCATCCCTCCCTCCTAATAACCAGGAAACAGTTCCATTTTTGAGAATCGTGGACTAGACCAAAATTCCGAAGAACCTGACCAATCTGGTTGTCTGGCGGCTGCTGATGTGTTTCTAGACTGTGGGTGTTAAGGTTTCGGTTCTTTTCTTGCAAAGTTGCTGGTTCTAGAGGGATACGTGGGGCTCTGAACATGACTGCTTCATCATCAAGGAAACCCTAGAAATGACGGCAGATTCTTTCTTGTCTTCTATCTCGGGATTTCTTTCTTCAGATGGAACATTCTTGGCTCTTCAATTGCGGGAGGAAAGTGATATTCTTTGCCTGTGGAAATGTATCCGATGGCTGAAAGTTGGAGACTTTGCATTGAACTTGAGACTAGGGACATGCTCAGACCTATGGCAAGACTCGAGGAGTACTTGCTCGCAGCCAAGCCAATTGTTGTGAAGTCAAATAATTGTGAATTCTATTATTTTCCTTTTAAGATGGTGAAACTCCATTTGCAGTGACCAATAGAGCAAGTGAAATAATTTTTTTCCAAGAGTACTTTAATTTTTTGCACAAACAGACAATTTAGGTTTTCCAAACTATATAGGACTGATAATAAGTAGTGATTGCTTGCATTGTTTTCAAAAAACAACGTTTTTTTTTTGCCTATCAACACATAAACGTTTTAAGAGTAATGCGAGTTGCCTTGTTCCTATATATCCGAGACGGATGAGAAGAATGGGAAGCATGGTGTTGGAGGGTTTGAGCTAGACCCCACCAAATGAAGCAAAAAGTAGAATTTGTTAGGTCTAAGGCTTCATTTATTTCATGGAAAGTGGATGATTTGGAAAACATTTTGCTGAAAATGATCACTTGTATTGTTTATCGAAAAGAATGAATGAAAATATTTTTCATTATCCACAAAAATGTTTAGACATAAATTATTGATGATAATGAAAGCATTTTTATTGAATAACTATATCAAGTGATATAAGCAGTCAATTTTAGAAAAGTAGTTTCTAAATCATTGATTTTCTATCTGCTACAATGAAGATAATTTCTTTACAATGATTGATTATATCACTTACAAAAAATGGAAAAAATATATATGCATCATCCTCTAAATTAAGGTAAGTCGACTTTTTTTGTTTCTAAGGCTCATTTTGTTTCGCGGAAAATATTTTTTTCAAAAAATATTTTTTGGAAATTGTGGTGTTTGGGGGACAAAAAATAATTTGCCAAGGAAAATTTATTCCAATCAATGAAAAATATCATTTTAAAAACAGAGGAAGGAAAACATTTTCCAATTCTTCTGTGAATGTAACAATCTCCCTTTTCTCTCTCCTCTCTCTCTCTCCCTTTTCCCTTCCCAATGTATTGACATTTCTCTCTCTTTCCCCTCTCTTTCCCTGCTAACCCTACCATTGACTCTCACCCTCTCTTTCTCTCTCTTCGGCTGTGCGAAGGGGGCCCACCAACTGGCCCTTCCTCCAATCTTTCTTTCTTTCTCTCTTTTTCCTCCCGTTGATGTGAGGTCTTCTTTTTCTTTTGATCATTTTTCGTCCCTCACCGAACAATGGAAATATTTTCTGGTTCATTTTTAAGTTTCAAGCGAACACCCAAAAATATTGTTAATTTCTGGAAAAATGATTTCTTTAAAAATATTTTATGAAGATGCTTCATTTTCCGCGATTCTGCTCACTCTTCTTCCGGTTTTTGGAATAGGGGGTACTTTACCAACTTAACCACAAGAATTAATCCTTTTTAAATTTATTTCCCTAATTAATTTTGGTAGACCTTAACTTTCCACAATCGATTCAATCTATTCCTCGACATTTGAAATAAACGGTAAATAAACATGGCCATGATTAGCTTATGCGCCAACTTATTATTATCATGTTAATGTCATTTATAACTTTAACTTAGGCTCCGTTCATTTCGCAGAAAATAAAGTATTTCCGGAAAATATTTTCTAGGAAGTCATTTTTCTAAAAAATAACAATATTTTCCGGTATTCGTTTGAAACTTAAAAATAAATTCACAAATTTTTATTCTTTCCATTTTTTTCTTGTTCATGGATGCTTAACTACCGCCGGCCGCTACCTAGCGACACACCTTCACGTCCTGTCTAGTGATATTGGGTTGAGGTAGAGGATGTCTCCATCAACGATTTGGTTAGCAGATTTGAATAGCATAAAACATAATCCATTATTTGGAGAAGAAAATTGGGTAAGTATCGAGAAGGTTGAAGGGAAAAATGGGCTCAAAAGTGAAAGAATTTGGAGAGAGCAATTCTCCCCAAGGTTTCCTTCGCTTCCAGCTTCATTCAAATTAAAATTTCCTTAAACGCATCGATCAGACAAGGATAGAGAGATGCCGACGGCAGACCCTCTCCATAGGGAACATAGTCGGCAAAATTATGCCAACGGCACGACACAGGACATGAATTTCGTGCCCCATCGGACCTCCCTGGGCTCTCGTTAACATGAGGTCAGAGCACCTAACAATCTTCACGTAGCTCGTGCCGGAAAAAGCAGCGTCGAGGCTCGACAGCGGGCCGATTGTTGTCGTACCCTGCGTTGACTCCTATTTCCAGTTATTTACATCGAAACGATTCTGTATTCGGCGCTTCAAGATTATTAGTAATAGGTAGGAAATTTTGAACAGCGAGCAGTCATGGCACGTACTGCTATCTAGCTACGACATAATAATTGTTGCTTAATCGGTTCGAAGAAGAGCCGGCGTGGAGCAAGGGATTGTCTCTTCTCAAGTACAGCCAATCTCGAGACTATATATGTGGCCATTCGTGTAACTAGTCAATAAGACATGATAACTCGCTATAATACAACCTCGACTGAGGTAACTCGCTATAATACACTCTGATCATTGTTATAAGTTACTCGGGGATCTCCAGTAAGCAAACCTTGTCTAAGGAACAACCATTCAGACAACTGAATAGAAGGGAACAACGGATCTCGTGTGAGTTGGGATAAGAAGGGACGACATCCACCCACTCTTTGTCGACCAGCTCGACGTGTGCATTTGGCCTCACCGTGGCATCAAACTGAAGCTTGTTTGTCTCGGTCATCAGCTTCTTCAAGAAGCTCATGGAGAGTATTAAGTCGAGACTTTCGTCGGAGAACAGTTCATCTTCCAAGACCTGAATGCCCACGTCTGCTTCCCTTGAATGAACATACCCAAGAAGCAGTGTCCTTGTATCGAGAAATCGCCGATTGGTGCTGCAAATCTGCAGTATATTCACATTAAGGGTTGTATACATAATTCGAGCATAAGAAATGCGTCTCAGAGTTCATGATGATCCATCCATGGATTGTCCCAGCAGATGCCAATACATGTTCATACTCGTGTAAACATGCATGCAAAATATAGGTGCTCCACCACAGATGGAAAAAAGCGGAAGAAGAAATTTCCCAAATCAGCAGGAAAAACTACAAATTTGCAAGGTAATCCATTCTCGAACATTGTTTAGATGTCAATTTATTTCCAACATAATCCACATGGTAAAATTCATGTCATGACATAGGAACCATCTAGTGCAACACGATTCTTTGAGCTCACATTACGCAACCAAATATAAATTGCTGACCCCAATTGGGATTTGCAGATAAGGTGGACCACTACTAATTGCTACATATGCACTTTTTACCACTCTACACTATCTCTGAAAACACAACATTGGGCATCACAGAAGTCCTTGATACGTTTCAAAAAGCGTGAGATATATAGAACATCCTTAAAATGGAACTACGAAGAGTGGAGATCACGAAATGCAACACACCTGGATATATTCCACACCAATTTCACCAAGATTATCTGCAATACTCTCTGATAAAATCACACTCATAATTCCTCCAGATCCTATTGGTGATTGGAGCATCTCCCAAGGAGATTTCATCAGAATCTTACGCCTTTTCTGCTCTTCATCTGGACAGCTAACCACTGGCAGCATCTGTTCTTCGAAAAACCAAACCTGTCCAATAGGATATAGTTTAACTTTACATCATCTCAAATATATAAAATTATACCAAATCGTATTCAACACTCTAGGACAGATGAAATGGTGTAGGCTTCTCCAAATCAGACACATCAAATCAAGAGAAGTAGTCAACAATTGTGTCGCATTGCTCAATCAGAAAATTCTTATGACCTTCATGGAAATCCGCTAGTCCAGGAAGTTATCCACCGGCTGATCTGAAAACCTAGACACCACAACTGGCTAGAAATGTCGCTTTTTTGTCTGATTTCTAAAGCCATTTACAGTGAAAATATCACTCTATATCATTGTGGATGTACAGAACACCACCATCTGAACTGCTCTGCAATTAATTTCACTTTCCTACTTTCTTACAAATGAACACAAAGGGATATTTGAATTCAAATATTTAAACTATTTAATGATAGAATGCGAGACATGCCAACCTTTGCAGAGTCGAATCCAAAATGATTATTTTCCGAGAACAGCATTTGGAAAGATGGGATTTCACCAGCCGGGCAGATCATTAGTAAAGGCATAGACGCACGGTCTTCTACCTGCAGTAATACATTCCTGTTGAGCAAGTTATAACTAGCATAGAGAGTGTAAAGCCAGCCTGTCCAACTAGAAAAATGTGCTAGCCCACTGTTTGGTGCATGAAATGTAAGCCATAAGGTAGCGTCCTCATTTCCCTTAACTCTTCAGAGTAGTAACCGGTTCCAGATTCTTGCAGTTACCAAAAGAATATACCGGTAAATCTCATGCATAATTCTTTACCAGTTCACCTATTTTCACTATATTCCATAAATCTCACATGATCCATTCCATACATCATCATGGATGACATAGGATAGGTTGAAATCCTCAAGAACTACAGGTCATTCACATGTGAGAAAAGATATATAATCATTTAATAAATTCAACCACACATGTTAAAAAGCAGATGTCACACTAACATCAGATCCGAGAAATACTATTCTTCCCTCTTAGCTGTAAAACCACATAAGCCCTCTCTACAAAAATGAGGATGCAATGGTAACTTCAACAAAGGCAGGTGCAAGATCTAGGTCAAGTGTAGGGAATCAGTTTATTGCTGAGAAACCATCAATCACACCAGCAGCTTGTTACATAGAGGAGTCAACAACAGTATCAATATCTATGCTATTATAGAATAGATCCTTGGCGTGCCCACATAAACAAGGAAGGCCTGAATGAAGTAACAGAACTTAAGATTTGTAAACCAAAACAGATAGAAAAGATCTGACCCCAGAATGGTCCAGTCGAACAGCTTCTGGGCAAACAAACAGCATTCACTAGTGAATGTTCTTGAACGTAACCCTAATAAAAATGATAAAGCGAGGAATGCCTACATTTTTAAGTCAAAGACACGGTAGAGTGTTAATGTACTTAAAGAACTGACAAAGGCCAGCCATGAACCAGTATCTGAAACTATGGAAATAGCTGTTAAATATTTTCACCTTGCTTAGATCCAATTTTACAATGGCAATTCCCCTACATTTTACTCAATAATCTCAACCAATCGGTGGGGGCAGCAACTCCTTTTAACTTCAGTGGGACCGTCCTCATATTATCCCACCTCAATTTTTCCTATCAAAGCAAATTATGCTTATACAAAAAGGAGAAATAAGAGAAGATTACTTAAGGAAAAGGAAGAATTGCTTATAATCAGAAGTTGTGCTAGCAATGAAAAGAATTAATATTAGAAAGATTAACTTGAACCAGCCAATATTTAAAGAAGCTGGAAGAAGAAAGCTAACCTTCACTAGCTTCTGATTAGTACACTCTAATGTCTGAATAAGCGATTCAGACAACATAGCAGGGTCAGAGGCCTCATTAGCACTATCAGTCACAATCAAGACAGTGGCTACTTTATTCTTCAAGATCAGATGAAGCCCCTTCTCTTCAAAAACGGAATTCACACACTGTTTATCCATCCTAGCCAAAGGAGTGAGGTAGTTTTCTGATGTTGTCAGAGCATCATAAATGTCGGATCTTGTAGCATCACTCCATCTGATTCAATTCACGAGACAAACAAAATTTATGGGATAAATATAGTTGAGACACAAGGACGTAGGTAAAAATCCTTAATGTCGAACCAGTCAAAGCACAAAATACCGTTGCATTCACAACTTGATACAGATAAGTTACATTTTAAGCAATCTTTGTAATCACAAATATGATGAGAAAAATTGTGGTTAACACAATATTCAATTGGGAAACTGGAACAAAATTGACAACCACAATGTCTAAGCTAGCCAATCATCAGACACAGAGATGGCATGTCTGACAATGTTTTATGCCTGTCTGTTTTATCACTAAATGATCAACAGCTAACTATATATTTTCTCTACATGGGACCAAGGGGAAAACAAGGCACACTACATGTGCTCTAAAAAGTGACTCACTCAAAGATGCACAACAACTTACCTTTGAGAGAATAGGTCTATAGTTTGCAAAGCCTGTTGAAGCAATTTAGAGTTTATGCCAACAATCTGATCTGCAAGTAAGCTTGTTTGGGTTTTATCACCATATCTAAACCCATGAAACACATGCTGTTGCTCCAGTTCACATAGCTTCTTTTTGGCTGCTATGAGGCGTTTTTGGAACTGTTTCCTTTCTTTCCACTCCTGAAATGTATCAATGCATTCTAACTTATACTGATTACAACAAACACCATGTCACAATAACTAAAGCTAGAAATTTACTGTGCAGCTGCAGCTACACAAGCACATAACGATTCATATATCACAAAATAAACAAAGAAACTTGATCTGAACTTGGGGCTTTACTTGTGTCATGAGTCCATTTGCCATATGCTCAGAGGTTGGTTTGATAATTTCACTATAAGCGAAGTTCAAACAAGAGGCTGTACTACAAATCTGCTACTTTAGCCTATCACTTTTATTGTATCCATTCTATACATCTAATATGTCATCCATCATAGTCCTGCCTTCTAATTAAAGAAGTAGATGAATCTGTGACCTTCCCCACCAGTATTTGATCTTTCTAGTTAGGTGTGCCTTGCTGTTCAACTATTATATGACACCTGACAGTTCATTTTCAAGCTTTGCCATTCGTTTCTCTTTTCATGGTTTTCAAAATGATGAGAGGACTGAAGTCACCTACCTGACAAAAGAGGACCAAACTTTTGTTTGGACATGTTTATTGCCATAAGTCCAATCAAGACGCAAGCAAGAGAAAGCATTTGCATTCCAGAATATGATTATAAACAAGAACGAGAACCCCAATTCCAAAAACTCAAAACAGAAAGAAGAGGAAAAGATACAAACATCAAGAAGCATATTGTACCCCAATAAACTATGAACATGGTAAAACATATCTCTAATCAGTAGTTGATATATACAAATCAAAAAAGTATTAAAGTGGGTGCTCTCACAAGTTGGCGCCTCTCTTTCTTGGACTTCTCATGGGAGCGAAGATTTAACTCGAGTAGTCCTTTTGGAGGTGTGATGATCATTTCTCCTCTGTCCATGTCAACATGTGGAACAATTGCTTCAACAAATGGTACCCAAACAAAGTGATTGGAGGCACCAGCTTCCATTGGCTTTGACATTCCAATACCATCTGAATTACATGTGGAACCATCAAGCTTGACATGCAAAAGATCGCTTGCTCCACTGTTGTAGATGTTAACAACTGTTCCAATGGGTTCACCAGATTCCTAAAATGGGCCAAGTGAGCACCATCCTACATACAGTCCCTCAACATATTCACATAAGATAAAACTGTGTGCAAACCTTGAGAAGAACTCTCATGCCAACAAGATCACGAGTATAGAATTCGCCTTCTTCTAGCTCTGGTCTATTTTCTTCCCTTACAAGTAATGCTGCACCAACAAGTTTCTTAGCCTGGATGGAGTTTAAAATCCTGATTAGAAGTACAAATTCTGGAAAGATAATGAAGTATTTAGTGACTCTTACCCCACAAGAATGGAGGTTTCTTTAATTAATAAGCCAAATAGTCAAATAGGTGATACCCATAAGTAAAACACAAAAGATTTCATAAAATCATGGGATATTGCTTAGCTTTTTCTTGTTTAGGCTGACTATTGGAGCAATGTTAGTAATAAAGTCTAGCTCTCAAGAAACCGTGCATCAAGTGAATGGCCTTGATAAATTATAAAAGTACAAGGAAAAGACAAGTGTCAGTTTACCTTCTTAGGATTTTTTTTTCTCTTCCTTTCAAAATGGCAAACATTATTTCTCAGTCTGTGGAATGACTTTCATCCCATGACATTCAGAATTAGGGGAAAATATCCAAACACCCCAACAGTGTCATGAATGCATGAAGCCTTCGCAAAGGGATAATGCCTACCTTGCTTTGAGCTATTTCAGGCTCAAAGCCACTAATGTGCATAGTTGCATCACTAAGACCACTGTCTAAGAGGATCTCTTCCTACTTGACAACAATACTGGTTTCCAGGTCAGACTCCTTGAGTATTTGACAAGGAAGATGAATGGAATAAGCGTCAATGCCAATATAAGAAGTCCAAAGAGTAAAATTGCTGAATTATGGTGCATAGATATAGCATATGCCCCACAGTACAGGGTGGGCACGCAAGAAAAACTCTAGATAAATAGCAGAGTTCCTAAACTATAGCCGTCACGTTTGGATTGAATTTGCCTTTTGATTTTTGCTTAATCTAATTCTTGTAACTCACACAATTTTTTCTTTTTTTTTTTAACTCCTGAAACTTTCATCACACTCAAACTTTGACATGTAGGTTCGCATATAATTTGTCATAGTTTTCTTAAGTTTAAACAACATCTTAGACTTTGGCGAGAAAGCAAAAAAGTAACTTTTGCTATTGCTCAAGTGTAAACAAACAGGTCTTTGGACAAGCTGACCTGCTCGACACTGTTGATTCCTTCAAATTTGAGTATCCAGCTTTTCTGCCCAGGGTGTCCTCTTCCCTCTACCAACTCCACTTCTTGAATTGTCTCCCTGCCTAAAACCTGTTGCTTCAACCATCTTTTCCCAGTCTAGTAAAAAAGGAATTAGTTTTAGCAGTAGATAATGATGCATACATAGATCTATAACCTTCTTATATAAGCAAGGCCATAGCGCAACATCACTGATGGTAATAATATGCTTTACCCTAGAAAATCGCAGCTCAGGGAAGTCGGTGCTGGATTTGATGCAGACCTCCCCTTGCAAGCCATGAACACTTGATATATACCCAATTTCAATAAGTCCTGATTCAGTTGTACCATCTTCAATTGCCTCCTGGACAGCTGCATGGTACAAAAAACCATATAAATTAGCGTATGCTGGAACTAATTCAAGAATGAGGATATCGAGCCTACAAACTGAAGAAGGGCGTAGAAGCACAGTCATTATAACTTCTCAATTCAACAGAGTGTTGACATGATGGAGAGCTTTTTTTATGGTGATAACAACAATGGTCCTGGGAAAACTAGTATGCAACCAGCAGATCCTTTACAATTTATTCATGACAGCTTACACCATTGAGTTCCATGGTCTACCAACTCCATATGCACCTATCTAATGAACAATATGGACCTATCTAGGAATATGGACCAATAAAAGAAAATGGGGAAAACTTAAGCAAACCCATAAAATAGGAGTACGTAATTGACTCCTTCTCAAAGTCTACTTATATCAAATATCAATTGCTCCTTGAGTTGATGATAAGTGGACGTCCCGTGATATACTTGGCATACTTTCTGGGTGTATCTTCTCATACTATAGCCTTTTGAGATAAACAATTTTCTGATGATGGAAAGAACATCACTCCAAAGAGAATATCTTTGCAAACTAAAATTACCCAGACTGCCAACTCAACCTCAAGCTTCCCACAGCAAGTCGAAAAAGTAACATTTGCTACCAGTTTGCACAGAAGACAAGCCTGTGGATTCTTATCCAAGTACGCATGCCTAACTCGGCTATTAATCACACAAAGCAGTGAGAAAGATGCACATATGAGTCACCTAATCGAGAGGGACATTTCACATAGACATACAATTTCTCTAGCTTAAACAGACGAGCACATTCAAAAGCAAAGTAAAAACTACTCAATGACTCAGTCAATGAAAACCATGGACACGCGAGACACATAACCTATGCCTACAAAAAAGAAACTAAAACTATTTAGGCATCCTATGAACTCGATTCCCTACTGAAGAAAGCTCCCTGCTAAATCGAACTGACCATAACTTATATGCATACGACCAAAACGGTGAAGAACTTAGTTTACCCATAAAAGATTCCCCAATGCTCGGCCCAAAGCTCTCGAATCAATTTTTCACCGAATTTCATTGCTTTCCACTACCGATACTACCAAACAAAAAGCTTGATGGACTAAAATCCATTGAAAAAACACGAGACTGGACTCGAGCTAGTCAAGTAATCGTCGAACCGGCGCTCTGCAGAGGGGAGGCAACTCGCGGTGGCTGGACCACCAAGCGCCGCGACAACAATCGAACGCGAAAGGGAGATGAGGCCGCGCGGTGGAGGCGGCTCCGAATATGAGCGGCGCGATTCGGCCTGAGAGAGAAGAACCGATGCGGCGGCGGCGGCGCCGGTGGCGATAGCGGCGATAAGGCGTTGGGAGAGCAAAGAAGCGAATTCGGCGTCTGCATGGTCTACGCTGGCTCGAAGCAGCGAGACTCGACGGAGAGAGCGAAGAAGACGATTGATTTTTTGCCCGCGCCTCATCGTTTGTATGAACAGTCGTCTTATTGGGTGCAAGATATTTTTTTTCTCGCGGCGACGATAACCGTACGTTAAAGGCAAAACAAACCGATTATCTCTCCCTATGATGCTTTTTCATTAAAACACTTTATAATTCTTATTATAAAACAGCATGGAAATAAAAGTAAATAAGATTGATCAAAGAAAAATAACTAAATATTCATCGTTTGGTCTCGTGGATAGCATTTTCGGACATCTGAATTGTTTAGGAAAATGAGTCAATTAAAAAAATATGGTTAAGTGAAAAAAAATGATATCCTCGTTTTAAAAAAATTAGAAATTATTTTTTAAGATATAAATAGATATGGACACTTGAACTAGAAAACTTTACGATTGAGTAAGAAAATCTTATAACTCATTCCCAAACCCTCGACACTAGTGCCTTGTTCTATGGAGGTCGAGCCTAGGTCTATAGTGCCAGTGCCCAAATCAATTAAGGTCGGACTTGAGGTCCTTGTACTTGATGACTCAACACTTGAACCCTAATCCATAAAAGACCAAACATAGGACCCTAGTACCTTAGGTCCTCAACATCTAAGCTCGGGTCCATGAAGACCCATCTTAAGTCCACCATGCTAGGGTTCGGGTCCCTAATGCTCAAGTTTGGGTGTCTAATGCCTTTATCAGAATCCCTTATAGTCAAGCCTAGGTCCATCAAAGATAACGCTCAAGACTGAGGCACTAGCAACAAAATCCAATGAGGTTTGGCCTAGCAACCCACTAGCCTTTGTAACTCGGGCACACCAGGTTCTCAGGCTCAACCTTGATGGACTTTGGCCTAGCTTTTGTGAATATCGATCTCAAGCTCGATCATTAAGAGACAGACTCAGGCACTAGCATCTTAGCCTAGCCCCAATAGGCCAAGGCTTGAGAGGTAGGCAAATGAGCTTGAGCGCCAGGTCCCCGCCTAATCTCTATGTGCTTATGCCTAGGCCAAGCATTGAGGTCCCATGCTCAAGTTTTGTGGACTAGGGCTCAAAAGCCAAGGATTCAAGCACAAGCATCAAGGCCTTAGTTGTAGCCTCTATGGACTTGTAATGAGTGCCTATGCTCTTACCTGATACCCAATTGACCATGACTAACTCCCCTGTGCCCAAATAACATCCATCAAGATTGGACCAAGGACCTGGTGCTTGTGCTTGATCCCTCTACTACCGGTACATAGCAAGGTCCACAAAAGCCAAGCCCAGAACCAAGTGCTCAATCATCATAGATCTAAGCATAAGCAATCATGTCTAGGTTGAACCTCGATATACTAGGGCCATAGTGGTTGGTACCCGAGCTTGAGTGCAAGAGTGCTAGGTCCTGAGCTTGGCCAAAAGAACATTGATGGAGATTCGACTCCCTAAATTCCATTTATATATCTTGCAAGTCCCATAAACATATTAATTTCTAGCCTCGGGGCTGTGCAGGCAATTCTAACATTGAGCAATTTGTTCGCGGTTACCAGGATTTGAATGGTTGACCTCTAATCCCTGGGCTAGTTCACTCGTCACTTGTCAATATCGCCAATTCCAAAGGCTTTGCTCTAGGATTCCAGCCAGCCAAGGCCCGTCATGAGAACCTCAACTTTCACGAGGGGTCGTTCGACTTTTGGCCACATCACCGACTGCGCCATCTTCCCGACGAATCATTGGTCGGAAATTAAAGGAAATGGCCTAAGGTGAAGTGAAAGTTCAGTGACTCGACCGGAAAATCTCTTAAGGTTACTAAACCACATAACGCGAAGGGACCGGTGAGTCCAGCAACTAAACTTGACAGCATTGGAACTCTGACAATTCGCTCCTCGCCACATTCGGTGTCGAACGCAATATAGCAGCAAATGTATTTCCAGAGAAGTTCCTAGACGAATAGGTAAAGTTGCATCAGAAGATCATCTGTAAATCATTAAGACTATAGTGAACCTTTTTCTGTGAAAAGCATGTTGCAAAAGGTGTCGACATTCATTCTACTCTATTTGCAACAAATCCCGCAAGTCAATGCTCTGTGCTCCCGTATGCGAAAACCAACATAAAATTCATGCCAGTGAAAACCCATTGCCTAGTCTCTCCCACTAAAGCATTTTTCTGCCAGATCTCAAGGTGCAAATGCAAGACTTGGCATACATTTCAGCTTCAAAATCTTTGAAACTGAACATACGCATGTAGATTTAACGAGCTAGTAGCGCGTATCTAAAAGATACACCAGATGGGCAGCGCACACCTCGCGAGGCAGTGTTTGAAAAATCTGTCCGGCCCCATCTATTCCTACTCTGACTTGTAGTATAAGACAGCAATGGTTTTGCAGTACTCACAATACTCCTGATCTATTCGTACTGGGAGTTGTAACAGAAGACAGCAAATCCATTGCAGCATGCACGAGATGCGGCAAAAGAAGAATCCCATCTTTCATTGCCCAGCCCATCCATG
Source organism: Melaleuca quinquenervia (assembly GCA_030064385.1). NCBI lineage: Eukaryota > Viridiplantae > Streptophyta > Magnoliopsida > Myrtales > Myrtaceae > Melaleuca > Melaleuca quinquenervia. The sequence goes on from CM057721.1 coordinate 4,336,402, forward strand.
TTATGAAAGCAATTGCACAAAAAAGCATGGCGTTATTTGGGTTACAAAAGAACACCGAGCTAGCTTATTTATCCATAGAGTTTCTTTGCTGACCAGGGGAATCATTACTTACCGACACAGTTTATCTCCAGATACTTGTGCAGGTGTTCCTAATAATCTCCACAGTTGTCACCAAAAAATTAACCTACAGAGACAACATTTAATATGTTGACTGTACTAAAGACCGCTTTCTTGGGCAACATTGTGAATGCCGTGATAAATTGGGTATAGCAGAATGCATTGACCTCAAGCATAAGATTTTAACAGAGTCCGTCACGTCAACATGCCTTTTTCTGGTTGGATCATCTTGTGTCTCTCTCTCTTTGCGTTTTAAGATCGAGGTCGATGACAAAGTAACATCTCTTGCTCTCTCTAATATAATGGACGTGACCATTCATTTTGTTGAGAAGTCTCCGCGACAGGTTTAGACCAAGGCCCTCCTTTGTACTGGTACTCCACTGATTCTCTCCGTCAAACATATCATCGATCAGAGCAGAAGGCAGACCTTGCCCGGCATGTACCATCCTACATAAATGAGGAGTCAAAAAGACTAGCATGAAAAAACCTACTACATAGCAGTTTGGGTCACTTGGAGATGTCTAGGAATAAGACAAACCAAAACTGTAAGTCAGCAAATCATAATAATAAAGACTGGCACGTGTCCAGGCTTCCCTGTGGGCTGGATTATGATACTGCCACTTTTTCGTGCAGTATTCCTCTGCTTAATGGTCTATTTGCCTTCTACAAAAAGAACTTTGAAGCTCACAACCAGGGACAGTTTATCCAAATTGAATCTGCATTATTGCCATGACTTGCAAGGAAAATGTAGCTTCACTGAGTTCAAAGAAAGACCTATGCACGATATGCATGTTCACTTGTACCTCCAATATAAGAAAAACCTGATCTCAGAGGCTAGTCTACACATTATGACATTAATGCGATACTGACTGTATTTCAAATTAAAAAAGTCTCATTCGACCATTACTTCCAGCAGATGTTTCGTGATTCCATTATCTAAGGAGCAGAAATTAGCAAGATGCAGCTATTAGAGTAAGCTTTCTAGCATCTCTTTCACATAATCATCGCTTGAGAAGGACAATAAATGGACCATTCTGGGATGAAACAAATCCTCATTCAATTTTGATTAATCCTGCCGCCCATATGAGATGAGGCTAATAGTAATGGTATCACAAATTCGAAACAAGATCTCAAAAAGTGATTGCCTGCATGTACATCAGAAGTTGCAATCCATAATTTCGGTACATTAAATGCAGCTAAGATGGACAAGCACCATCAAGAGCCTTCTTCTTTGGCTACATTGCAGGAGGATCGCTTTCAAAGTACAGGACAGAAAAGCATATCTTTCTCAGTTTAGAAACGTAATTTAAATTAATGACAATCTTCTTCCCAAAAGGACCAAAAAGAAAAATATGAATCCATACTAAGGGGAAAAAAAAATACTCTGTTCGTAGTCATTAAATTACTCTCCTAATTAACTAATTCAGTTTTTAGTAAGATTGTTGTATGCGCTGCTTGTTATACATCCAGAAGACCAATTCAAGAAGAAATATAGAATGTCTGACATGGTCATTCAGTACCTGATCTGTATCCGCACAAATTCACTGCCATCCTGGATAAGTTTCAGCCCAGGCAAAATCTTTATTTCCACCCAGCCATTGGTTGAAGAGGCATGGCGCACAACATTTAGCAAGAAGTCTGATAGGACAAGTTGAAGCCTAACTTGGTCACCAAAAAGACTCAGATTTTTCATTTCCTCTGGAATTTCGTGAAAGAGCTGCAGATTCCTTTCTCTTAGTGGGATCATCACTTGACTAATGACAGCATCTAAAACACTTTGCAGAAGAAATTCTTCCACGTTCAGCTCCACTCTGCAGCATTGACCAGCATATTATACAGTTACAGGCATCACACAGCTTAGAAAGAGTAAACTGAGGGAATAAAAAAAACAGCAGTAAAGCATCATGAAGTACTATCTTGCACATGAGTAGTAACATCATGACAAGCATGTATTTCAATACGTTTTACCAAAACCATTGGAACAAATTGACTGAAAAATAATGAACAATTACAGATCTAGGTAGGGTTAAACCTCTTGCTAACGTTGGATTTACTTAATGCCTGTTTAAGTGGCCAGAAACAGAGTTCTTCTCTTATATTCACATGAATTGAGCATTTCTAGTCCTTGCTCTACCATGACATGTCACACCATGATATGTCAAAGTAGCCACCAAATGATATAGTTATTATCGTGTAAAGCCAATGTTTTATACTTGGTTGTCCTACTCTCAGAAGAAGCTCCCAGAAAAAATGCCCAGAATATGCGTACGAAACTTGTTAAAGCATACACATGTCAAACCACGCTTTCATCTAATAAATAATTTCATAAAATCTTACATAGTATCAAATAAGGAGGCCCCGAGCTCAAATCTTCCTAAGCCCCTATTTGTCTCCCATATTATATATTTTCATACTGTAATCTTAGGTCAAAATGCAAACTACAAATTACAGGAAGTGCTAAAGTATTTTATATTAAACCACGCTTCATCTAACTATTTAAATTTTTAAAACAATTGGTTGTGATTCCATAAAACTTTAAAATGTTAAAATATTTTACATTGCTTGTCTACAGGGTTTCAATAAGTATTATATTCATATAGTCTCCATCCACCAATCAAGCTTAAGCTTTGGGTTAGACTTTGCAACATGACATCAGAGCTAGGTTCCATGACGTGCCATTCTCTGTCTGATTAATTCATGAGAAAGCATGTTAAAGTATCCCAAATTGTTCATCTATGGTTTCAATAAGCTTTACGTTCATGTAGTCTCCCTCCATATACCAACTTAACATTTTGGGTCGCACAATCTCAGTTAACCCATCCAAAACAAGGACTTTGACTTGAGTTATCCTCAAATGCCAATTCTTTCTCTTTGGTCTTTTCTGAAATATAATTAGGCCACAATCTAAAGTACAGCAGGCTTGAATTTTAACGTGACTAAAATGCTCATAAATTCAAAAAGAGAATGATGAGATATATTTCTGATGCTAGCAGCTTGAAATATAATTAACAAGAACAATAAGAATTACCCAATATTTAAGCAAATCAGGGACCTTCATGACAGAGATACCTACCCATCGTGTAAACTCCCCAAATCCATATCCTCTATGATTGTCGTGATCTGTCTTTCACAAGCATCACTTGTACCAAGAACTTGCTTCTGGTTTTCTGAAATAGCCGTAGTTTCCAGAAGTTTATGGTTAAACCTGATACCATTTAAAGCATTTTTCATTTCTCGACGTACATAAGCCAACTCCTTCAGTTTTAAAGCACACTCAGCATCCTCTTGGCCTTGACCTTCAGGGATTAGCTGTTCATCAGCTTTAATAATTTGCAAGAAGCAGAAGCATCCAACAATATTTCCACCTCTATCAGTTCTCCGGCTTGCCGTTAAGGAAACCTCCACATATTTCCCCTTTTGATTGAAGAAGCCAAAAGGCAAGTTGTTGGTGTCTTGTCCACTGATTCCTTGATACAACAGAATCATAAACTTAGTGAGAGTCTCCTGACCTTTTAGTCGACAGTAACCGCCAAAGATCTCTCCTGGAAGTATTTTACCTAAGACCTCGTGTCTCATCCAACCAGTCAGCTTCTCCATTGCGGCATTCCATTCAGAGCAGCAACCGTTATCATCTGAAGCGAATATAGGAGGAATTAATGGGCTAAGACTCTGTATGATAGCTTTGTAATCACCTTCCAAACGTACAAACTTATCCATCAACATCTTCTCACATGTGATGTCTTGACCAACAAAGCACACCCCAATAACATTGTTTGTATAGTCTCTACTAGTGCAGGCATTTGCCAAAATATAAACAACTGAGTTCTGCAGATGAAGACCGAAAGCCCTGAATTTTAGCTCAACATTTTTATCCTCCTCACCTGGATATCATAGAATGGAGAAAAAAGTGACATTCATGCCATTAATCAGACTAAGAATATATTGCTACCGAATGATGACAAAAAGCATTCAAACCTTGTTAAAGAGGAGAATAAGAAACCCTGCCATGAAAAAATCGCATTCATGTGGCCAACATATCATTTAAACACCTTCATGGGACTCCCACTAATTGCTAAAATAAAATAAAAAATGTGAACATGGTAAAATTGTTCAGCTAGTGATAGTAATAAAGGTGCTAAGAGTTGAACTCAAATAAATCGCCGAGAAGATAAAAACTAACCGCCAAAATGACTGAGGCAAATCTCAGTGAACTCCATAGAACAAACCAACAAAAGGACATACTCGACTCAATCACATAGTTAATGCAGATGCAAGAAAAGTAGCTTCACAAGACCGTTCTCTGCTAATGTTTATGAAGAGAACTGAAGAGATTATACAGACTAGAGAATCACAAGACAAAAACTAGCTGATAGACCAAACTGATGAATTACTTTTGCAACCATTGATATGGGATAAAAGGAAAAGAATCTTACCCTGCAAAGCTCTGCATAAAACATTTTCAAAAGTTCCACGTGAGTCCTCATGGATGAATTCATGAACCAGGGACTTTCCCATAGCTTCATTAGTTGGCAAACCTGTCAATTCAGCCATTTTTGCATTCCAACCATTAATAAGACCGGCAGAATCAACTCCAAATATAGGAGCTGTCGCAGTTTCAATCAATCTAACCATTTCACATGCTACCAAACTGAGTTGTTCTATTTTGTGCATCTTTGCATCAGTTCGTCCTGCAGATGTCAGGCACTTAGAACCCCTGACATCCATATCCAGAAAAGAGTCTCTCATTATAAGCTGCAATGAGTGGATTGCATTAATTTCCGAGACTTCCCACGGCAAACTTCTACACTTCATTACTTCGAGAAAAGCTTTAAAGGATGACCTTGGATGCATCCTTCCACCATCATCCTTATCTTGAGGATGATGCTTAGCTCCACCCCATTTGATTTCTTTTGCTGTATGTGACCTGAACCAGAATAGTATATCCCTCGAAGTTATTCTTGCACTAGCCATGCCACAAACCGCATCACCCAACAAAGCCGCCCCAGGATAATCAGCATTGGCCAGACTATCAGTACTCAGACCTGTAGAGTCCCCATGATATGTAAGCAGCCACTCAGCAAGGTCCTTCACTTGTGCTTCAGTAGGAGTCACACCCAACAGCCAACATGTCCCACCATAATATAATGCAGCTCCGTCACACTTGACAAGATCCATTACACTAGGTGATTGGGTGATTATACCAAGCGGGGCATCTCGAAGCAGCATGTCACATAATAAAGTTTGTGTCCTAAGAATTTTCTTTTCTGCCAACTGTGAGGCCAATTGAAGCTCCATATGGAGCTGCAGGCCAAATGTTTGCATGAGGAACTCACAAGCATATCGAAGAGGGAAAGGAACGTATCGTGGGGAAGTATGGTGGCACACTACCAAACCCCAGAGTTTCATTGAATCACCACTGTTGACAATAACAGACATCACCAATGAGGCAATGGAACCCATGTTTGCCATGTACTGCATGTGACACCTGTGAGGCGACCGAAGGGTCGAATTAACCAAGCAAAGTGGCTGCTTTAATTCTTCACTTTGGAAAACCTTAACGGGATCTGCATTGCAATCACAAATCATCCTAACACGATTTTGCTTGAACAAAAAACGAGCAGCTTGAGGGATATCTGTTGCAGGATAATGCAATCCCAGGTATGGTTCTAGATCAGACCTTCTGATTTCAGAAATAACTTCACCATGATCATCATCATCATGGAACTTATATACCATAACCCTGTCATATCCAGTCAACTTCTGTACATCCTCCACAACTGTATCGCAGAGCACGCCAATATCACCACCAGGAAGTGACTGCAACCTAGAAATCGCACGAACAGCCAGCTTCTGTGACTGGACTGCCCCAGCAAGAGACATTGCAGGATCGCCAGACCTCGCAGGCTCCAAATCTATCACAATCCCCACATCAATCCTATGAAGTATAGCATAAAATGGTTTCTGGGTGCCCCTGGAATAAACCCAAATTGGGTTCAACAGTGAAATCTCCCTTGAAGCTGCTACTTTCGCCAGCGAAGCACCAGAAGAAGGGGTAAAAAGGGTGCTTGCATCAACCCCAATCAGACCCTTCTCTAACCTTGCCCCCAAAAACTCACTGTCAAGCCTAATCCCCAGCAACTCAAAGCAATTCTCGCTGTAGCCAATGATCCTAAAACCCGGTTCTTCGATGGCAAGCATACATCCAAAGGACTGAGTGAGGCCACCCCTTTGGATTCTTGACAAATAGGCAGTTATTTTCTCCTCAGGCACACACTGAGGAACGCCCACGACCGACTTGGTGTAATTGAAGGACTTACCAGAAAGGCTGGACTGCTCAAACTCAGCCATAAGCACAGCATCTGCATTATAATGAGCAATCGCTTTGTCCCTGTTGTCGCTCTGTCTCATCGTGTCGCCTCCAGCAGACGAAACCAGAGTTGGGATGTTCTTCTTCTTCTGGTCTCCTTGCAGTGCCATCTCAAGATACTAACGAGTTGGTGGATATTTGTGAGGGATTCTTGTGGGCATGGTGGGATTTGGAGGAGCAGGAGCGGGAGTTGTAACAGTTGGATCTTTATCGTCATTGTCCTTCCTGGTTCCTCTTCTTGATTCTCGTCGCAGCTTCCATGCGTCTTTTTCATTCTTTCGCGCAGGTGGGTCTGTCTCCTCTATTTTCTCAGTGTGTTGCTTGGAGGAACACATGACCTAGTGGCTTCCACTCGAATGTTGTCCCTAGTACGATCTGTTCTCCTCGTTTTGATTGGACAAGTGAAGAGACGTGTGTGCGAGTGGATTACAATCGCCTCTGCTGTCCCTGTCTCCCTCTTCATCACCCAACCAGGGCCACATTTCTGGACAAGGTTTAGATTGCTAATTCTGGTTGCAGCAAAATTTTGCCTAAGTGTGCCCACTAGAGTTTGCCTCTTGAGGGAAAACAAGGATGACAAATTGAGTGACAAAATGTTTTTTTTCCCTTTCCTTCTTGGAAAACATGAAAGAGTTTGATTAGGAAGTTTCATACTATGTTTGATGGGCTGGATTTCTAATCATAATAAGACTAAATAATATAGGATTAAAATCTAAAGGATTTTGCTATTATATCCTTGGCAAATTGCAATAATAAAGTTTGGTTTTTTAATCTCCTATCTTATACATTGTTTGGCATGAATAATATATAGCATAATTGAACTTAGAAATTCATGTACAAATTGAGATTGTGAGAATTTATCATGATTCGCTACTAAATAATTTAGAAATTCATAAACATAGAATACTATCAATCAATTCAATACTATTGTACCATCTAGATTTTAAACATTACAAGAGCTTATTAAAGCATTCCAAAGCCACAAATTTGATAATAAAAAGAAATATAAAGGTGCTACAGCAAAATCAATGATATAGATTAGTCAATGGATGTCAAATCTCATAAGAGAGAGATAACATGATCATTCACCTTTGTGATTTTATAAAATATAATGTTTCAACTCTCTTGTCACTTTCATGAAATTTCAATGTGAATAACAAAGTTACGGAGAATAAAGCGTTTTGACTATTTTTCCTACTTTGTGAACATTTGACATGAACTGAAAGTCTTGAAGGAGAAGACACTTTGACTCTCTCGCTCGATTTTCATGGAGCTTTTGACATGAAACGAAGAATTACGGAAGAGCAGTGAAGTTTCAACATAAAACAAAGATAATGAGAAGAAGGAATAGTGAGAGTAGGTTTTTTGACAAATCTTAGTACCCCTTATTTTTCGAGAATTAAAATGATAAGAATATTTTCATTTAAAATTCTAGGTTCTTCTACTTCATTTTTGTTACTTTTTGTTTTCATTTTCCATTTCTTGTTTATTTGTTCTCTTTTTTTTTCCTTTTTTATTCTATTCCATTATTCCTTAATAACAATTTTATTGAATAAAAACTATATTAATATACTTGAAAGATGTACTAATGTATATATAGTACATACATGTATACATAATATATATTATAGGGTAGAAAAAATTCATACATATAAGTAAAAAAAGATAAATGAAAATGAAATTTATTGGTACTTGTTTTGTTATTTTGAATTTTCTTTCTTATATTAGAATCAAATATATTGTATATTTAATTATTATTTTAAATTTATTAATTTAAGAAGTTTGTTATTTGAGATAAATAACTTTTGTGCCATGAATATGAGAATCCTCTCCATCTTCATCCCACCTCTCCATGTGATTTTTTTATGATGTCTTGAACAAGAACCAAGTACAAGATATAATGTGTTAATATCATCCTATCATGATTTTAATCCTGACTACCAAACATAATTTTTTTTGGAAAAAAATTATCTTACACACGTCAAGACTATTTATTACAATTTCTCTCGCAATTTCCACATCTGAAAATAGTTACTAGAACTTTTATAAGAGTCATAACAAACCTCCTACAACTGCAACATCTGCGACACTACCTCTGTTAACAGTAATTTTTCAGAAGTTGTCTTGTTATTGTGAAGGTGTTGCTACTTTGAAAAATATAAATGACCTAACATGTAAGTTGTAACACTCCACAATGCTGCTACAATTCAAGTAAATGGCTGACCAAACGAGCTTGTGAATAAGCCTAATGTAGATACGTGCATGTACGCACATTGTCAATTGTTTTGCAAATACAAGTCAAAGGAGTTGCTTATGAATGCCCATTAAAAGCACAGGGAGATCTCAAAACATGATCGCTTCGTTATCTTCATTGATAATCTATGCTTGTTAGGAGTGTGTCGATTGGGCTCAATAGTTAGTCTACCATGGTAAAGTTTGAACTTTGGGTGGCCCATCCGTCCTATGGTGCCGACAAAGAGATTGTCTAGTCAAAAACCTAACTCAATGAGGCTGTCACATCACCAATAGGAATGGAGGAAATATCTCTAAAAAATTCCTAAATTTATTATACAACAACCAATTTAACTAAAAACATTTTAGTTTTACTAATCCAGTCTTAATTTTTTTAATTTGTTAAGTTAATTTTAAACATCTCAATTGTATCAGTTTAGTCCAAAATATTTTTATAATATGTCAAGTTAGTCATTCCAATCTTTTTTAATCAAAATTGTTGACTTGGTTACTTGCCATTCTACGTTATGTGAATGACAACGACATAGATATCTTTGAGATTTTTAGTTTTTTATTTTATTTTCTTATTTTTTTTCCTTCGTCTACTGGCAACATGCGAGGGCCAACCTCATTGGTGCTGGTCAAGGGTTGACCTTGTTGGATCTAGTGAGGCTTAACCTCACACGAGGCCGATGAAAGCGGCCCTCACTTAAGTTTGGAAAGGGCATCGAGGCCCTCATCGATTCCATCGGACATCAACAAGACTTGGCGATAATCGACAAAGGGAAAAAGGGAAAAATGAAAATGAAATTTTTTTTTATCAATGCTAGTGCTGATTATATGCCATGTACAACAGTTGGCTTTGACCACTTGCTAGACTATCACATTAGCGATATATGATCAAAACTAATCGAAAGGATTAAATTGACAAATTAACAAAATGTTTAAGACTAAATTGACATTTAAAACTAAATTGGTACAATTATAAGTAACAAATTTTCAAAATGTTTAGGACTAAATTGGACGTCATGCAATAAATTTAGGTCTTTTGGACAGTTCTCCCATAACATTGGAGTTACCTTTTTCTGCCAATATGCTTGTTATTGGCGCCCAAAATGGACCACCCAAATTTAATCATGACATACTAAGTATACAATAAGTTGACACGCATTGACAAATCTAGAGGGCCAACTATTAGAGACGAAATTTGGTATTGCTGCTATTTTGAGACCCACTTGAAATAGCATCTAAAAATGCCAAATCACTCCTCGAGAGAGATATCGTATCCCTCATGAAAGGGTTATGTAGTGTAATATCTATCTATTATATCATCGGGGGCTTACAATGGTGGAGGAACGACATTGGAAATTTGAACCTACGATCTGTTATTTAAGGGTTGGGCACTTTTCTATAGGGCTTAGACCTCCAAAAAGTTCTTTTTTCTCGCTAAGAATTCAAATAAAGTTTTGAACCAATCCAGTAAGATCTTGCTTTTTAATAAGTGAACGAGAAGGTGCTTTTTTCAAATAAAAAAAAAGATTTGGATCTTGGCTTGTCAGTAGATTTAGTCATATTAAAAAACGGGCGATCCTAATCTCGAAGGAATCTTATGAGGTAAAAATCTCATGTATGATTAACATCAGGATGGAGTATATCAGAAGTAGAATACAGCTAGAAATTAGGGGTGATCGGTTCCCGGGCGGTTCCGATTCCCCTAGGAACCGGGAACTGGACCGAACAAGATTGGGCGGTTCCGGTTCGGTTCTTGCCGGTCCGGTCCGGTTTTCGGGCGGTTCCCGGTTCCAATTAATGCGAAAAAAAAAATTCTAAAACAGAAAATAATTGCACGTCGTCCACGGTCCACTTGTCGCATTCGTCCACTCGTCCACGGTCCACTACTGGACGTCCAGTTCTGGACGTCTAGTTTGGACGCCCAGAACTGGGCGTCCATTCCATTTGGACGTGTCCAAAAATGCACATTAAGACAAAAATACATAATGGAAAATGCAAAAACTCGTGTACAAACTTCACAAACTCACAAATACAAACTTCAGAATTTTTTTTTAACAGTACCGGTCCGGTTCCGGGCGGGCGGTTCCACCCCCGGAACCGGGAACCAGACCGAATTTCCCGGTTCCATTTTTTGTGGAACCGGGAACCGGACCGCCCGTTCGGGAACCGCCCGGAACCGCCAGTTCCGGGCGGTTCCCGAGTGGGCGGTTCCACTTGCTCACCCCTACTAGAAATGAAGCTGGTTTCTCATCTCTAGTTTCAGTATTTTCTGAAACTAGAAACTTAATTATGAAGAAAGAGAGGAATTCTTATATCAACTTCAGGGGAACTGCAAAAAGGGCCGATGTACTATTATTCAGCTTTGGTCACCATGCTTTATATCCTGCGTCAGAATTGGTCCCCAAACTAATCAGCGGTCATGATTTCAGGATGAGCCCGCTTACCATCCCAATGTCAATAGCATCCACCAGACAAGCACCGCAGGTGAACACGTGGCCCCAGCGTGGAAATCAAAACTAAGGAGGAATTTTTTTTACGAAAAAACAAAACGGTCCCCGGGCCATTGCCCATGTTCAATTTTGGTCCCCCCACAATTTAGTTTGTGACCCATATGACCCCTGAATTGATCTTTAATGCCGATTTCAGTAAATTTCGAATTTCCGTCTGAAATGCAGAAAATTTGCTGTCTAAGACTCTGTTCATTTCACATAAAATAACTTTCAAAAAAATTTCAGGATTTTCGGTGTTCGTTTTCGTGGAAAATAAAATGTTAAGGAAAATATTTTTCACTAACGGAAAAAATACTTTCAAAAGTGGGAAAAATGTTTTCTGCATATTTGAAAAAGGAAAATATCTTTCATCTTTTTTGTTTACCTTTATATATCGCGACATCTAAAACCGTGCCTCGACCTCGCTCGAGGCCTGCGAGCTGGCAGTTTTTGATAAATAAATATTGAAAAGTATTATCAAAGGTCTGCGATATTTTTCGATATTCGTTTGTCAAAGGCAACGGACCTTTAGAGACCGTAATATTTGAAGGTAAATAAAGAAGATGAAAAATGATTTGACTATTTTATTTTTCGTGATACGAACACCGAAAATTTCAGAAAATATTCTTTTGAAAGTTATATTTCGTGAAACAAATGAAGCCTAAGTGTCAAAGACCGGTATGTGATAAATTCCCAGTCTTTCATTAGCAGAATGCCGCAAAAAGCAGTACTCAAGTATTAAGTATTTAGGGGAAAAAGTTACTAGGCTATCAACTTCTTTTTTTTTTGCAGAAATTACAACACGTTGATGCTATGTGTCGTTTATTTAGGCCTTAGTTAACGATATTTTTTTGGTAAATCTTAGTTAGCAATATTCATATTAATTTGGACCAAACAATGTAAAATTTGTACAAAAGTCAAGACTGAAAATCAATTTAGGGATCAATTTAGTTAAAATGGGAAGTATACCGACCAAAATTGAACAGAGGAAATTCTATAGAATCCATATTTGTAATTCATCTTTTATTTACAGAGTCGTTTATATTACTTTAGTAATAACTCAAAGAAGTCTCTGTAGTAGTTTGGAAATGATTTTCAATTGGACCCCATCCCATCAACCTTTTATCACTTGTCATATCAACTTTCGAGATTTGATTGATTTAATGAGAATTTTTAAATGGTTGATAATTCAATTAAAAATATTAGTTACCCTCGATAGTTTGTTTGATAATTTACACGAAGAATCCAAAGAATGCCAAAACCAAAGGGTGTAAAACCACTCGCTTAGGTAACAAAGATTACATTTTAATAAGATGGAAGGTAAGGAGGAAAGGTGAAGTAAATAATATATCCAAAAAAATTGTAGAATATTCAATAATGTTAGATACCTTTGCCAAAATGCAGTCACCATGAGTTACATCTAAACTCGGATTTTTTTTATATTATCGAACACTGTGATGAAAAATCTCGTGAACAAAGAAAGATATAGCGACCGACTTGATCTAAATTGCCAAAGAAATTTGTAGTGCAAAATGGGAACAAAGAAGGAAACAATCTGCCATGAAATATCAGCCAATGCATGAAATAAGACACATGTTTTGACAATTTCAAAAGAAAAGCTAAAGTTATCCTCTTCAACTTTGCAGGGCATCAAGCATTGCATAATTGGTGGTCCCCCAAAAAATATGGCCACAAAATATCTTCCACCACCAACTTTCAGTACTTCTTGAAAGCAAAAATCATCTGGAGGCAGACATTTCTTGGGAAATATATTTGTAATTGCCCTAAGTAAAAACAAACTCTAGCTAAATAGAAGCTTAGGAAGTACATGTAATGATTTTAATTTAACATATAAACACACACATCATGAGTATCATAATCTTTGGTGCGATGCTCACTTAAGTTTCGCAATTTCTTTATTCAATCACTAAAGGGTCTTATTGGTTAAAAATGTTAGAATTTGTGAAAGACCGAAGATTTTGGTTACAAATGGATAAACAAAACTCATGTATAATCAAAATCAAATGCGAAAATGTGAAAAATTCTATACTAATCTCTAACATTGATGATGTTTGATTGAGAATTAGATTAGCAAAAGTTTGAACAATCAATGAATTGGTATTTCTGGCCAATTACACTCTCAATGTTGATGATGTGTAATTTAGATAATGAGAAGGTTTGGCTTAGTCATATTTATATTCCCATTCAAACTCTTTTTAGATAACTTCTTCTATCAAGATAGTTATCTTAATATTGGGAGATCACCATAGTTATCACTCATCTTAATACGGATGATAAAAACGTCAATGAAATTAATGTGGGCAATAATTAATTGAATGTGGAATCACATTATCGATCGGTATGATAACATTCTCCTACACATTTATCAAACGAAATATTGAACCAAATTTACAATATATATATATATATATATATATGTTTAAGAGAAAACGAATGAATCATGGTGATAAGCCCTCTTAAAATGAGTATTATCTTCCATATATCATAATGCATCTTATTAGCCCATATGTAATAACTTACTGAATAAATCTTATGTTTATTCTAAGTCAAAAGGAATTATTATTCTTATAATAAATGAATGTGTACACCATGATTGATCAAAAAAAAAAACATCACAAATGATTAAGAATCCCACGAAGTCGTCCATATGAAGAAAATTTGCATGAAATAACCTATTCTCATCCTAGCCACATGATTCTTATAACTCATTGGTGGCACGCCTTTAATTAAAAAAAAAAAAAGCTAACATCAATCCAATGTTAATGACCTAACAATGGAATTCATAACTTTACGTCATGATTTGAAACTCTTCAACCACACATCATATGAGATGGTCTCAAAACAAAAAAGAAATTAGTCTTTATAATAGAAGTAGCAATTAGAATCTGCTTCAAACTCTGCAAGATATAACCCTGCCAACAAATACTAAAATTTATTTGGAAGCTGATTTTTGAGAATCGATGCAACTAGTGAAATCCAAATCCAAATAACCAACTACCTTTAGTTATCAGTCCGTCTATATATGAACGTAATTTTTTGTACCTTGAAAATACCCCTATTACCTTCTTTGCAACTCTCCAATGGTTCATACTTGGATTATTTTGATATCTTCCCAATATTCTTACAAAGGTAAATATTAAGTCGAGGGCAAATCCTAGTATACATCAAACACCCAATAGAAGAAGCATGTAAGATTTTTTTTTTTTCATTTGTTCTCTTTATAGATCGCTCTTTGGGCTTTGGTTCAAATTAAACACATTACCCTTGACAATAGGTGTTGTACTTGATGAAAAATCTTTCATTAGAAATCTTTCAAAATTTTATTAATATAAGTTTTTTTACGATAATCATAAATTTCTTTGAGGTCTATTCCTATGGATTTTAATATCAATAACAAGAAATGACTTGATCATATAGTTCTCATCAAAACCCTAAAAAAGAAATTGTTTCACTCTATAAAACAATCCCTTATCACTAGACGCAAGTAAACTTTTCATCAACATATAAGACAAAAATAATAATAATAATCACATTGACCTTTTGGTCATTGATTCATGACATTTCCTACAAAACCAAATGAAGAGATGACATCATGGAACCTTAGTACCATTGACAAGAAGTTTATTTCAAGTCATAATGGATTTCATAAACTTACATACTAAATGCTCACAATTACTATAGAAGAATCCTTCCGGTTGTTTTATGTAAATTTCCTCCTCTAGTTCTCCATTGAGGAATATCATTTTCACATCTATTTGATGCAATTTCATGTTAAATTGGACAATCAATGTCAAAACGATACGAAAAGGATCTTTTTAAAATATAGGAGAAAATAGTCTTATGTTATCAATTCTCCCCTTTTAAGTGGATTTTATGGTAACAAGTTTAGCTTTATATATCCAAATATTGCCCAATGAATCTTTCTTACTTTTGAAGACACATTTACAATCAAGGTCTTTGCACCATGGGGCAACTCAATCAAATCCCAAATTTTGTTAGATGCCATAAAAATTATCTCTTTATTCATGGTATAGTTTTATAAATTGATTAATCGCAACTCATGACTTTTTAAAACATTTTAGAATTCTCAACTCCATCATTATAGTTAGACTATTGTACTTACACAATATAATCACTAAGAATTGCTAATTTCTTCATTCTAATAAATCTTCTTAATGTTGCATGAACATTCTCTCAAGTATTGTGTTGTTCAACTAGTTGTTCAGCAATTTCTTATAATTGTTGAACATCTGGATCTACCAAATCAATATTAGCAAATTGTGGAGCTTCAATGATTAGATGTTCAATAGCTAGTCGAATTGGAGGGACATTATGAAAATCAATCATTACTTCAGGTAGAAGATTGAGTATCTGAATTATCTTTCTTAAGAACAAAATCCTGAAAATTGATTGCTCCTACTAATCAAGTCATTTTCAAGAAACTTAGTATTTATCAATTCCATGGTCCTAGTGTCGTGAGATGGACAATCAAATTGGTACCCTTGGAATTGTTAAGATATCCAACGAAACATTCACATAATAATAATCGAGTTTAACTTCTTTTCCTATGGACAAACTTTTTATTGCATATATGTCAAAAACTTGGTTTCCAACCTGTGAATCTCAAAAAGCGTCCTTGGGATAGCCTAGGACAAAACTCTATTTAGTATGTATATTACTATCTTAAGAGTTTCAATCCATAAGAACTTAGGTTGAATTGTAAGCATATTTTGCACCATGTCCAATAAAAGTCGGTTTCTTCTTTTCGCTACACTATTTTGATATCGAGAATTAGGCATAGTGTATTAGGCAAGCCACCATCTCATGCTCTTCAAGAAACTTCACAAGTGGACTAGATGTGCATCCATCTTTAGCGTATCTACCATAACATTCTCTACTTCTATGTAATTTCACAATTTTAATTTGTTTACCTCATTATTTCTCTACTTCAATTATAAATACCTTAAAAGCATCTCACACTTCATGCTTATCACAAAGCAAGTAAATATACATGAAACGTGAATAATCATCTAACGAAAGAGAAATACTTCTGACCATATAAGTCAATAGCTAGACTACAAATGTCTCTATATAAGGTTTCTAATATTTTCACACTTCTCTTGGCACCTCGCTTCACACTATTGGTCTATTTTTCCTTTATACGGTCTATTCAGAGAAATCTAATTCGACTTGCTAACCCAGACCCTATTGGTCTAGGTTGGGTCCAAATTGGACCAAACATAAGGCCCAGCTCAATTAGAGAGGAATGGGCAAAATCTGACTTTTCAGCTTCATACTCGGCCTAGCCACGAATTTTTTTTTTTCAAAGAAAAACGCCTAGAAGCAAAATCTATATAAGAAAAGCCCCAAATCCAAAAGCAAATTTTTTAAGAAAAAAGAAAAACCCAAAAGCCTGAACGGGCTTAGCCCATTCGCCTACCAACTATTCCTCTGTCTAGCCCGGTCTTCAACCCGCAAGTGATCCGACCCGGATCCAATTATCTGACTGAACCACACAAAAGAATATTGTTCTTATTTTTCATCTCTTCTTTCCCTGCATCATCTTCTTCCTTTCACCCCTTTTACCGACCTCTAGAGTTCACCGGAATAATCTCTTCTCCAACCACCGACTCTTAACCGGTCATCTGTTCTGGTTGCCGGCACCAATATACTTTCACCAGTCACCACCAAACCACGGCGTACAATCTATTCCAGCCATCAAACAACTAATTTCGGCGACTGTCTTCCAATACTAACAATCAATTAAACAAAAAAAAATGAAGGGCATGCATAGCAAGGCAAGGGAAATGATGTTACTAACGTTCGTTTAACCGTGAGCATCACCGATGAAGGAGCGGCATTTCAGGTACAGCTGGTCGTCCATGATCAGCATCAAGAACCGAGGGATATGTCATCGAAACATAGAGGAAGCACGAATTCAAACGAGATTCAACAAGTAATTAAGCATATGTGAATTAATCGTAAGTTTAATTAAGCGATCATTATTTCCCAAATGATTCTTTTTATGCAAAACAAACAGATATGTACATATATATATATATATATATATATATATTAATGGCTTATTACCATCTGTTGTTGGTTTCAAGGGCTTAAATTTTTTTATCAATTCAAGTTCTTCCATTATATGTTGGTTGTTTTGTGCTTGCTAAATTTCTTTCTTTTTCTTAGGTTAAGTTTACAAGAACTTCAAGGATGAGCCGGCATCTTTTTTTACCAGGGTATTGTGATTTCTTGGGCTTGATTTGAAGATTTCCTTACGTGCAAAAATGGTAAAACTAGCCCCAAGAGTAGCATTTCAGAAATTTCTGGACATATCTATGGGTGATTTTATAAAATTTACAAAGTAAAATGGCTTTATCAACAGCCTCGTTATATGTTTTTGAGTGCGATGCGTGAGTCATTAAGCTTGATTATTTAAAGGAATTAAAATCGACTAGAAATAAGTAGCTTAGAAACTTTACGGGCAAATTAGAAGTTTCTTGAAGGGAGGAGGATAAACTGCTGTGTCTGCAAGTTCTGGGGCTGATTACAGGATAAGACACCTTATGATGATATGCGATCGAGTCAATTTCCCATGATGATGATGATGATGATAATGATGATGATTATGGCAATATGCAATTGCACACTACTAAGACATCCCGGAAGGTTGCAGCTTCTTTTTGCACAACATGATGTACTTGACCATCGATTCATATTTCGCAGGATGAAGAACAAGAAGGTAGACCATGAAGAGATAAAGGAAAGTATCGCCTGCATCAAACACAATGGAAAAGGCTCCAGGAATCGATCACCGAAAAAGACAAATGGCAAACGTGATGGACATAGTAAGAATTGAGAGCAAGATCACAATACCCAATGCCGGGCACAGAAATCTCGAAGAAACATTCGAGGAGAAACAGGACCATCAGGAGCAAGAGAAATACAAGGTAAAGGCCTTGCACGAAAAGGCAAGAAAACAAAATCAGATGTAAGAATGCCGTCTACAAGTTCAGTCCATAACTGAACAGAATAACTCACATTGGTGACCAAACTGGTTCCGCCAACAGGAAATCGTCCTGCCATCTACATCTACCCCTTGCATATAATCAAGAGCCAACTTACATCGCATATGTCGGTTCCGGTCCTCCAAAACCTTCCCCCCTGTATCCCCCTACGCCATGATGAGCTGGGCAGCCACTGTGCAAGGCCCCTTGCTTGTGTAGTGGCAGCGGTTACACCATATAGACAATATATACACTGCGTGAAATGCAGCTACGCGTCACACAAGATCCATTACCAACATACTGGTTACCTGACTCTGCAGAACATCTAAAGTCAGTTGCTCGATGCTTCATCCTTACAAGAAAGAATTCTCCTTTCCATATGTAAGTCTAGTATGGAAGTTTCTTTGCCTCAAATGATCGTAAAGATGCTTCACGTGGACATTATTAAGGAGAAGAAAATCTAACAGGCAGATGAATAATAGAGCAATTTTGCGTGCGCATTGTGTCCGCAGCTTCACATCTTTATTCATTCTTTCTGGAAATGCATGACATGCATTCACTTCTTGTATGTTCTGTAGCTCTGACCCCATACAAGCTAGACACTAATACATGCATTGTGCTTTACCTGGTCAAACATTTCAGCCGAAAGATATCTCAAATAATGGAGTCCAGTTAGATTATCGCAATGCAATTCCACTTTCAATGAGCATCCACTGACAGGTTAACTTTTACCCTGAACCCCCTGAACTATTACCAATGATGACAATATGGAGAACATTTCATTGTTACCTGTCTAAATCTCTGATGTAGAGTCCACTGCCTCATGTACTCCCTCTCTTTTCTCTCCTTCAACTTCTGCCCCTTGCTGTATCTTTTTTTGCTGTCCCCATGGCATCTCTGACTCCTGATTTTGACGTTGTGCTTGCTGTTCATCGAGTGGGCAAGATTTCAGAGGTAAGGGATGTTGCAATAGCAATGGTTGCTCTTGCTGCTGAAGTTGTTGATTGTCATTGGACTGTTGCTGTGAAAGTAGCTGTTGGCCCTGCAGCTGCTGGTATTGTTGATTTAGTTGCAGCTGCTGTTGCCACTGCTGCTGTGGATGATAACATACCTGTTGCTGTTGATATGGTTGCTGTGAAGGATGCTGATGTTGGGACTGTTGCTGCTGAGGTTGCTGTTGCTGTTGCATAAATTGTTGTTGCTGGTAGTAATAATATTGCCACATCTGATTATATGCTACAGTATTCTGCATTTGCCCGTATTGCTCAGTATTTTGCAGAGGATACTGGAACATCTGAGGTTGAGGGTATATTGCAGATTGCACAGGCAACTGAGGCAGAGGTCCATGAGCAAAACTCTGCGGCTGCACACTTTGCATAGGTCGTGCATTAGATGACACCAGATTTCCCTGAGTTGCAGCATGAAACGGGTTCTTTGCCACAATTCCTTGCTGATTTAGTTGACCTCCCATTTTACCTCGACCGTGACTTGACTGAGAAGACTCATGTTGATGTTGTGATTTCTTCCGCCAGTGCCCACAGGATCCAAATCTGGAATCCCTGCGAGCTCTGTCATGATGCCAGTTTTGACCACTATTGGCAGGCTGATGCTGGTTTGGAAGCGACCCTGATGAATAATGATCCTGATGGCTTCCCGTATATGGCGTGCTATTTCTTTGCCTTTGATCATCAGCACCATCACAACCTTGACTGCCAAATGGACTGAACCTCTTTGGATCCTGGTAACTCCTGTAACCACTCCCTGGCAAACTCTCATTGAACGGGCTGGTTTCTTGAGAACCACCAACAAGCAAGATTTCACTTGTAACCCGAGGCTCAGCAGAAGTTTCGCCATTATGAGATAAATTAGAGATTGATCCAGAAGTACTATCGTCTTGAGGATGCAAAGAAAGTGTTTCAAGCAAAAGTGGCATCGACTTGTCATTGGTTATGTTATGCCCTGATTGCTTATTGTCCTTGGAGCATGTTAAATCAGATCGAACTAAGTCAGCTTCCTTAGCAGCTTCGTCACCAACTATATCCACATCTGACCCATCGGAAGAATTATCTCTGGATTGCTGTAACGCATTTTGAATTGTCTGACTTTCACCATCATCAGATGCTCCACAGTCTTGCTGATGTATTGCAGCACTGCCACATTGAACCTCATGACTTGGCAATGGTGAACTATTGGATCTTTCCCCTGGGTTAACCTGCTCAGGCAATGGATCACCTCCTCCTTGCTCTGAAGATCCCTCCTCCTGAATGGAATGCTTTAACAGTTCTTCAGGCTCAATCACACACGACCTTTGCTTCTCTTCCGTGACAATCTTAAAAGATTTTATATTATTACTAGCAGTTGTTTTGGAAAATACACTTGTCCTCAGAGAATGAGGAAACTTTCTTATGTGCCGATTCCATGCCCTCATTACATCACAAATGCTTCCACATTGATCAACAAACTGCCACCAAAAATCATCTCAAGGAAGTTACTAAAAAGCCTGTCAGATTGCTTGTGTTTTTTTAATTCAATACAAGGACATAAGAGGAAACATTGGGTTTCTAGAACAGTACCAGAAGAATTGACCAAACCACAGAAAGAGTAAAAATAAATTCAAGATAATATATATGCCTGTCTGTGATTGTAGAATACTTTATTGACCAAATGATAATACAATACTATGAAAAGAACACATGCAGACACTCTTCAA
Source organism: Melaleuca quinquenervia (assembly GCA_030064385.1). Lineage (NCBI taxonomy): Eukaryota > Viridiplantae > Streptophyta > Magnoliopsida > Myrtales > Myrtaceae > Melaleuca > Melaleuca quinquenervia. The sequence goes on from CM057721.1 coordinate 4,357,360, forward strand.
CCAAACAAAAGCCCATAAATGTCCTATTTGGGTCTTAAAAGAACACTAAGCACGACTGGGATAGAGTTTCACCTTTAGGTACAGGTTTGATATATCCTCCCCATCTTTCGAGTCCAAAACTTGAGATTCGCTAGGTTGCAAATACAACGCATTGGCTATAACAGTCTCGACAACATTTATATGTTCCATCCCTTCATGGCTCTTTGCAAATCTTATCAATTCCTGGATTCAGAGTAATTGGCAACAATCAGCGACAAAATGTGATTTAAGCTTAGTTCATTGAAAGTGATCATATAATTATAGCAATACTAATCTCTATTCATGGAAAAATTACAGTAACCAATATACAGTTTGCAATAATTTATGTGACAGCACTGAAAGAAAACTTTAGCAACTGGTGGCTACACCATCACAGCTGAGAGCTGAGATTTGACAGCTGACACCAAGTTCAAACTTCAAACTTGGAACTCCGGTATCTTTTTTTACCACAAATGCCATGTTCTACCAGTGTTCTTTCCATCAAGGGCCACAAATCATGGTTTGACAGCCAGGACAAACAATGGCCCCACCAAATTTGACTGATAGCTGCTTACCAATCAATATGCCAAGTCTTTCATTAAGTGTTTATGCTTTCCCCCTTCCTCTTTCTTTTCTTCCATTTCTGCTGAGTGTTCTATCTTGGAGGGCATTCATTTCTTCAGAATGCACTGCTCCCACTCCCTCCCTCCCCAATGCCCCCCCAACCCCCAAAATAAAATAAAATAAAAACAAAGAAAGATAAAAAAAACAGCATAAAGCAGTTCCTCCCAGTCTCCACTAGAAATTAATAACAATATTAATAACACTGATAGTCATAATCAACTTGTAATCCTCTCTTAGTTGGGTTAATGGATTGTTCAATTGGAAACGATAAGAGAATGTATGTGTCATCAAAAGGAGCTCCAGATCACATATGCACAGTGCACCAAATTAATTATGATGATAGTGCTATAGAATGCGATGCTATAGTAGCACCACCCCCACATTAAACCATTGGGAAACGGTTCAGTGGATTTCTAGGTTCATGTTAAGTCAGTAATGTCAAAAGAAAACTGAGACCTATGATTGCCATCACAAGGAGTTTTTGGCAATAAATTGCCACCCCGGGTTTCAAAGACATTACAGTGCCTTCCTCACACTCGTTCACCTCATCATATGTAAAATCTCACAAGAGAAAAGCTAAACCAAGGCAAATAGAGGTATCGCCCATTCAAAAACATAAAGTCAAAAAAGAGCAACAAGGAATGTCATTGGACCTACCAAACTATTTTCAAACAAAATACAATTCATAGATGTGACTTGAGAACATATATTTGAGGATAAAAGGGTAAGTGAGGAGGGAACTTGATTAGGGTGACAAAGGATGAAATACCTCATAGAGCAATTTGCAATGGGGCAAATGTTTAATGGCATCTTCCAGGACATCTATGGCTGCACGTGCACTGCCAGATGTCTGTAAATATAAGGAAACAAGGAAGACAAGCATTTGTCAAAAACAATATACAGATATGGAACAAGTGTCACAAAGGCACAAAAAGTGGTGCGAATAGAACAGGAACAATGTTGAATGGAACTTCAAGTTCTATTGCAATCATACCAAATACAAATGCTGTGAATAATGCACATAGAGAGTGGGTAGAGAATGAAATTTTTCATTCGTTATGGCCTTATCTAGCGCTTCTTTGTATATATTCGATGCAGTCACAAGGTTTCCCTGTTAATGAAGAAAAAGGATTAGGAGTGATTCAACTATTAAACATGAGATAATAAAGTCAGTTGTGCCAATTGATTTGGTCACCTACCCAGCGTCTCTCCATGTTTGCTTTCATGATGGCATCTTCCACAAAGTCAGTATCCAGCTCTGTATGGATATGGACAAGAGCTGCACGTGCACCTAACACATCACCTATTTTCTCCTTGAACCTGGCATTGTATGCATGGATTGCTGGAGTTCTCTGTTAGGACATAAGACGGGGAAGATAAGCTCTCTCTCCAGAATGAACAAATTACCTTCTCAGCTGATCTCATTAAGACAGAAATAAAATTGCAACCATGAGAAAGTAGTTTCTCTATAGTCCTGCTACTCATGTCAAAAGATCAACTGGTGAAGATCCGTGCACTGCATGCCATGCACAGGCCCTCTTTCTTAATGTACCGTACCTTGTGGTACTATAGAGGGTCCAAACAAACTTAATACAAGCTTATCTACATACTTGAATCTATTGACAACATATAACTATATGACATATTGAGATCAATATGCACCATTGGACATGGTGAAAAATATTAAATTAGCTTGAGCAATTGATCAATTGAATGAATCCACCCGTTTGAATTGAGGACCATCAACCTTCATGGATCTCTTGAGTAGCAACTCAATAGAAGATGAGTTATATAGGGTCTTTGTTACTCTATGTCATTTCTTAATTGATGTCTGTGGGCAAGGAAAAGTATTCAGTGAGCTTGTCTAATGGAGCAAGTGCACTTGCAAGGTGGGTTGTGGTCATCCAGTCTTAACTTTACATCAGTCTATCCCTAGATGGTGCTCCGATTAACCAAGATTTAAATGTATAAAGTCGCCCCAACCGCTTTCAGAAATCCAGGAAATTCTAGGGGAAACCAGCATATAATATGAACACGGTACCAGAGTAGGCACTGATTTCATGACAATATTAGAAATCACCACTTTTTAGTGAAACACAATGTAAAAGCGATCGGAATAAGAGTGATTAATCTGGGAATTATCAGTCCTAGAGTGGCCTCTACAATTTTCTAGGAAAGCCTGGCATATATATTTAAAGTGGGATGTGCTATTGCTGTCACTATTCTAAAATAACACATCCCTATAGCAAGAAAAAAGCTAGCCACTGGAACTTGAAAATTTTATCTCATTCAGAGTTTTGTGTTTATTCGTGGAGCACCAAGATAAGCAAGCATACAATGACCTCATGTGAGGTCGTTAAGCATCATGACTAATGCAAAAAATAAAACCAGTAGGTGAGGGGCCAACATTTAGGTGCTTTCTTCGGACCCAATCCTCCACAGCTCATATTCAGGCATATCTTAACAGTCAAAGGAGGCATTTACTCTCCTGCTTTAACTACTTGAATTAATTTAACTAAGCCTTAGTTATATTATGGTTGAGAACATGTACTTCTTTGTTGTCCATGATCCATTATAAATTCATGCTATCACTAAATTCCTTTTTACACAGAAAAGTAAGACATCATGTCAAGTAAAATTTCCTACAGAACCATTAGAAATATTTTTACCACTCCTTGGAAAAGTCTATTGACTACCGGAGCAGTCACTACTACCACCTCACTCAAGCTTTATCACACCAACTAAAGCCGATTACTTGGTTTTATCCTATTCCACCACGCCCTTTTTGTTTTTTAACTTGAAGTCTTTGAAAAGCTACAAATATTCAGGATCACTTTTACCAGTCTCTTGCGACCTCCTTTCAATCTTCCCTTGTCCCCATTCACCTTGCATTTCCATCAAACTTCCATCTTGACAGCAGAGCATAGAAGACCCCTGTTCAGCAAGCCACCCCAACCAAGTTGATTCATCTTATTCTCAATGGAGACAGATGCCAACTGATCCTTGAACACAATCATTCCTAATCCTATCTTTTCTTATTTGCCTTCATGAATAAGGAAGCACTTTTTTTCCCAGCCCACACTTTTGTGCAAACATTAATGCTCTGTCACTGAACTTTGCATGCCATAAAACAGCACCACCTTGTCATCTTCTAACAGAACTTTAGGCTTGAAAATTGGGGATTCAAAGTTTGAGTGGAAAAAGGGGGAAATATCGAAACTACTATGAGAAGGGAGAGGCAATACAATTTAAAATTCAAGATATTTGCTATTCAAATTTTCCTTCTGGCTCCTCCCAAACATAGGTTAAGCAGCCAAACCACATAGAATCAGTCACTATTGAAACTGATGGCCCAAACTAAGTGCATCCTTTCATCCCAAACCCACTTTCCCTTTAATATTCATGTCATCCTAATTACCATGATGCAGCAAGAAAACATTCACTCATATACTAGCCACAAATTGATGGTTATAGTAATACATTCTTGCGATTGAAAACTACATCTTGATAGCCTGATCAGTTAGTTACATTTTCCATTCTCCAGAATAAAGAAGCTCTCATGCCAAACCAGATAACTCATCCTGCTAAATGAAGTCATCAATGTTAAACAACACTTTTATTCCCCAAAATTCAGTATTTGTCTCACTCTGCCCTGTGTCGCTTTCGTTTTTTCTAGTTAACACTTTGTCCTTTGGAAAAATATTCAGAGAACCCCAAATTTCCATTGCCAACAGGAATCTGCCAAGCATTTGTCACCAGATCCCAAAGTCATTCCCTCTGTTTGACTGATCCGTAAATTGATATTCTCATTGCCCCTACTAGATTAGGAAATTCACTGGAATTCATATACAAAAGCAAATCAGCATTTCGAGTCCAGAAAGCATGAGTGACATTTTGAAATAGGTGACATTAAGTTATGCATTGTTTTATGACAAAACTACAAACAAATTTGCCATCATTAGTAACAATTTCTTCTTGACTAAAAAGACTCCCTCACATTTTAAAAGTACAGTGGAAGAAATTAAACAACAGGGAGGGCAATCTAAGACAAACATCAAATCTTGGGGGCCTAGCATTATTAAACATAAAATTTATTAAAAAACACTTGCAGTTTTAAACACCTCCGCGAATGCTATAAACCCCAAATCTCAGGCGCATGTCATTAATGGTTAACAGTAGTAACTGAATTTGCATTTTTAAGCATCTTCATGCATGCTTTTCTGGGAGTAGAGTTTGTCATGTTAGTCTATTTTTCCAGTTCTTACATACTCCTCACGTACTTAAACAATTTCCTCTCCTTTGTATCTTATCCAGAAAAAGAAGAAATGTGAAAAGACAAAACCACGTCTCTAAAATTTGAGAAAATAGGATAGCAGAAAAATTATTAACTAACCATTCATAAATCAATGTCATTGCAGCATTTTGTGAAAATCTAAATCTAAGGACAAACTTACCTTGACAAAAATGCCCACTGCCCTGTCCAATGCAGAGTTAGCCAACTCTCTTCCTCCTTTGGTTTCCATGAAATGCACATAACGCATCCAAAATTCAGGATAGTTCGCAGCAGGAATCAGACACCTCTCATAAAGTTTAACAACCTACGAATATCAATCTATGCCAACATAAGAAATAATGGGGACCAAAAGTTCACGGTGGGCACAGAAAGAGAGCATTTGAATGCCAGTATTACCCAATCAAAATCCTCTTGCTTCTCAGCAAAATCCAAATATCTATGCCAATTTTCCACCTGATTGTCATCAAGTGGCTTCATGTGGAAATAAGATCTCCGAATGCATGACTCAAAACCACGAATCTTTTCATCCATTTGGTGTGACTCCTTGTGAAGCTTTTCTCCTATTTTCATGTACCTATAAAGTGCCCTTGACCTATCCAGGCCATTGGACGAACCCAACAAATTTCCAATAACACTGGCAACATCCTCATCTTTATAAAATGTTTGCGCTTCACTCTGGATCTCACTTTCCTGGTTGCATTCTAAGTCAGGCTCACTTGTGCTTACTATCTCCTTTTTCCAAATGGTAACCAACTTCTTAAAGCTGAAAAGGCAAAAAGAAGAAAGACAGATAAAGGAAGTCAAAAATATAGAACAAAATAAATATAAAAAAACATAGTAGGTTCATGTGAAAATTGTTCTTTCTTCTTTTTCCTTTTCCTTTTTCCTGAAATCAACATATAGACAATGCTATAACACACTAAATGGCACACACAATTGACTACGAATCGCCAACTACAAAAAGGAGGTCACCTGGTGGGACATGCAACTTATTCAGTTATGCCAATCCTTATTAGAAAGCATCCATTTGGAATTGGGGTGTTTTTGTTCATCTTTGAGGAATGTGCGTAGCCAAAACATTTTAAAAGACAGAACATACAGATCCTTATTTAGACAGAGATACCAAGATATATGTAATTGAAGTATAAGTCATGACTTTCTATTGCATCATGCCAAGGTCTTACCAAACAGGGAATTAACGGTGTCATACATAAATATGCAGATCAGAATTTTCATTTGTTTGCAGTCACTTAATTATCCTTCAGTTATTATTTATGAATGTTATAAGGCAAGCAGATAATGATTCACCATCCTCTTATAATTAATCCAAAAGAGATACTATTTTTCTCCCGAGAATAGGCCAAAGATCATTTCATAGCTCTACATCAGGTGTTTATGGTTTAGATGAAGGTTTGTTAGTGCTTAGAAAAATGGTAGGAAATTCACACTGAGACTTGGCTGTCATGTAATATAGCTTGATGCTCATATAAATTACATTCATCATCTTGACTTGAATTCTTAAATGTTGCAGCAAGGATGTGACTTCCACTAAGCAAAGCATTAGCTAGGATCTTGCAATCTGTAAGAAGTTGCTACAACTTGCTATCTATAGCCAAATCTACAAATTATGGCCATAAATATGACTTGTCTACGCTCTAATTTGGCTGTTATGTAATAAAGCTTGTGTTCATATCAATTACAATTCTTATGGTGACTGTATGTCCCCAAAAGATGCAGCACATCATTTGCACTAAGCAAAAAATGAAGCTAGATCTGAACCTCCTGTACAATTATGCATATCAGAATCTGAAAGAAATTGCTGCAACTGGAGATCTATGACCAACTATATGAATATTGACCATATGTACAACACAGAAGGTTCCAGCTAAGCATTATCATTTGTTATAAGTTCGATACTTATCCATTACTGTGCAGAATAGGTGCTTTACCTAGACTTCACAGTTCAAACTCTCACAAAATAGGCTTCTTATTCACCAAAGATTAGGAAACAAGGTACTGATATATTGTGTTTGCTGTCAGACCATGGAGTAGAATGAACAGTGCATTTCTAGCAAATGTTTCTCCAACAAAGACTTAAAATCAAGAAGATTTAGAGACAATATAACTTGATATTAAATGGAAAAGATAACAGGTCACCTAAAAAAAGGGCCTAAAATTAACATCATATCACTCCTTTTGTACAAAATCTATTTGCAGGGCCGAAGCTCAGAGAAATACCTGTCGTAGTAATGCTGTAACTTTTTGGTAGGAAATCTCAGAGTCTGCACATATATATGAGCAAGAGAGCTCCACTGTTGCTGGGATAGTTCGAATTCAATGTACTTATCCCACAAGGAATGGCACAAGTAATCCTTGCCAACAAATGATAATCCCCTTCTGAACAATCTGTTAGTTGATGATCCATCAACGGTGTTAATCAATTGAAGATTAATGTTGCTTTCTTTTGTCAAAAAAATTTCAGAATAATATGCTGAGGATGATAATGACAATGCAAGAAGTAAAATTAACTGTTGAATTGCACTATAAGTAATATACCCGAATATTGCTTATCCTCACTATTAAGGTCACTAATCATCATTCCTGGTGAGGAACTCTAAGAAGATGAAAATGAGAATTATGCCTCCAGCCACTAAGGGCGCGTTTGGTAACCATTCTCGTCCCAGAAATAGGTTTTTTTTAGAATGGGTTTTTTTGAGAAATGGTTCTCGGATGAGTTTTTGGGAAGAGAAACGCGTTTGATAACTGTACAAAATTCTATCCCTGGAATAGAAAAATAAGAGAAATGTGTCTGGTAACTGCACAAAGTTTCTGTCCACAGCACAGTTGTTTGCTCAAGATGAGCATAATAAGCACATGCAAACAAGCAAACACACTCAGAGACAAGCAAGCACACAAACTCACACAAGCACAAGCACAAACAGAGAAAGACAGGGTACAGCTCCATACTCTCGCTTTGATTGGACTAGAAGATAAACCTTTTATGAGCTCAGCAGGCAGTAACCTAGAGAGATCAGATCACTAAATTAACAATGAGGTACTATATGGAGTATTCTAGAATTGAAAACCAAACACTCCAATTTAATATAGAGCATACAAAGTATAATCAGAGTAAGCTCAGGATCATTTTGGTTATTTTTCCATTTTCGCTAGAAAATATTGCAGCATACACTTAAGAACTTAAACAATAAATCCATCTCCAATAATAGTATCCACATGGTACCGAATACAAGAAACCAATCAGCAGTTCAAAAAAGTTCCAGCATAATAGATTAAGGGCTACAATATCGCTACAATATCGCACACCTAACTATATAATGTCAAAAGATTTGTAACAATTTTAAAAGGACGTACGGTTCCGCAAAAGGAATATATCTCAAGATACGAAGTGGCATAAATGCAGAAAGCGATGTAGTTTATGTGTCATAGATGAAACTTCAGAGAAGCACATCTTCAAAATGATGACCATTAGAACACAATTTGACTTTTGGTGAAAATTTGAGAGTGCAATGAGAGTATTCAACTTGATCTAAACAAAAAGTGTTGTACAAACAAATCTCCTCCTGGTAGCACACCAATAAGATATACAAAGATCTAGTAATCCTTTCTTACCCTTTCTTTTTCAATATTGGAATGAACAAATTTAAGTTATTTCTTAAATAAGAGAGACTTCTCCTTAAAAATTCTTAAAAGAAATCCCTTGTCAAATATCAACTGCGAACTTAAAAGTAAAAAATCCAAGTCTGATCCTAGTAGGAATCAGGAATTTGTTTTAGCTAACTTCGGAAACAATAATTCATTTTTACATTAAAGATAATTGTAAAGATCACCAATGTGGACGCCTGGAAGAAATGATGGATGCAGGATTATTGTCAAATTGCTTAAGCATGTAGAACTGCTATTACCTCCGGACATCATCTGGCTCCTCAAAAGCCAACATGCTGAAGTGACAGTAGTCTACCCACACATCAACTGAATAAGTTGCTGACAGAACAGCTTGTTCAAACACATCAACAACCTTTTCAATACTGCATAAGCGCATCTTGTGATCTGCATACTTCCTCCAGTATCCATGGCACAATGGGAACTCACATAAGAAAGAGTCATACACCAGGCATAATTTCTCTACATCATCCTGCATGATATTTTGAGCAAATGTTATTGACTTAAGCAAATAACTCCACAATTTCTCAGGACAAAAAACTTTCAATGGTCCTTGCTGATTCACACAGGGTTCCTTTTCCTTTACTGGTGAAAAAGAAAGACAAAGGACCTTCATATTCAGCCGCCGTCACTGAGTTTATTTCAGATTGATGCATTTACATTAAAAGGCATAATGGCCATTGGCAAGCTATTAAACTCCAAATCATAAAACAAGGCAAACGTAGTCTCATCAATAAAATGAATTTATTCATGATGGACTGCATGACAGAACTTAATGCACATTCATTATACATCCTGATGCATTTAAATTGAGAATTTGCAATATAACTACTAAATCAACAGAAACGAACATACTTTCTTAGGAAATAAGAAAAACTTGAATAAAATATGGACATTAATTTACCACCAAAACTCATGGCTTCCAATTGTGTTTGAGGACCATCAGTGAGTAAGGTAGTTAAAATTGCTTTTCTACTTTAAGGATGGTGGGCTCACCCTTGAAACATGAAATTAAATCATAGTAAGATGGCAATCTCATAGAAACAACATACAGTGACTTAAGAAAGCCTTGATACAGTAGAATAGACAAATGAGTAAGTATGAAGAGTGAAAGGAAATATTCAAAGATCAACATTAAAATGCAGTAAGCACATCTGTGCAAGTGATGACAGAAACGCTCAAGTTGTAATTGGAGTCATTATGTCCATCTAGTTACTGAAAAGAAAAACATATGAGGAGCATAAATACATTTTGGACCAAGTTATGAATGCCCCTCATAGAAAGCTACTTTTTAATCAAATCTTTCTGTGAAACTCTGGTCAGAGAAGGAAATAGCCGTAAGGGAGTAATCCTTGTACCTCAAGCCATGGGCAACACTCGTAGGTTTTGATGTATTGCCCTCATTTTGCAGGAGATTCTTTCAAAATTTCAACACTATCACTAGTCTATAAAAGAATGCCTGAAAGAATTTCAATTCCAGTGATCACTGGATGTGAGCAAGACCTCTTACCAAATTGGACAGCAAATCATTAAGATGCTATTTTGGTACTGCCAAAATCTTAGCAAGTTTGCAAGGTGAAATGATGTTATCGCAATACGATTTGTACCTCTCTCGAATAGACTTTAAGATTTGTCATCAGCGGATGTTATCTAGCATTAAAATAAACTTTTTCTTCACTCAAAGCATGGATCATATACTTTAAGCCTTCAAGAAGTTCAGCTTAACACCTTCTATTTTTCAGAAGTTCAATGTTTCCATGGAAAGATTCTAGAGAAACACAAAAAGTAGAAAACTCACTAAGCCAATTAACCATGTTTTATGTTAGATATCAGCATTCAAATCACATGGTTTGAAGAGTTAGAGAGGAGAGGTGTGGTAATTGCCTTTCAAGATATATGAAGGCTTTTGGTTTGAAGAAATTAGAATGCACTTAAATAATTCTTCTAGAAGAGAAATTCTTCTAGAAGAGAAATTATCAGAAATCACCATGAATGCGCTTGAGTAATTAGTAATGACTAACAATGCTAGAAGACAGCTATAAATGGCCCAAGATGTGTAATGACGATTAATGCTAATGTTGGCATTCTCATAACCAATCTAGAAACATGAATACATGTTGTGGATCGACACTACGACATAGCATGGGTAAACTATTCCAGGATGTCCACTTCTTTCATGGTGCTAAGATTTCTTTAAGTGGTAAGACTACATTTCCTTCCAGATCCCTTTTTTTAATAAACAATGCCAATCCATAGAGAAAGTTGCAATTAATTTAACATTTCAAAGTGCAAGCCACTCTCAAATGAATGGTCCAACTAATATTGCTGACAGGAGCTATAAGAGATATGTTCAAATGTCCAGCTGAATATTTCATTAACCCTCATTCATATCCAATGTGGGATTTGCATGCAACAGATTCAGTCGACAGAATATCAAGTGAGCATCATTTGAGGCAGAAATCAAACCTTGATAAATTCTTGATTATGTTTTTTTCTACCTGAAGCTGATATGAGTGATGATAGAGGACTTTGGTAAAAAAAATTTATATGACTAAATCAAAATACAAGATCTGCCTTCAGGGCTAGGATTGAGCTTATGTGTCGTGTGTAAATTCATACAGTCCTATGACCAACTTTCACATAAAATACTCACAAGAGGTTTTTTAAAAAATCAGTAAAATGGGAGAAACAAAAATCAAGGAAAGCTCTTCATGTCAAATAGGAAAGATATGCTCAAATGCTTATTGTTTGGAGTTGCCATGATAGTTGTACTTCAATGATTTTCAACTGCTGGTTGTTCACTTATTCAAAGGGTTATATTAGGATGGAATTGCTAACACTAACTTCCCATATGAGAATATGCTGATTGCTAATGTCAAATAACTCCTCAAATAATTTTTGATGAATCAACTGTGTGTACCAGCTACAGACACTTACTAAAATAAGCTGAAGATAACACATTCGAAGATGTGTCTCCAGAATCAACAAAGCTTCCTTATAACATTAAATGGTCGCCTATGTAAGGAGATTGACATGAGCAACTGTGAAAACTCTAAGAGCGACACTATTCTTTTTCAGCCATTTTGGTTAATATAATTTAAGGCCTATGCCATCTTACTATACTTTTTGCAAAGTATACCTGTCTACTTTATCTACATTAAAAAAGGAAATCTCTTGCATGCGAGGTCATGTAATTGACATGGAATTTCAGTGCATTGGCATGGAAAAATCCTATACAAGAAAATCCGGGCCTAGGCTCATCTTAAGCCTTTTACTAGGGCTTCATTGCCATCAGAGTTCAATTCATCATTGATTATACATGGATATCTAAGCCGCGGCCAATCATAGGTGAGGCAAATATTGCCCAATTTTTCACTCAAGCGAAAAAACCTAGCAGGCAGTAAGAAGGCAAGATGCTCCAAAAGTCAATATAAATGCTGTCGATTAGACCTTCATGAACACAATGGCGATTAAATAATAGCTGTATATTCGCAAATCAACCCAACTGTCCAAACTTTTGGAATTCGAAAACTGTCAAATTAGGAAAGATTTCTGGACCTAGGATCAACCAAATCCAAGGCACTCTAATCCGCCACATCAATGTCATTACCGCAGGCAGTGTTCAATTCAAGCACATCAAAATGCAATGTCATTAGATGTTTCGGTGGTGAACTACACTTACAGGATATGCATTCTCCACAGCTGAAATCAAAGAAGTCCAATCGTCGAAGCTCAACGAGCCGCTTGCCACGAGACCGCGAAGCTGGACCTCATCAAAACTATCTGAAGAGGGGAAACAGAAAGAGCATCATAAACATAACGCTCGAACCGGCCGAGAAAGTGGTTAACATCACAACCACAACCACGTCGCACCCGCTGTGCTTCAAGGAAAACCATCGCATATCGGCTCATACTGCTTTGCGAGTAAAAGGACGGCAAGCACAATGCGATCGATCGCGCTCAAAGAGCTTGCGGAAGAGACGACTGTGCCACGAACTGTAAGGGGAGAGAGCGAGAGAGAGAGAGAGAGAGAGAGACAGCGAGAACCTACCGTTGGAGGTGTGAACCGCCATATTAGGAGCAGGAGCTTGCGGAGCATCCACCTCCATCGGACGAGAGAGCTATCACCGTCGTCCGTAGCCGGAGACAGACGAACCGCCGCACCGGAATGGCGGAACGGAAACTACTTTCTTTTTCTCTCTTTTTCCGCTTTTCGGGAAATAATTCTAAGTTGTTTCTAATCTTCGCACATTTTTTTTTTTTGTAATATCAAATGCATCGGTGAAAAATCAAAAGATTCAATTTCCAGAACCAAGAATAAAGCGTGTGAATTTCTCTACCATAAGAAAAAAGTGGGCGAGGTTCATGATTTTTTTTCCTATCCTCGAATTCACAATATTTATCAAGTATTTTCTCGAAAAAGGGCACTTTTATTGTAATTTATTTAATGCGAGCCGTGTGTGCCATGTAAGTATTTATGTAGCTTTTCTTAATTTCTCAATTTTAATATCTTGCTTAATTAAGAAAATAAAAACTCTTAAATCTTCCCCTTTTGATAGCACAAAAAAGCTTTTTATAGCAAGGATTGGACATTGTGTATTGTGGTAGCCATTAGGGCTGCATTTGGTCGTTCAGATTTTTAAACAAGATAAGACTGTATATGATAGGATAAGAAATCCATGAATTTATTCATATCACATCCGTTGTTTCTTATCAAATATGTACTTTGAAATAATGTTTTTGTTACCCCTTTAACATTAAACGTTTTTAAAATAATCTTACTTTTAATATATTCACTTTGAAATATGAATTCCTTTTTCTTTCTTATAAGTTTTTCATTTATTTCTATTTTATTATAGATCCAATACCAAATAAAAAAATGTCCAATTAAAACAAAGCATAAAATCCAAAGTTCATTCACTTTTTTTTCCAACTGTCACGTGGATGCAATAACAATTAATCACATTAATGAACGATCTTTAAACAACTTGCATTTACGAACTACATTACAATTCGTCGCTTTCGTAAAACTTCAATGTGAATCAGAGATCTATCAAGGAGAAGACTTCAACGTCAATACTTTGGATAAGAGTTTATTCAATGAAGTTTAAAACTTTTTAAAGATTTTATTATTTTTATGCTAAACTAAAAATATTTATTCAAAATGAAAAATCTAAAATTGGTTCAAGACTTATAAAAATTAATACTATGTGAAATAAATTGTGGTCAACCACCTAGACACTTTTCTTTTCAAATTTTTTAATTTAAAAAAATGAAAATTTGAATTTTTATGAATATTTTTATTTTTCCAATTTTTAATTATATTTTTTATTTAGTATTTTTAAATTTTGAAAAAAATGAACTTTGGACTGGGTCAGGGAAACCCGGTCCAACTCTATGACTCGAACCAAACAGAGGAGTTGGAGTCGCTTGTGGGTGAATGACAGAGAAAGAAAAAAAAACGTAGAGTTTTATGTTTCGAATAAAAGATATCATAACCAACCTTATATCGCCCTCTCCCTCGGATTTTTTTATTCAATTTATGTCCATTCTATATCCAACATTATCTTATCATAAACAGTTATCAAACACAAGATAGAATAAAACATATCACATTCTGATTTTTATTCGGTTGACCAAACGCAATTTAGGAGTGAGTAATGGTCCAAGCCTGGACTGGCCCAACCCGACCAAAGTTTTTGTTAGGTTTTTAAGACAATTGGGTTGGTCTTTGATATTAAAATCTCTAATCCGGTACTGTACAAGTTAATCATTGAACTTGTGTTTTCGAGTTGATACAATATGGACTAACTCCACATATATAATATATGTAAATAATAAATATGCCCTTTTTTTTTCCTCAAGCCCATGAGAGAAGCCAACTTCAACTTATGTCCACTTTTTCAATTCTTCATGCAGAGCCCAAACCAAGAGTGAAAGGCAAGCCCACGGCTTAGGAGAACCACTGACTAGGATGTCTCTTCTTCCAAGTTACAAGTATTCATTTTTGTTGAGGTCGACACTAAAGACTAAATACTCGACAATTTCGCTTGCCGGTAAAGCCCTAATTTGAGGACTTCCCCATCAACCTCGCTCCTCCAGTTGCCCTCGCTCGTTGTCGCCTTGCTTGCAGCCTCGTTTGTCTTCGCTTTTTGAGCTTTTTATGAATAGATAATTTAGTAGTCTCGAGTTGACCCTATAACCAGACTGTCCAGTCTCGAACTCAGTCCCAAGCTCGATGAGTTGGTCCATGGTTCCAAAATTTGAGAACCGATACTATGCATGTTGGTCATCGGGTTGAGTACGAGACTAGCCCAACCTAAACCATGCACACCTAGAACTTAGGGAATGTAAAGAAGTCATGATATGGAGTGAAAGTAAAAGAACTTAGGGAATGTATTCGTTTTTTTGTTTTTGGATGGTAACTCTTTGTTTACTATGCAAATTGACAATGAACATAGCACATGCTACATTTAAACTCCATTTGTTTTATAAAAAAATATAGTATTTCTGGAAAATATTTTTCAGAAAATTATTTTTCGGGAAAATGATAATATTTTTTAGTATTCATTTGTCAAATACTGCTGACTTGCCAACCTCAAGCGAGATTTATTTAAAGGTAAATAAAGAAGATGGAAAATGTGTTCCACTTTTAAAAATGCGAAAAATAATTTCCTCACTTTTGAATGTGTTTTTTTATTGGTGGAAAATATTTTCATTAACTATTTTATTTTTCATGAAATGAACGTCAAAAAATTGAAAAATATTTTCTTAGAAGTTATTTTTCGTGAATAAACCTTAACTTATTACAATCACAATCACGATAAGACCTCGCTGATATATTGTTTGGGCGATGGAGAAACGGAGCCAAAATCTTTGGAGCATTCATCTCTAACGGTTGAATTGAATTGTGCGCTTGCGATCCATAAACTTGCCTTGTCATAACAAGAATGTTGAAATAAAAAAATTTGTCTAGAATAACCTCTATCTATCATTAGCAAACCCAATCCGAAGTAAAATTTTGAGTATTTTCTGGATCAATAATTACTTAAATTATTGAGAATAGTATTTCTAAGTTGGGTGGAGCCATGTTCCGAGTCGACCCAAAACTATACATATTCATATTAATCTCCATAAAAAAAAACATACACATAAAATTGGACCAGCCCTGCCCGAATACTTTAGTTATATTTTCATGATGTCTTGGGTGCCTTTTTGTTGAGACTTGGAACTCTTCTTATAATATATCAGATACCCTTTTCGCTTGTTGGATGACACAAAGAGTATTTCCATCCAATTTTGTAATTGCGTTGATGGAACACTAAGCATCTTCTTTTCGAGCAGTTTATTGTTTCTCCACGACGTCTCATAAAGTGGGTGCCATCAAGAAAGTACTCATTGTAATGCTGCAGTAGATGTAGTCATTTTTCAGTTTTTATGGTTAAAGTGCTAAGGACACTAAGAAGTGCGTCAATGTACAGATTTAGGCTCCGTTCGTTTTACGAAAAAATGTAGTATTTTTAAAAAATATTTTATATGAAGTCATTTTCTTGGAAAATAATAATCTTTTCGGGTATTCGTTTGACACTTACGAAAAATTATAAAAAATCTATTTTTAATTTTTTTTTCTTTTCTCTCTTTTGTTTGTTTCACATTGATTGGTCACTAGTCACGTGTTACTTTGAAAGACTATGGAAAATATTTAAATATGAAGAAAGAAGATGGAAAATGTTTTCCACTTTCTAAAAAGCGAAAAACATTTTCTCACTTTTGAAAGTGTTTTTTCGATTGATGGAAAATATTTTCCTTAACTATCTTATTTTTCATGAAACGAATACCAAAAAATCTAGAAAATATTTTCCTGAAAGTTATTTTCCATAAAACAAACGGAACTTTAGTGCATAAGTAGGAGGAAAAGTCATAGGCTCGAATTTCTAGCTGCAAGAGTTTTTTTTATGTGATATACATTCATTGAGATTGAAATTTACTATTTTACGAATTTGTTTTTGATAAGGTAAGATATAAAAATTATTAATTAATCTAATATAGGATTGGCTAAGTGATGAGAGAATTTGTGGCTAAAAGTTTTATGATTGATGCTCAAGGTAGTCGCATTGATTCAATGACACAGTAGGGTATAGAGGATTTTTTTTTAAAATTTTAAATTAATTCCATTCAAGAAGATTTTGCAATATAAAGAAATTGATTAATTCAAACATGAAGTAATAATAGTCAAAAACTACATAAACTATGCGTCATAACTTAAATTACTTCTATAAAATTGACATAACCGTATTTCTCTAGGATAATTATATTGAAAGTTTTAAAACTTATTATGAAAATATAATCGACACTTCAAATTTTTTAAAGAGAACAATCAATTATTAATGAGGATTGTTGTTGATGAATTCACTTACGTTTTGCTTAATTAAAAATGAAAAGAAGGAGAAGAATAAAGTGCCAAAAAAAGAAGAAGGATGTTGGCCGGTTCTTGAGTAGAACCAAAAAAACTGACCTCGGAATCAATTGACAATGTAGGTTTCAGGTTTTAGGATACATATGGTAGTTTCCATGTTCCCAAATTTAAGAAATCGGTTTTGATATTGTAGGTTACAAATTTCAGATAGAATTTGGACTAATTTTGAAACCATTCACTCTTAATTAAGATATCAATAATGACACCAAGGGAGAGTAAGGATCATTCTCTCGCAAGGACCTAGTGCTATTATCATTAGCAACTAATAAGCTATGTGTCCATTGGGTTCAACCTAAAAAGATTTTAAAACTTACTAGCTCATTTTCTCCATAAAAACACTTTTAAATTCCAAATTTTTGTAAAAATAAAATAAAATAATTTTGTTTCTTTGATATATTTGTTGATGTTGGAGAAAAAGATTGTGCGTGTAAGTCGACATTTAAACAAGCGATCCACATTCCCCGATCGAAAAAGTCAGGCACAAAATGATGTTGGTGTGCTGTCCAAGTTGTATTAAGAAATTACAAAATATAAAATGCGAAAAAAAATTATTCAAAAATTGTATTTGTTAGCGCTGGCCATGTTATGCAGAATGAATGAGGTCCACGTTAGTAAATTCTGGTTAATTAATTGATAAAAGTACAGTGAATTTTAGGACCTTCGTTGGAGGCCTCAATGTTGGGCCACATGGGCCGAACCATTGGTCTCGACCGAATCAGTCTTGGGCCGACTCATTGAGGCCCATGGACCACATGGCGCCAACCAACACGGTTGTATTGCCCAAGACAAAAAGGATACGCGACGCCTCGTCTCGGTTCGTTGCCTGCCCTCCAATGTTAAGCTGACGCGCGAACGATCTTTTGTCTTCCAGCGTAGAGCGTACTACAGAGAGAGAGAGAGAGAGAGAGAGATGACCTTGTCCGCTTGTCGCTCCACGTCCACTCGCTGGCAATCACAAATCGCTGAAACGTCATCCTCCATAGGCAAAACTCCCTCGCATCTTCGAAAGAAAACCTCCCACCAGAACAGTGCGGATTCCCTGTGGCACATTATTTCTCGTGGGTGTCGAGAAAAAGCGCCATTCTCGAACTTTACCCAGGTGGTGCTTTCTCCTGGGGCAACCGGGGCGGCATTCTGCTTTGATTCGAAGCTATCGATGTCGGTGCCGTGAGGGTGGCGCTCGAATCTTCGTGAGTTGTGCTGTTGATCTTTGCTTAGGTGGGCCTTCGTGGTCGGGAATTAGCTCCGACATTGGCTCGTGTGAGCCGAATGCGAATGTCGTGATTGATCCCCCTGAAGTCGCTGGCCTTGTTGGTGTCGATGGAACAGAGGGGGGGAGGTGGTGATTCGGCCGATGATCAGTCTGGTTCTCGCGGCGATAAAATGAAGAGACCCGACGTTCACAGAGGGTTTAGTGGTAGGGACACCGCTCCTGGGAGTGATCTCTGGAAGGATGGGCTCATTTGTGCTTTTGAATTTGTTAGAGGGCGTAAAAGGTCGAGTGATTATTCCAAGTCCGGCTCGAAATTGCCTAGCAGAGCAGCGACCAAAGTCGATCCCTCGAAGGTGCGGGTCGGTATTAATGGTGGTATGGTTGAGGCATTACCTCAAGCAGTGAGTAGAGTATATGACGGTGAGGTTGGTGCTAGTGATGATTATGGCGAAAGCCCAGTTCATGAGCTGGGTCAGTTTCGTAGTGTTGATAAGTTGGAGGGCAGTCACTGGGTACCAATTGGGTGGGAAAGGATCTCGACTCTCACCGAAACTGTGCAAGTAGATGCCAGTTGGGCGATGCAGCTAGAATCGGTAGATGAAGACGAGGACCTGACAGTTGCGGATATGGCAGCTCCTTACTGGGAGAGGCCTGTGGGACCGGTGTGGTGGTGTCATTTCTCAGCAAGTCATCCTCTCGTAAAAGCATGGCTCAGTAATGCTCAGTGGTTGCATCCAGCCGTCAGTTTGGCTCTGAGGGATGAAAGTCGGCTCATAAGCGAGCGGATGAAGCATCTTCTTTATGAGGTGAATTTGTTATTGGGGTCTAGCTTGGGTGTTTACTACTACTGATAGAAGCAGTGTTGTGAGGTTCTCTTGTGTTTGTCGGTAGATATAGCATTGTAAATCTGCATTTCCTTGTTCTTGTGTCTTACAAATGCTGTTTAGCTGCAAATTCTGATAGACCGAATAGAATTTGTGTTAGGGTCACGGCAAGGTCCCATGGAGATGACTTCTTCATCTATTACAATCCATAAAAATAAGCTTTCCTGCCTTTTACCTTACGTTTACTTTGGTCTTTTCTGGACATCCTTACCCCGTCTTTGGATCCTGATAACTATCCTGCCCACCAATAAAATCAAGTTATTATATTTCTACTACCCTCAAGTCTACATGTAGTTAATATTCGGTTAATTTTTCTTGTATTCGTTGTAATTTATTCTAAGAGTTAGGGTTGTATATTTTTCGAAATTGTCTTACCATAATATATTTGGTTTTGCTTTCAGCAAACTCAGGAAAGGTACCTTTTGCTAATAGTAATTTGTGGACACTATTTTGACCATGTGCCTGTCAGTCCTTCGTTGGTACCATGGCCATCTTTCTTTTAGTGTTAGCCAGCATTTTCAGTTTTGCATTCGAGCTCTTGTTGTTGAGAAGTGTTTAATTTTTAATTGTTGCTTTTGAGTTTTGTTGATGGTTCAGCAGTGCCTGTATGGGGAACACCATGTTCTGCATATTTAATTGCTACTGCAAGAATCTCTCTATATATGAAAATTGAAGAATCTCTTGCTCATTTGCAAGAATAAATCATCAAATGTGTGTTTTTACATAATCCTTACCCAGACGAATGGTAAAAGGTGGTTTTGTGGATTATCATGAAGTGTGTACGCATTTCAAGATGCAACTCCTTGTCATTGTGAAGCAGACCAAACAAGTTGTTTGATCCCTTTCGAGGAAGCATTTCCTTCTTTGACAACCATGAATTCTTTGTTACTCATACCGCTGTCTGCGGTCCCCCCATTTTTTTTCCAATTTAGTGAAATAAACTTCAGGTCATACAAGCTACTGTAGTTGATAAGGACTCTGGGCTTATCAAATATAATTCGTATGAGATGCATAAGACTCTGACTTTAAGACAAAGTTCTTTTAAATCATGCTCTTATATGCATTAAAACCCCTCTTAGCACACCTAATGTCTCTAGAGAATCTCTTTTCGTGAATTCTAATTTTAGATGGATTGCAAAATCAGAGTGATTTATGTGGTTACAACCAAGCCAGCATCGTTGGCTTCATTTTATCATCTTTCTGCAATGCAATAGATCCACTTTTTACCCATTAAAATCTGAAGCAACAGAATGGTTTTGGCGTTTTTGTAAAGAAATGTCGTTAGTCCAAATGTTCGGGCAAGAGCTCTGTGTGTTGTTATTACACTAGTCTGAGATAAGGATTGCAACAATAGTCCTATTTGTGTATATTTTTTTGAGTGTGAGGGGGTTGAATATCTTTCTTTGTGTTTTCTTTTTTTAGGTCCCGGTTAGAGTAGCTGGAGGACTGTTATTTGAGCTCCTTGGACAATCAGCTGGAGATCCATTTGTCAATGAGGATGACACCCCCATTGTGCTACGGTCGTGGCAAGCACAGAACTTCCTGATAACTGTACTTCACTTAAAGGGGCCTGTGTCAACCATGAACGTGCTAGGCATTACTGAGGTTCAGGTAGTTTGTAATTTACAAGACACTTCTCTGAGACCTATGTTAGGGCATTTTGTGTTGATTTTCTGCTCTTATTTTGCTGCGGTTTTAGGAGCTTCTTCTTGGTGGTGGATATAATGTTCCAAGAACAGTGCATGAAGTCATAGCACATTTAGCTTGCCGCCTTTCTCGTTGGGATGACAGGTAACAGTACTATCAAGACACAAATCTGATGCAGTGAGTTCTTTTATATGGTAGCTAACATTTGCTGGTTGTTAGGAGGTATAGTTGTCTTTGATTTTGAACACACTATATAAACAGAGCAAAAGAAACGCCTTATATGCATGTTGTGACAGTGGGAATTGTTGCAGTTGACCTGGGTTGTAGTCTCAGCGTTAGTGTTGCTGCATGCCTAAGAATGTTGATACTTTTTTTGTGTTCTGATCCTTCCAAACTTGGAATGAACTTTGAACTAAGTGGGCCTTGACCCATGGGCCGAAGATAGTTTTCTATTTTACTGTTCCTTTTCCATTTATTGATCAGCAATCAGTGGATTTCCTTCCTCAGGCATGTCCTCTGCCTGCCGTTGTATTTTTCTGAATTTGAACTATGATTTAGATGGATTTTCTCATCTGTTTTTAGAGTGCATTTCCATGGTACTCTTTCAGTCACCTACATTCTTCAAAGAACTTTATTTAATTTCACTGATGCAACTTGACTTGCACACTATAATACTATATGTGTCTGAACAAATGCTGCTTGCTTCTCCTTAGCAATTTTGTTTTGCCTAGAATTGTTTATCCTCTGCGTAAGATGTTACACGTAATATTTCTTGACATCAACTTTTTTCTTTGAACTTTGGTTGACTTGATTCCCTTGTTTGTTTTTTTGGCACTTATTCTCATATCTATCTTCTGCTAGGTTATTCCGTAAGTCCATTTTTGGAGTAGCTGATGAGATTGAACTTAAGTTTATGAACAGGTAGATGATTATAGATTTCATTTGTGTAATGTGGTACCTTTGTCCAGTTCATCTTAGTGACCGTTAATTTTCTTTGCATATATAGGAGAAACCATGAGGATTTGACCCTTTTTACAATAATTGTAAACCAAGAAATCAGAAAGTTGTCCAGACAGGTAAATTGCCTTTTCTTGTTTTGCATTTTTACCTTTTCAACAAGAATGAGAAGATCTCTCTACCG
Organism: Melaleuca quinquenervia; assembly: GCA_030064385.1. Classification (NCBI taxonomy): domain Eukaryota; kingdom Viridiplantae; phylum Streptophyta; class Magnoliopsida; order Myrtales; family Myrtaceae; genus Melaleuca; species Melaleuca quinquenervia. Next base: position 4,379,338 of record CM057721.1, read on the forward strand.
AAACATGTCGTTATTTCATCATCAGTTAGCTCCCAGTGACTTGTGAAAATAGTTCCTATTTAGTGTCACTGATGTCATGCTTGTCGGACTCACCTCATTTGTTCTCTGCATATGTTGTGGAAGTTGGAGAATTAAGAATGCAAGATTTCTTTTCAGCCAAAAAAATGCAAGACCTTAAAGTTCTACATTTAGGATGATAATATTAGCCTAACCACATTAGTATAGCTATAGTCGATTTTTCCAGCAGTCAAACCCATGGATTCATATGAGTGGCATTGTGAGAGTCGGACCATCCGTTGCAGGTCATCAGAGTGAAATGGTCACTTCATGCACGAGAAGAGATTGTGTTTGAGCTGCTCCAACATATAAAGGGTAATACGTCTAGAATGTTGTTGGAGGAAGTTAACAAGAGCACCAGGCAAATGATCGATGAGCAAGAAGCTGTCCGTGGTCGCTTGTTCACAATTCAAGATGTGATGCAGAGTACTGTCCGTGCATGGTTGCAGGTGAGAATTGCTATTGTTATGGTACAGTATCATCTTCTTTTCATTCTTCTGGTTTGAAAGTTTCTCACTCAATCTGGGAATTTTCATACAGGATAGAAGCCTTAAAGTAACTCATAATTTGGCTGTTTTTGGAGGCTGTGGGGTTGTTCTTACGATCATAACCGGCCTTTTTGGAATTAATGTCGATGGGATTCCTGGAGCAAGCAACACACCGTATGCATTCGGTCTGTTTACAGCTATTCTTGTCTTTTTAGGGGTGGTGTTGATTGCAGTTGGCTTGCTTTACCTTGGGTTGAATCCACCAGTGACAGAGGAGCAAGTTGAAATCAGGAAGTTGGAGTTGCAAGAGTTGGTAAAGATGTTCCAGCACGAGGCGGAAACACATGCTCAAGTTCGTAAACCGCTTTCTCGAAGTAACTTGACACCCACAGCTGGAGACATTTTGCCTGGCAATGCTAATTATCTGCTCATCCATGAAAGTTAATGTTGAAACTATTTCCTTGATATTTCCATTTTCTTTATTATTTAGGTATGCGGGCAATAATGGTTATGTTGTAATTTTAGCATTTTCTTGGCTTTATTATAAATTTATAGTATGGGGTCATATCGACCTAATCATGCATTCAGTTCAGTTTTTTCTTTCAACATGGTATCAGAGCAAGAGTTGATTTGAAACCCTAACCCTAATTTCTTCTATGTCCTCTCCTTCTTTTCTCTCCACTTTCTCCCACCACAGTCTCTTCACAACTTCTCCTTTGCTTTCTTTCACAGTGTAGGGCAGTACTAATGAGGCGATTCTTTGAATCTAGTGTTTGCCCCAAATCTCACCTATATGAGATAAACTAAATATTCGTTGTAATATGTGATAAGTGGTTTAACCTCTTTTGCGATTTTTTCGATCTTCTTGTTGGAGATTATTTTTCGCCTTATTGCAGGCTTATAATTGTCTCATGTGTGAAGATCAAAATTACTGCGGCTGGCAGATTACCATTTTTTTTCTAGATTTTTTTTGGGAAAATTCGGAATTTTTTTTTAGTTTATCAAAACCTAAAAAAATAAACTTTTTGCTTTCCCTTGATTTGATTTGGTTGATCTTTGGAGGACAACTTCAACATTCTATAAGAGGACTTCTATCCAATTTTTGGCCTTTTTCTGGAAAGTTTCGATGGCTCTATTGCTCCTATCACACTTTCGTGGTTGACGGTTTAGTTGAGAATCCTACACCTACAGGAAATGACTGGCCAAATTATATTTCGTTTACTATAGTTTCTGTGAAACTTGACAGCACAAATTATTTAATATGGTCGATCTGCATTCTTAACCATTGCAGGCCGTGGGCTTACAGGACCTATTAATGGAACTTTTACAAAGCCAACTACATTGGGTAATGCTCAGGACAGGTGGTTCTCTAATGGCTTAATGTCTTTTTTGATAAATTTGATGTAACCATATATAGCCAAAGGATATTTGCTTCTTGATACTACGTCACATATTTGGTTGGCTACAAGAGATAATTATAGTTAGCTTGGGAATAATGCACTAGTAAATGAACTACGAAAAATGGTTTATGGTACCACTCAAAAAGAGATGACTATATCTCATTATTATGCTGAGCTTCGAAGCTTGTGGCAATAGCTGGATTATTATGCCGATTACCAACCAATCAATGTAGCAAACATTGCTACATAAAAGAGTTATGTGGATAAGATCAGGGTTTATAATTCCTTGGCAGGATTGAATGTACAATATGATCAGACACGTGTTCAAGTCCTTAGTCGGTCTCCATTCTCTACTCCGGAACGGTCTTATGCATTAGTTCACATGGAAGAAAGCCATAGGACAACAATGATCAATCCATTTACTATCGATCGATCTGTTCTACAAGTTGGTATTGCCTATGTTGCCAAATCTGATTCATCCACTCCATTTAGTCAAACGTTTAAAGAGGTTGTGAAGTGTGGCATTGTCATAGGCCATATCATACTAAGACTATGTGCTGGAAGTTACATGGAAACTCAACAGATTTTGAGGCTAAGAGGGTACAAAGAAAGACAAAAAAACAAAGCAAATTATAAATAAATCGTTCTCGCTACACCTACTGCTGATAGTAGTTTATCCCAGAAAAAACTTCAAGCATTTTGATGTCTATTGAAAGCTTCTGCTGCTGCTACCTCCTCCACAGTTGCCAATTCGCACTTTCCTTCTACTTCAAACCTAGCCAGCTCAAGTATTTTATTTGGGGGGTTTAATACATCAATTGTTTCTAGCCCATAGATCGTTGATACATGGACTATACATCATATGATAGGCTCTTCTAGTCTCTTCCATAAATATACACATACTTTAGGCTAAGATAAAGTTCAAATAGTTAAGGGACATGTGCACCGGAAGTCCTAAAACTTGTAGTGAAAGTGCAAGTGAGTCCTAAAACTTGCAAAAAGTGCAAATAAGTCCTAAAACTTGTCAAATTCGTTCAAATCAGTCATTCTCTTAACGCCGTCCCATTAGACTCACGGAAAATGCTGACGTGGCTTATTTTATTATTTTCTCTCTCCAACGTGGCAATCAACGTCCATTACAGACTCCACGCATACAAAACGACGTCGTTTTTGGAGAGCCCGTGCCCTAAACGAAAGAGAATACGACGTCGTTTTTTCCATATTTATTAAAATAATTAATTTAAAATAATTATTTAAAATTTCAATATTATTTAAAATGATTTAAAAAAAATTTACCTAAAAAAAATTTCTAAAAATTTTTGAAAAGAAATCGCTCAAACTTTTAATTTAATTAATTTGTTCAAAAACAATTAAATTTAAATTTAAAATATATAAAAAAATTAATTTTTAATCTACAAACAATTAATTTTAATATTTAAAAAAATTAATTAAATTAAAATTTAATATTTAATATTTAAGCCATTTATTTAATTTAAAATATAAACTATAAATTAAATTAAATTCTAATATATAATATATAATATATTAAATTAATTTTTTTAATTTTAATGTTAATATATAATAATGTATTTAATATTTTTAAAACTTAAAATTTGATATGATTAATAGTTTAATATTTTCAAAATTTTACCCGATACAATTTTTTTGAGACGTAATTAATTTTTTCAATTTAAAAAATATTAAATATTATTTATTTTATAATATTTAATTTAAATTTAGAAAAAACTATAATTTAGAAAAGTAAATTTTTTTATTTAAATATGACGTTGTTTTTGCCCTATTCATTAAAATAATTAATTTTAAATTATTATTTATAATTTAAATATTATTTTAAATGATTTTTTAAATAAATTTTATCTAAAATTTTCTAAAAATTTTTGAAAAGAAATCGCTCAAAATTTTAATTTAATTAATTTATTCAAAAAAAATTAAATTTAAATTAACATATTTTAATTGTTAAAAATTAATTTTTAATCTAAAAACAATTAATTTTAATATTTAAAAAAATTAAAATTAAATTTTAGCAAAATTAATTTTTAATCTAAAAACAATTAATTTTAATATTTAAAAAAATTAAAATTAAATTTTAGTATTTATGTTAATTTATTTAATTTTAAATATAAACTATAAATTAACTTAAATTTTAATATATAATATATTAAGTTAATTATTTTAATTTTTAATTTTAATATATAATAATGTATTTAATATTTTTTAAAACTTAAAATTAAAATTAAAAAATTTTCAAAATTTTTGATATGATTAATAATTTAAATTTAATTATTTTAATTAATAGGGCAAAAACGACGTCGTATTCTCTTTCGTTTAGGGCACGGACTCTTCAAAAACGTTGTCATTTTGTATGCGTGGAGTCTATAATGGACGTTGATTGCCACGTAGGAGAATGAAAATAATAAAATAAGCCACGTCAGCATTTTCTGTGAGTCTAATGGGACGGCGTTAAGAGAAGGACTAATTTGAACGAATTTGACAAGTTTTAGGACTTATTTGCACTTTTTGCAAGTTTTAGGACTCACTTGCACTTTCACTACAAGTTTTAGGACTTCCGGTGCACATGTCCCAATAGTTAATGAAACCCTCTCTTCCATTGCTGGAAATGGGTCTTATTAATTGTTCTTCCACTCTTCTCTTGTCTTTTGTTTTAAATATTCTATCATTCTATACTAATCTCCTTTATGTTAGTAGTCTAACTCGAAAGTTAAATTGTAAAGTTACATTTTTTCAATCTTATTGTATCTTTCAGGATCTGGTAACAGAGAAGAAGATTAGATATGATAAATTGGATGGTGGTCTTTATCTGCTCAAGAGTAGTGGTGCTTTTACTTCGACTTTGTCTTTTGCACCTCATCAAGTTAATTCAGCAATAACATGTCTTTACTAATGACATTGTAGATTACGTCATTCCTCTTTAGGAACTTTAGAAAAGACTTTTCAAAGTCTTGTTTCAGCTTGTTACAAAAATGAGTTCTTTTGTGAAGTCTGCGTTTTGACTTAACAAACTCGTTCAACATATCTATCTTCCAATAATAAAAGTCATTATCCTTTTCATGTGATTCATACTGATGTGTGGGGCCCTTCTCGACGTACTTTTATTTTTGGTCATTGATGATTTGTCACTTTCATTGATTGTCATTCTCGTACAACTTGATGTATTTGTTGAAACATAAGGGTAATGTTTTTCGATGTTTTCAGATCTTTCACAAAATAGTTCAAACTCAGTTCAATGCTATTGCGAAAATTTTTTGTAGTGACAATGCAACCGAGTATAATGAGGGTCAATTTCAACGGTATCTTTCTGATCATTACCTTATTCATCAAACTAGTTGTGTTGATACCCGGCACAAAATGGTGTTGCCTAAAGAAAGAACAGTCATTTGTTAGAGGTTGCTAAGTGTCTTACGTTTGCTCGTCATGTCCTAGCACATATCGGAGTGATGCCATTCTAACCGCTGCTCATTTAATTAATCGGATGCCGACTATTTCCATGCACATATTGATGTTTTACAAGGATCGTCAAATTTTATTATTCTCCATGAAATTTTTGGTTGTGTTTGTTATGCTCGTAACACCAACTCTAAGAGTAAGTTGATCTTTGTTGTATTTTTCTTGGGTAGTCAACTACTCAAAAGGAGTATAAGTGTTATCATCCTCCTTCTAGGAGCACCATTGTCTCTATATATGTGATTTTTCAAGAGTTCAATTGTTATTATTCTGCTCCACCTCTACAGGAGGAGTGTCTTAGTGAAGAGGTGTTTCTATTATAAATGTTTATGAGGATATTACTTATTCTTCTCTAATAATCTCCGATGCTTCTAATTATTTTTCTTCTAACACAATAAAAGAATAGTATAATATCTTAAAGGGAGATAACAAAACAACTACTTCAGGAGGAGACTTTGAAAGTATATCATTGTCGAACTCTCACTACTAATACTCAGGTTAAGAACATTGATACATTGCCTATTCAGTCATCATCTTCGGAACCATATTCTACTACTCATTTTGGTGAGGTTTCTCTTTTTGATCTTCATATTGCACTTCAAAAGGGTATTAGAACTTGTACTCAACACCCTATATCTCATTTTGTTTCGCATGACTTTTTGTCTAGCTCCATAGTACTTTTATGTCTTCGCTATCTTCCATTTCTATTCCATGAAGTTGATAGGAAGTTTTGTAGATGAAAAGTGAAAAGTTGCAATCGTGGAGGAGATGCATGCTTTGAAGAAAATGACACATGGGATCTTGTTTTTCTTCCTTTTAGGAAACAAACGGTATGATATAAGTGGGTGTTTATGGTTAAATAGAAGATGGATGGTTCTGTGGACATATATAAAGTACGGTTGGTAACAAATGAATTTACTTAGATTCATGTGATTGACTACCAAGAAACTAGGGGTGAGCAGCGGTTCAGGTCGACCCTGGACCGACCCTAGATCGGCCCAACCCGGCCGATCCTGGTTGGGTTTTTGAGTCGAACGGGTCGGTCCTCGATCCTAAAATCCCTAACCCGGTACTGTACGAGTTGGTCCTCGATCCTAAGAGATCGGGTTGGTCCAACCCGGACCAACCCGACTATATATTATATATAAATATTTAATATTAACATTTTTTTAATAAGCTCATTCCATTTTCACCTCATTTACTTCATTGTTCAATTCATTGTTTTCAAGTTGATCTAGTTTTTCTCTTTAGAATGTCTTTTGGCGGTGAACATCAATCGCTGCTTCTAATTATCTTAGTAAGATCAGTGTATAGTATATTGAAAAAATTTTAAGTTTAGTCATCTTTGGTCCAAAAATTGAGGATCGATACTGTGCGGGTCGGTCCTCGGGTTGAGCTTGGGATTGGCTCAACCCGGACCATGCACACCCCTAGTAATATTACCATTGAAAGGCCATATAGCCATTTGAACGTGTGGTTTGGTTGTAGAATGCATGATGGAAAGTTCAATACGTCATGAGTTGCGTGAGACCAGAGCATGTGTTAGTGGAAGTATGTGACGAAAAACAAGATTTACTTACAAACAAAACAAGTGAATTTTATGTTGCGGCTAGAGAAGCCAAAAAATATGGCTGCACTCTCCAACTAGCTGACAGATTACATTCGGTATCGCATATACTCCCTTATGCTATTTTTGTGCATTTGTTTCCAAAACACTCGATCTGAAGTGTTCTGTTGATGCTGATCGGGGAGGTGATCTTAATAAAAGGAGGTCGACTAGTGGTTACTTTATTTCCTTATTCGGCCAAGCTGTGTCTTGGAAGAGCAAGAGACAGAGCACGGTTGCTTTATCTTTTACTGAAGCAGAGTACATGGCTCTTACTCATATTACTAAGGAAGTATTATGGATGAGCAGATTGTGTAAAGAGCTCGGGTCTACAACAAGAAGAGTGAATATTGGATGTGATAGTCATAATGCTGTATTCTTGGCTAAGAATGCTGCTTTCCATGAAAGAACAAAGCACATTGATATTCAATATCACTTCATTCGAGAGAAAGTAGAACGAAAAGTTGTAATGCTGAAAAAGGTTGACACAAAGGTTAATAGTGCAGATTTTTTTACCAAGGCAGTAACTGCAGAAAAGTATCAGTGGTGTACAACTGGACTGGGTCTAAAGAAGCAAGGGAAGTATTCACCAAGTGGGAGAATATTGGGATGTGGTTCATACTCCCTTAAAATAGAAAAGTAATATATATTAGTTTGAGTTTAGGCTCATGAATAGCTACTGCCAAAAATACACTTTTTACATCTTGTGCAGAATATTGCTTCTTGCGTAAAATATTATTTTTACGCTGAATAGGAAGTTTACATATTGCGCTGAGGGAGATTTACTTCTTGCGCAGATAGAGTTTACATCTTGCGCTGAGAGTTGTAACGAGAGTGGTGAGGTGCTGTTATAGTGGAATCATCTGCTGGACGTAACCCTAGTTTAAGGGTGAACCAGGATAAAACCTCGTGTCTCAAATTTTTCTATACCCTTGCTTGTTTTAGTTCTATCGCGATTGTGCATCAATCCTAAAGAGGTGATATCTCCAAAAGAGAGATTTTCCATCACCACATTTTTGCTTTTCTCTTGCTCCTGCAAGCTCTCTTCCAACCTCCCTCAACTCCGCTCAGAAACCCCAATATCTCTAAAGGAAGAAGAAGAAAACGGCGGCTCTGCTCGTGAAAACAGAGTGAAAGCAGCGGAGAGTAGAGAGACGAGAAAGAGAGAGTGAGAGCGAGGGAAGAGAAGGGAGACCAGAAGCAAAGTTCATTCCTTTCTTTTCCTCGAGCTGATGTCGAAGAACGTACTCAAGAAGTGCCACCTCGAGCTGATGTCGAAGAACGTAGTCAAGAGGTCCTTTGGCATAGTTCCTGGACGTCGCCCCATGCCACGGCTCAGGCCGTCATCGGGAGTTCCTCCTCTCGTGTGCCACCTCCCACCTACTCGTGAGTTCAATCTTCCACCATTACGTCCTAGCGGAAGCTCCGCCACCAGAATATCAAGCGCTGCTTTTTCGTCTTGGGCGCTCCCTCATGACGTCGTCCTCATTCAACGCAAATCTGGAGGTAATATTTGCCTAATATACTTGGTGGGGACATTTCATTTTACTGAGGTAAGTATGTAATATTTAGGGGTGAGCAGCGGTTCAGGTCGACCCTGGACCGACCCTAGACCGGCCCAACCCGGCCGGTCCTAGTCGGGTTTTTGAGTCGAACGGGTCGGTCCTCGATCCTAAAATCCCTAACCTGGTACTGTACGGGTTGGTCTTCGGTCCTAGGAGATCGAGTTGGTCCAACCCGGTCCAACCCGACTATATATTATATATAAATATTTAATATTAACATTTTTTAATAAGCTCATTCCATTTCCACCTCCTTTACTTCATTGTTTAATTCATTGTTTCTAGGTTGATCTAGTTTTTCTCTTTAGAATGTCTTTTGGCGGTGAACATCAATCGCTGCTTCTAATTATCTTAGTAAGATCAGTGTATAGTATGTTGAAAAAATTTTAAGTTTAGTCATCTTTGGTTCAAGATTAGAAATTACGAGCTTAAGACTAGTAGATCGTAAATTTTTTGCAAGTGGTGCACACATAATTCTACTTATTTACATGATGCTTGCTTTATGTAGTTACTCTTTTACTTTTTCTTCTATCTTGGCATTTATCGGTTGAGTTTGGTTTGAGCATTCATTTTTTATATTTCTTGAACAACGCTCTTTTGCTTTAAGTTCTTTTCCTCATGACAACTACAATGCCAGACTCCTATGTATATGCGGTGCTTGCTTCATAATTTGTGATTTTGCTTTGGAGTACTACTAAGTCAAGCAAATACCCCTCAAACCATGAATGAGATGTCTACTGTATTCGGCAGGGAGAGTGCATTTATGCCGATAAGTCTTTTTGGAGCAAGTTACCTCTATTTTGGAAATGTGTACGATGTGTAAATTTCTTTATAGGGAGCATTATGAATTGATCAATATTTGTAGCTATTAAGGTATACAACTTTTTGCATTTAATTGATATCGGGTATTTTGCGATACTTGTGCGAAAATTTTAGCGGTCCCGGGTTGACCTTAGGACCGGACCGGTCCTCGGTCCCAAGCTTGACGGGTCGGTCCATGGTCCCAAAAATTGAGGACCGACATTGTGCGGGTCGGTCCTCGGGTTGAGCTTGGGACTGGCCTAACCCGGACCATGCACACCCCTACAAGAAACTTTTGCTTCAGTTGCTAAGCTCAATACTGTTCAAGTTTTACTTTCTGGTGCTGTTAACCAGGGATGCGATGTTCAGCAATTAAATATGAAGAATGCCTTTCTTTATGGAGAGTTAGAAGAAGAAGTGTATATAGAGATTCCTCCAAGTTTTTCTTGTAACAAAACTTAAGGTAAAGTGTGTAAGTTGAAACATGCACTTTATGATTTAAAGCAATCATCCCGAGCTTAGTTTGGTGGGGTTCAAAAGACTATGGTTTCCTTTGGGTATAAACAAAGTAATGACGATCATACTTTATTTGTGAAGAGATTGGCTGTTAATGTTAGTATTCTCATTGTCTATGTAGATGATATTGTTATCACGAGGAATGATAATGATGAGATCAACCGATTGAAAAATTTTTGCGAACAAGAGTTTGAGATAAAGGATCTCAGAAAGCTCCGATACTCTCTTGGAATTGAAGTTGCTAGATCTTCAAAGGGTATATTTTTGTTCCAAATGAAGTATGTTCATGATCTTTTGACAAAAGTTGGGTTATTAGGATGTCGTCTCGCTAATACACCTATTGAAGCCAATGTTCATCTCGAAAAAAAGATGGTGATCCAGTGGAAAAAAGGTCGCTATCATCGATTAGTGGGCAAGTTGATTTATTTGTCTCATACCTGATATGATATTTCTTTTGTCGTAAGCCTAGCGAGTCAATTTATGCATGATCCATACTCTATTCATATGGATGTTGTTCTTCAATCTTACAGTATTTGAAATATGCTGATGGGAAAGGGATTCTTATGTCTCCTTATGATAGCTTGCAAACTTAAGCATATACATATGTCGATTGGGTTGGATCCCTTGGCAGAAAGTCTATTTCTGGGTATTGTACTTTATTTGGAGGGAATCTTGTGACTTTGCGTAGTAAAATGCAGAAAGTAACTGCTCGGTCTAGTGCTAAAGTAGAGTTTTGTGCAATAGCACATAAAGTTTGTGAGTCGTTATGGTTTAAAAGACTACTTGAATACATTCGTATTTGTTCAAATTCCTTTGATGCTATATTATAATAAAATTGTTATTAGCATTTTTCATAATCTTGTACAACATAATCGTACAAAACATGTGGAGATTGATAAGCACTTTATCAAGGAGAAGTTAGAGAGTTTCGTGCAATATCACATATAGTTTGTGAGCTGTTATGGCTTAAAGGACTATTTGATGACATTGGCGTATCTGTTCAAATTTCTATGATGCTATATTGTGATAATAATTTTGTTATTAGCGTTTCTCACAATCATGTACAACATGATCGTACAAAACATGTGGAGATTGATAAGCACTTTATCAAGGAGAAGTTAGAGGGTGGTTTAATTTCTATGCCATTTGTTAAGTCTAGTGATAAACTAGCTGATGTGTTCATTAAAGGATTATGAGTTAAGTCGTTTCATTCTATTTTAATTAAGTTGGGCACGTGTCATATCTATGCTCCAACATGAGGGAGAGGGTTGAAAGTATTTCATTGATATGTCTATTTCCTCTATCATTTAGGTGTAGGGACAATTTTAACATTTTTTTGGCTTTATCATAAATAAATAACCTCACTTACAAAAAAAAAACCTAGGGTCATATTAACCTAATCAAGTATTCAATTCAGTTTTTCTTTCAACTGTTAACAAGCACAGGTATGTGGAAACCAGGTCTTCGATATTGAAATCACTAGATGACCGTCCTTTCTTTCTTTCTTTTTTCCTAATTTGACGCCTCCTACAAGTGACGTCATTTCTGCAAAGTTTCCATGTCTTGTGCTAAATTTCAGCTGAAACTTCAGTGTCTTTGTCATATCTTCTTCTTTCCATTAGGTTTAAGAGCTGGACAAGAGATCATCCGACTTTTGATTCTCTGATGTTTAGTAATAGCACCTAAATGTTTTTTTTTCCTTTTTTATGTAAGTTTCGTTAGTGAGCACATCTAGAAAATTGTGGGTGGCTAAGGACAATTTAAACATAAGTAGTGGAAGCTATAGTCTGAAGTTAGACAGAAGAAATGAGATGTTGTGTAGCAACAAGCTTGGTAAAGATGGAAACCCCAAATAAAGGCACAAGACTAGAATGACTCGTACGAGAGAGAGGAGAATGTTTAAATGTATCCTTTCTCTTGCATGGATAAACACAGAGCAATCGAATGTCTAAAACTTATTCTTCCTCTTGCTTGGATAAACACAGGGCAATTTAATGACGCCATTTATCGTTGGCTCTGCATTGCATAAGAAGAGGGTGAAACTTAAGTTGATTAGTTCAGTCGTGATTACCTTGGGAGGATATTATTAGAATTCCTATTCTTGAAAGCACAATGAGAGTAGCTCATTGTCCTAACTTGGTGAGACATGGTCTCTGTTGAAAGTATATCCTTAAAATGGATATTTTTGTCTATTTCCTTTATTATTTAGGTATGGGGCAATAAGTGTTATATTGTAATTTCAATATTTTCTTGGCTTTATTATAAATAGATAGCTTGGGGTCATATCGATCTAATCAAATATTCGGTTCGGTTTTTCCTTTCAACATGATATCAGAGTCAAGTTTGAACTGAAACCCTAACCCTATTTTCTTCTTTGCCTCATCCTTCTTTTCTCTCCACTTTCTCTCACCACAATTTCTTCACATCTTCTCCTTTGCTTTGTTTCACAGTGTAGGGCAACACTAATGAGGTGATTCTTTGAATCTAGTGTCTGCCATAAATCACACCTCTATGAGATAAACTAAAGATTTGTCACAATAGGTGGTTCAACCTCTTCTGCGATTTTTTTGATCTTCTTGTTGGAGATTATTTTTGCCTTGTTGCAGGCTTATAATTGTCTCGTGTGTGAAGATTAAAGTACTGCAATTAGTGGACCACCAATTTCGGAATAAAAAAATCAACTTTTTGCTTCCCTTTGATTTGATTTGGTTGATCTTTGGAGGACAACTTCAGCGTCCTACAAGAGGACTTCGATCCAATTTTTGACATTTTCTAGCAAGTTTCGGTTGCTCCTATCACACTTATCGTAATGGCCTACGATTCGGTTGAGAATCCTACATTTACAGGAGATCGCCAGCCAAACTATATTTCATTTGCTACAGTTTTTGTGAAGCTTGACGGCACAAATTATTTGATATGATCTCGATCTGTATTCTTAATCATTGCTAGCCGTGGAAAGCCAACTACACCGGGTAATACTCAGGACAAGTGGATCTCTAATGATGCTTTGGTAATGTCTTTTTTGCTTAATTCGATGCAACCATATATTGCAAAAGGATATTAGCTTCTTGATAATGCGACACAGATTTGGTTGGCTGCAAGAGATACCTATAGTCATCGTGGGAATGATGCATTAGTGTATGAACTTCAAAAAATGGTTCATGACACCACTCAAAAAGAGGTGACTATATCTCATTATTATGCTGAGCTTCGAAGCTTGTGGCAAGAGCTCGATCATTATGCCAATTACTAACCGACAAATGTTGTAGACATTGTTGCATACAGGAGTCTTGTGGATAAGATCAAGGTTTATGATTTCTTGGCAGAATTGAATGTAGAATATGATCAGATTCGTGTTCAAGTCCTTAGTCGGTCTCCATTCCCTACTCTGGAATAGTCTTATGCACTGGTTCACATGGAAGAAAGCCGTAGGACAACAATGCTCAATCCATCTATCATAGATCGATATGCTCTACAAGTTGGTATTGGCAATGTCGCCAAATTTGATTCAGTCACTCCATTTGGTCAACCATTGAAAGAGGTTGTGAAGTGTGAGTATTGTCATAGGCCATATCATACTAAGGATACATGCTGGAAGTTACATGAAAAACTACTAGATTTTGAGGCGAAGAGGGTACAAAGAAAGACAAAAACCAAGGCAAATCATACGGAAACTATTCCTGCTGCACCTATTGTTGATAGTGGTTTATCCTAGGAAGAACTTCAAGCATTTCAACGTCTCTTGAAAGCTCCTACTGTTGCTACTTTCTCCACAGTTGCCAATTCACATTTTCCTTCTACTTCAAACCTGAGCGTCATGGGGGGTTTAATACATCAGTTGCTTCCGGCCCATGAATCATCGATACAGGGGCAGATCATATGATAGGCCCTGCTAGTCTATTTCATAAATATACACCTACTTCAGGTAAAGATAAAGTTCGGGTGGCTGATGGAACCCTCTCTTCCATTGCTGCAAAAGGATCTATCAATTGTTTTTCCACTCTTCCTTTGTCTTTTGTTTTACATATTCCACCATTCTCTACTAATCTCCTTTTTATTAGTAGTATAACTCGAGAGTTAAATTGTAAAGTAACATTTTTTTTCGACTTATTGTGTCTTTCAAGATCTGGTGACGGAGGAGATTGGATATGGTTAATTGGATGGTGGTATTTATCTGCTTGAGGGTAGTGGAGTTTCCACTTCGACTTTGTCTTTTGCACCTCATCAAGTTAACTTAGTCTTAACAGATCTTCACCAATGGCACTGTAGGTTAGGTCATCCCCCTTTAGGGACTTTAGAAAAAGTTTTTCCTAGTCTTGTTCTAGCTTGTAATAAAAATGAGTTCTTTTGTGAAGTCTGAATTTTCGCTAAACAAACTCGTTCAACTTATCCATCTTCCAATATAAAAGTCATTATCCTTTTCATGTGATTCATACTGATGTGTGGGGTCCTTTTCGTCGTACTTCTATTTGTGGTCATCGATGGTTTGTCACTTTTATTGATTGTCATTCTTGTATCACTTGAATTTATTTGTTGAAATATAAGAGTGATGTTTTTCGATGGTTTTAGATCTTTCACAAAATGGTTCAAAATTCAATGCTACTATGAAAATTCTTTGTAGTGACAACGGAACCGAGTATAATGAGGGTCAGTTTCAACGGTATCTTTCTGACCATGTCATTATTTATCAAACTAGTTGTGTTGATACCCTAGCACAAGACGGTGTTGCCAAAAGAAAGAATCGACATTTGTTAGAGGTTGCTAGGTGTCTTATGTTTGCTCGTCATGTCCCAGCGCAATATTAGAGCAATACTATTTTAACTGCTGGTTATTTAATTAATCAGATGCCAACTAGAATTCTTAGTTTTTGTGTATCTATTGATGTTTTACAAGGATATTCCACTTTTATTATTTCCCCTAAAATTTTCGGTTGTGTTTGTTATGCTCGTAACACTACCTCTAAGAGTAAGTTGGAACCTCGTGGTCTTCGTTACATTTTTCTTGGATATTCAGCTACTCAAAAGGGGTATAAGTGTTATCATCCTCCTTCTAGGCACACCATTCTCCATGAATATGATTTTTCATGAGTCCAATTCCTATTATTCTGCTCCACCTCTACAGGGGGAGTGTCCTAGTGCAGAGGTGTTTCCTATTTTAAATGTTTCTGAGGATGTTACTTATTCTTCTCCAATAGTCTCCGATGATTCTAATATTTTTTTCGTATCAAGAGAAGATTAACGTAATACAAGAAAAGAATAGTATGATATCTCAAGAGGAGATAACAAAACAACCACCTTAGGGGGAGACTTTGAAAGTATATCATCGTTGGACTCCCATTACCAACGCTCAGGTTAAGACCACCGATACATTGCCTATTCAATCATCATTTCCGGAACCAGATTCTACTACTCCTTGTGAGGTTTCTCCTTCCGATCTTCCTATTGCACTTTGAAAGGGTGTTAGAACTTGTACTCAACACCCTATATCTCAGTTTGTCTCATATGACTCTTTGTCTAGCTCCTATTGTACTTTTGTGTCTTCTCTATTTTCTATCTCTATTTCACGAAATTGGCAAGAAGCTTTTGCAGATGAAAAGTGGAAGGCTGCAATGGTGGAGGAGATGCATGCTTTGAAGAAAAATGGCACGTGGAATCTTGTTTTTCTTCCTCATATGAAACAACTAGTAGGATGTAAATGGGTGTTTGTGGTTAAATAGAAGATGGATGGTTTTGTGGACAAATACAAAGCACGGTTGGTGGCAAAGGGATTTACTTAGATTTATGGGATTGACTATCAAGAAGCCTTTTCTCTAGTTGCTAAGCTCAATTCTGTTCGAGTTCTACTTTCCTATGCTGTTAATCAGGGATGGAATATTCAACAATTAGATGTGAAAAATGCCTTTCTATATGGAGAGTTAGAAGAAGAAGTGTATACGGAGATTCATCTAGGTTTTTCTTGTGACAAAACTCAAGGTAAAGTGTGGAAGCTAAAACGTGCACTTTATTGTTTGAAGCAATTACCTCGAGCCTGGTTTGGTAGGTTTAAAAGGGCTATGATTTTCGTTGGCTATAAACAAAGTAATGCTGATTATATTTGTTTGTGAAGAGGTCAGGTGCTATGGTCACTATTCTCATTGTCTATGTAGATGATATAGTTATCACAGGGAATGATAATGATGAGATCAACCGATTGAAAAGTTTTCTCAAACAAGAGTTTGAGATAAAGGATCTCGAAAAGCTCCGATACTTTCTTGAAATTGAAGTTGTTAGATCTTCAAAAGGTCTATTTCTATTCCAAAGGAAGTATGTTCTTGATCTTTTGGTAAAAGTTGGGCTATTAGGATGCCGTCCTACTAATACACCTACTGAGGCCAATGTTCGTCTTCATAAAAAGGATGGTAATCTAGTAGATAAAGGTCGTTATCAACGATTAGTGGGCAAGTTGATTTATTTGTCTCATACTCGACTTGATATTTCTTTTGCCGTAAGCCAAGTAAGTCAATTTATGCATGATCCATACTCTATTCATATGTCAAATCCTACAGTATTTGAAATCTACTCCTGGGAATGGAATTATTTTGTCTCCTCATAATAGCTTGAGAATTGAAGCCTATACAAATGTTGATTGGGCTGGAGCCCCTGACAGAACGTCTATTTTTCTGGGTATTGTATTTTCTTTGGGCGCAGTAAAAAGCAAGATGTAGTTTCTCGGTCTAGTGCTGTAGCAGAGTTTTGTGCAATAGCACAAGGAATTTGTGAACTGTTATGGCTTAAAGAACTACTTGAAGACCTTGGGGTGGCTGTTCAACTTCCTATGATGTTATATTGTGATAAAAAAGCTGCTATTAGCATATCTCACAATCTCGTACAACATGATCGTACAAAACATGTGGAGATTGATAAGCACTTTATCAGTGAGAAGTTAGAGAGAGGTTTAATTTGTATACCCTTTGTTAAGTTTAGTGATCAACTAGCTGATGTGTTCACTAAAGGATTAGTTGTTAAGTCGTTTCATCCTATTTTTAATCAAATTGGGAATTTCGAAAATAGTTGGGAATTTCGTATAAGAATTGATAACTTTAATATCTTGAAAGCTTTAACAAATGAATGTTTGGTAAAAATATAGGAACAATAGGTAATTTTCAAAATAATCTAATAAATTTTTAGTTCCTGAACTTCTATAACAGTTGGTAATTTCCTTAATAACTTGAAAATGTTGGAAAGCTGTGCGAATAAGTATAGATAAACTAATGGTTGTTAGTAATTTAAAAATATTTAAACGTAGATTGGTACCAAGTCAAATAAAAGTTGATAATTTCCTATAAAATTTACTAAATTATGTCTTTAGTGGATAAGTGTCATTTATATTATTGCAATGGTTGGTAATTCACTACTAGAAGTTCAAGTACATATAGAGATAATTAGCTCGAAATTAACATAGATTGACCCATGTTTAATCACACCAAGCATGGGCAATAGACTCCAGAAATTGGCTAAGTCGGACGCTCGATTTGGGTACAATAAATCTTGAGCCGCTCAATCTAAATCTTCATGATTGATTAGTCCTATCTTATCGAGGGAATTGTGTTTGATATCAACGAATGAATATATTAATCTCATTGAACGGATCTGTCAACAAAGCACGCTTGAATGGAGTAAATGTTCAATTTTTCTTTTTTTGTCAAAACCATTGATCGCGAATGATACGAGAACGATTTGAAATATCGCCTCATTTCTATATTTGGTTTTTAAATATAAATTAATGTCATATTACAACGACAATAATTATAATAAGAGGCGAAACGACGCGTCGGTCAGGATAAACGGCACGGCGCGCCAATCCCAGCTTTCCGAGCCACGCAAGACAAAAAGATCAGTTGGGCCCGCTCACGTTAGAAGACCCACGCGCCCCGGCGCGTCGCGCAACGCCCCCCTTAACCACCTTCTTCCTCCTTAGAACTGAAACCAACCAGAGAGAGAGAGAGAGAGACAGACAGACAGAGAGAGAGAGAGAGAGAGAGAGAGAGAGAGAGAGGAGATCTTCTCTCCCGTCGTGGTGAGGAGCGAAGTGAAAAATCTCTTTCTCGCTCTCTCCTCTCTCTCTCACTCTGAACCGATCTCTGCAGACAGTCGTCAAGCCGCCGACCATGGCCGACGAGCCTCTCCTCCAGTACGGGAGCCCGCGAATACGGCCGCCGCCGCTGTTCCCCCTCCCCGAGGACGGCGAGATTTCCTTCCCCCCCGCTCTCACGCCGTCGGAGCTCAAGGACCGCCTCATCTTCGGCCCCTCACCGTCCTCCCGCGACGCGGCCTCCGTGGCCGACGCCGCCATTGCCCCCCTTCACCCCGCGAAGCCCTCGTCCTCTTCCCCCTCCCCCTCCCCCTCCTCCTCCTCGGAGGCCCCGTCGTCGCCGGCGGAGCAGTCGCAGCAGCAATCCTGGTTGATCGACCCTAATTTCTTCTGGAGCAAGAGCAGTCTGCACCGCGCCAAGACCGCCCCCGCCATGGCCGTGATCAACGACCTAAAGAGGCAGAGCGCCCCGCCAAAGCCACAGTTCGCTTCGCCTTCGATCATACGCCAGGCTGTCTTGCTTCTGGTAATGTACTTGTCGCTCGGCGTGATCATTTATTGGTTCAATAGGGATAATTTCTCTGCGACCGAGACTCACCCGGTTGTGGACGCGTTGTATTTTTGTATTGTGACGATGTGCACGATTGGTTATGGTGATATCACGCCGAATAGTGTTGCAACGAAGCTTTTCTCTATAATGTTTGTGCTGGTGGGATTTGGTTTTGTGGATATTTTGCTCACTGGGATGGTCAGTTACGTGCTTGACTTGCAAGAGAACTACTTGTTAAGGTCAGCGAAGGGTGATGGAGAGAAGAGGGATTTAGCGGGGACATATATTTTCGATTTGAAGAAGGGAAGGATGAGGATAAGAATGAAGGTGGCACTGGCACTGGGTGTGGTTGTTATCTGTATTGGGATTGGTGCTGGGGTTATGCATTTTGTTGAGAACCTTGATTGGTTGGATTCTTTTTACCTTTCTGTGATGTCAGTTACCACCGTCGGCTACGGTGATAGGGCGTTTAATTCATTGCCTGGTCGCATTTTTGCTTCGATTTGGTTGCTCGTATCCACTCTTGCTGTTGCTCGAGCATTTCTGTTTCTGGCTGAAGCAAGAGTGGATAAGCGTCAGAGAAGGGTGGCCAAGTGGGTGCTAGGTCAGGACATGACCATTGCCGAGTTTCTTGCGGCTGATATTGACAACAATGGATTTGTAAGGTATGCTTATTATCCAGTAGTATTCGTTTAGGTTGGATTCTTCAACGAGCATAACTCTTCGGAAGACAATGCACGCTGTGCTTCCTTTTCAGCTTTTCCTTAGATTCACCTTGCTATTTGAGATGCTCTGAGCATTTCCCAATTTCTATCTTCTCAGTAATTGAAGCAATGTGAATTAGCAGGAATGGGTGCCTCTGTTTATTTTGTCTTGTAACTGTTTGGCAGTTAGATTATGTAGTCTGAATGACATAAGTATCTGTAACTATCTGAGTTGTGGATATGTGACCTGGACAAGTAAAACACAATACATAGTTGACAAGGGAAGACGGCAATGGATTTGTAAGGTATGCTTATTATCGAGCAGTATTCGTTTAGGTTGGATTCTTCAACGAGCATAGCTCTTCGGAAGACAATGCATGCTATGCTTCCTTTCAGCTTTTCTTTAAATTCACCTTGCTATTTGAGATGCTCTGAGCATTTCCCAACTTCTAGCTTCTTAGTAATTGAAACAATGTGAATTAGCGGAATGAGTGCTTCTGTTTAGTTTGGCTTGTAACTGTTTGGCAGTCAGATAATGTAGCCTGAATGACATAAGAATCTTTGACTATCTGAGTTGTGGATATGTGACCTGGACAAGTAAAACTCAGGACATAGTTTACAACTGGGAAGAGTTAAAAGTCATAGAAAAGGTATTGAGTTATGCACGATTATGTAATATTGCTAGCTGAAACCTTAATCCTTTTTCAACCATTTCAAGAAGTTGAGCAAATATGAATTTTGCTGTTGTTCAGTTATGAAGAAAATAGTGAAATGATGGTTTTTATACACTGTACACTGAAAATGCATGTCGTCTTAAGTAAATGTTGACGGCACGTCTATCGTCTTTTCATTCACCGTTGACTGAAATGGCATGTCGTCTTAAGTAAATGTTGATGACAGCACGTCTACTGGTTTTTTTTCTTCTCCACCACTGAGTTTGTACCACTTTTATAACTTTGGGCGTACTCAATTGATTAAGGAAAGGAGGAATGAAAAGGAAATCTATGAACAGAGGTTTTATATGGCTCTCAAATGGCGTTTTAAAAGGCCCTGTTTAGTATGTGGCAAGTCAGTGTCAGACTTGATAGTGCCAAAAAAGAATATTAATTTTTTGCATAATAAGTTTAAGAGAGAAATGAAAAAAAGATTTAATCCAATATTAAAAGATTGTGGAGAAGATACTACTTCGATCTCACCTAGCAAAACAGAGCGTGCAAGAAAGAATAGAATATTCTAACCGCATTGCTATCCGAGATGATTTTGAGCAGGATAGCCTTTAATAATCTACCATTGCATGACCCTAAAATCTGTTTCAGGTAATGTCCAGCAGTGAGTATCAAATATAATCTTTGACTGATTTTATGATAGTGAATGGAAAATGATACTTAGGATTGGTATCTCTTTCCTGCTTTCTAACGTGCTTTGTCCATTTTTCAAAGAACCGTCTTGATATTTCTACTTTCAATGCTTGGATATTCTTATTTCTGTGGTGCATTCTTAGTTCTTAGATAGCGTTGCTTGCTGGCCTATGACATGCGGAAATTTGTCACTCATTTTCTGTGAGCGATGTTATCACACAATCACTAGTCCTAAGATGTTACGTACCATCAGTCAAGTGATGGGCTCTCCCTCATCAGAAGTGTGAGATTAGTGGGAAGATTGTCAAAATCTTTGCATTTAATGGCTTCATACCTGTGGATACATTAACCAAAGTGCTTTTTTAGCACTAAGTCATAAATCTTTTTCCTGTAAGAAGACATGTGTACCTTCAAAGTAATGATAGTGGGAACATTAATATGATCTGCTTATGTTGGTTTGGTTTTCTGCACTTTGAGGGATTGTCGGGAACACCAAATTAGGAATTGTCCTTATTCTATGCAATAATTTTTGAGAGATTGAAAGTATTTCTTAACTTAAAGGTGAAGGTTTAGTGTAGATAAGTGGGGAGTATTGGCCTTTAACAGGTAGGCTGAGGATGAGATTGTACAATTTCGCTGACTAGACCACCCTAGTGGAGAAGACTGATAAGTTAATGGGAATTATTTGTGATCAGGCTTGCCATTTGACTGCCCACTCTGGCATAATTGTGGCTTCAAAGTGGAAACACACCCTTGACTATCTCTCTTATGCGAAGATCTGTTCTTGATTTAGCAACGTAGTTTGGATTAGAAAGATTGGATGTTGAGTCTTACTGCTGACAATTTAAATACGGGGAAAACTTCAAAAGTGATAATCAGTATAATCACTATGGATTCACTCATTCCATTAAAAGGAGTATATAGACTGATACGTCCAAATTCCTATAATTTTTATGACTAAGTGGAGCATATAGGTTGCCGCATCCAAATTTCCACCAGTTTTTCTTGTTTGGAGCATGTTGTACAATTAACTGCTGATCCTAGGGTCAAAAATCCTCTTTGTTGGCCCCTTCGTGGTGCAGTAAAAGGTTACACTCGTTTGAAGCATCAGATTGAGATCTCCATTTTTTTAAAAATTTGGCCAGTGATTGAGGTCCCAGTTTAGTAAGTCATTCTGTCAAACCCTGTACAGCAATTTGCATTAAGAAACGTGTAAGCTTTTGCTGGTGTTATCAATGGTGCGAATGCATTCATGCAAGTTCATGGTGTGTTAGGAGTGTGTTCTAGAGCAGAGATGGGCTACGTCATGCGAGGGATTAGCTTGTTTGACTTTTCACTTGGTATCTTTGTAATTTGGAAGCACTCTCTCAGAACATTTACTGTTCAACTTGTTGGGAATAGTCTTGAAAATATCTCTTTTATGGAATTGGTCTTCTAAATATGCTCTTCACCCGAATTGTCCATTAAAGTTATGGAGAACCTAAACTGGATTGATGTGATTCTACTCAAGTTTACGCTTGTCTCTATATTCAATATAGCTACCAAAATCTTATTTCGCCCATTTTTAAATGTGTCTATCATACTTGGAGTTCTGGTGAAATTCACTGCTGGTTTCTTTGTGCAGTAAATCTGAGTATGTCATCTACAAGTTAAAGGAGATGAGAAAAGTGTCAGAAAAAGACATAATGCAGATCTGCAATAAGTTTGATCGGTTAGACACTGGCAACTGTGGGAAGATTACTCTTGCTGATCTTATGGAAAGTCGTTGATAATCAAGATAAGCTCTTCTCTTTGCAAAACACATCCAGAAGAGGAGAGGAAATTGCAAGATAATGCTCATCTTAAAGATAGTAAACAATTTCTATGCTGGTGATATTTTTGGATACAAAAATGATGCTTTTGGAGATTGGCTGCCTGATTGGTCGGTCCCTCTAAATCACGTCCTCATTGGACTGCTTCCCATGCTTTTGTTAATATGGATTGCATATCCATATTTTGTTGGGCTCATCTGTCGATTGCACTGTCTGGTTGATGACTGGAAGCATTTTCACAAGGCGTGGGTTTGCCTTCATTCTGCCTTCTTTGAGATGGGCCTAAGGTGGAGGATGCACAGGATGTACATATTCTTTTCCTTCATTAGAGACTTGGTTGAATTATTCTTTGCCAAAGGCCAGAAAATTTGGGGGCTTTTGCCGCTCACATATATAGAATAGAGCACCTTCAGCTATACACCGCCGAACCTTTTACTTGCTCTATGAAGTGTATGTATTTGAACTAGAAATGAAATTCTATAGGACTCTCTCTCTCTCTCTCTCTCTCTCTCTCTCTCTCTCTCTCTCTCTCTGGATTCTTTAACTTCTGTGTTGATTACGCCCACCATTTGGTTGGGGCTTTTCTGGAGATAGGATCAGTCGTGTGTAAAATCTTCAGGGGAAGTAAGTTATGTGTGTCTTTTCGTGGTTAGCTGCTTCGTTACGTTGAAGCAGTGTCTTAGGAAGCATTTCCAAGTGAAGTGGTGATGTATCTCCATAAGGGCACAATCTCCCGAGCAATTCCAATAAGGAAAATTCTCAATTTAGAAAGAAAAAGCAAAGAGAAGCGCACTCGAACTAGATTTACATGTGGAGGTGTATATTCCTGATTTGCATTCCGTGTATGATCCAGAAAGGCAGTCTACTTAGGCAAGTGTCACCAGCCTCTGAGTTTTTGTTCGTTTCATTTTGTAGCTCTGCGTTTGAAGCCCTTCCCACCAAAGCTTTACGAAGACTGCTAATCTCATCGCCCTTCTACGATTAGACTGCTGTTCGTGTGGCGTGTGGAAGGAATTTGATTACCTGTAAATGATTTGTGGCGTTGGAGCTCGATAAGATGGAAGGAGACTTGAATCATTGCATCCTTCTAGAACTATCTTTAACTTTAACAATGATTGGACTTGTAAATGTGATCTTCTTTGTTCGTTTCTCAATTTCCTTTCTCTTTCCTTCTTTACTTTCCTTGACAATCAGCCAAACCAATAAAATGCACGCCCGCACATAATTGGAAGAGGGATTCGTACTGTTATGTAATTGGGTTGCTTTTAGTTGGGATTTTGAGAAAATCTTTTAAGAAAACATAAAGGATTTTAAATTAAAGGGTTTTCTCGAAATGCAAATTGTGTTTGGTAAAGTGTGATTTGAAAATCTATTAGTGCTTAGAAAAATTACAACTGTAAAGGGAAAATAAAAAGGACTCAAACCCTTTGCTAACACATATGGCAAAACACTTTATTCGCTGGCAAGCTAGATTTGGTATCACCAACCATCGCTTGAGGTTGCTCGATCTCAAGTGTCGGTTGCTGAGGTCACAAGGCCACTTGGAGTCACGCTACACTAGGCTACTATTACTAGAGTTGCGCAATGTCAGGGGAGGCTCGTAGGCGGTTAGATCTAGCATCGTTGTCAACGTTGCATAAGGCGATTAGTGATAAAAGCACTTTCGAAATTTTGAATATTTAGCAAGAGTAAAACTGAAAGAAAAAATATATTAGTATTTTAGAAATGTTAAAACCCAAAACTTTTATAGATCTGTCTTATGTCAAAGGACTTCACAAGACTATGAAAAAGCAACATATTTTCCTAAAAGTTTCCAAGAAAGATTACAACTGTAAAGGGAAAATAAAAAGGACTCAACCCCTTCATTGACACATATGGCAAAATGCTCTATTTGCTGGCAAGCTAGATTTGGTATTACCAACCATCGCTTGAGGTTGCTCGATCTCAAGTGTCAGTTGCTTGCTGAGGTTACAAGGCCACTTGGAGTCACGCTACACTAGGCTACTATTACTAGGGGTGAGCGGTTCCCCGGGCGGTCCGGTTCCCCCCCCCGGAACCGGGAACCGGACCGGTGAGACCGGTTCCCGTTTTCTAGGACCGTGGACCGGACCGCCAAAATCTTGGACCGGACCGGACCGGACTCGTCGGTCCGGTCCGGTTCTTGGGCGGTCCAATGGGACCAGGAAAGAAACCTAAAATTAAGAGAGAGAGAGAGAGAGAGAGAGAGAGAGAGAGAGAGAGAGAGAGAGAGAGAGAGAGAGGCTTTGTCTAGATCGGTTGGGCTCCTCGACTCGACATCTTGGTCCGCCCGTCGGTCGGTGGGTTGTCATAGAGGTGCTTGGGCAGGGCCTCCCATTGGTCTTGTTTTCCATATGTAGTTCGGACCAAGGGCCGACTAAGATGGGTCTAACTTGATGCCATGACAACGGGCTCACACCTAAATGTCTTTCAAGAGTCTTCATTTGAATATTGTGGAAAAGTGAGTGTATCAATAATAACTTACTGCATATGGTCCTTTAAGGGGAGTTTGTCTTCTCTTAAAGTTACTAAAAAGATCTAATTGTCTGTGGGGCAGTACAATTTCACTAACTGGTTGTTCTTGGATGGGTTCTTTTTATTTTTATTTTTATTTTATCTCTAACCGGTCCGGTCCGGTCCGGTTTTCCTAGGAACCGAGAACCGGACCGCCCGGACACCGGTTCCACTTTTGGGAACCAAGGATCGGACCGACACGTCCGGGAACCGGACCAACCCGGCTGGTCCGGGCCGGTCTGGGCGGTTCCCGGTTCGGGCGGTACAACTTGCTCACCCCTAACTATTACTAGAGTCGCGCAATGTCAGGGGAGGCTCGTAGGCGGTTAGATCTAGCATTGTTGTCAACGTTGCATAAGGCGATTGGTGATAAAAGCACTTTCGAAATTTTGAATATTTAGCAAGAGTAAAACTGAAAGAAAAAATATATTAGTATTTTAGAAATGTTAAAACCCAAAACTTTTATAGATCTGTCTTATGTCAAAGGACTTCACAAGACTATTACAACTGTAAAGGGAAAATAAAAAGGACTCAACCCCTTCGCTAACACATATGGCAAAATGCTCTATTCGCTGGCAAGCTAGATTTGGTATTACCAACCATCGCTTGAGGTTGCTCGATCTCAAGTGTCGGTTGCTTGCTGAGGTTACAAGGCCACTTGGAGTCACGCTACACTAGGCTACTATTACTAGAGTCGCGCAATGTCAGGGGAGGCTCGTAGGCGGTTAGATCTAGCATCGTTGTCAACGTTGCATAACGCGATTGGTGATAAAAGCACTTTCGAAATTTTGAATATTTAGCAAGAGTAAAACTGAAAGAAAAAATATATTAGTATTTTAGAAATGTTAAAGCCCAAAACTTTTATAGATTTGTCTTATGTCAAAGGACTTCACAAGACTATGAAAACGCAACATATTTTCCTAAAAGTTTCCAAAAAAAAAAATTACTAAATGCCTTAGCATTTGCTAAATCCCTTCAGAGGCCCTGGGAAAAGCATCCCCAAACACAGCCTTCATTCCCTCTTTCCTTTCTTAAATATCCTAAATATCTTCTTTTGAATATATTCTTGTGGTAGCAATATTGTCGCAGCATCTCTACAAAAGGTAATTTGGCAAGTGAATTTGAAAAGGGTATTATATATATATATATATATATATATGGACGAAAATGAAAATCAAGTATTGTTTTCATTTATCTTGTCATCTCCTCATCCTCATTAAAGGAAAATCAAATAGATTTATGTACTCATATGTTGTATAAATTGACAGTTAGATGAAGAAGCTGATTTTGAAGACCGACAAAAATTCCAAGCACGAAGAAAATTGCTCACACGCGCGTTCGCACGTGTATATATCACGACTCTATTCACAATAGACGAATGGTTTTCTAGATATTCTGAGTGCTTTGACATAAACTCACAGGTAATGAACGTGCCTCATGTTGTAATTCGGAATGTGCTACGCCCTTCAACTCTAAATAGCAGAAACACCATTTTCATCTGTTTGTACACATGATGCTCTTGACTTTTGGCTTTTAAGAAGCACATGCAAGTTCCAATAATTCTTGCTGATCAAAAGCGCCTTTCTTTTTCACGTTGGACAGAGTAGAGGCACCTCTACTTGCCAGTTGCAGATTAGCAGATCACCGTGTCAAGACCAATTTTCGAACTGGACAAAAGCAACCAGCTAATCCAACCTTTTACACATCCATGTTCTCCAAGAGCTTTTTGTCTTGATTTTCCCAATCTCTCCAGAAAAAGAACGTTACCCTCCTATTGGACCTCCTCTTGCAGTGAGCTAAAGACAACACTTCCATGAAGCCACAGTGGGTTGGGACTTGACAGACAGGTCATAGAAATTCCAAAGTAATGCAGACCAAGTCATCAGTCTTCCAATTGTGTGACTTTCTACAAGAATCATTGCATACCCTTTTGAATTCTTGAATCATGGAGGCAGTATTTTGTCTTCACTGACCTTGACTAGGTGAACCGAGAGAGAGAGAGAGAGAGAGGGGCACTATTGAGTGGATGAGTATATAGCGTTTACTCGAAAGGAGGGAAAAAGAAACATTATTAAAAAGGCGAGCTTGAATTTAATGCACATGGCCGAGTCAACTTGTCCTATTGCATTGTGTGACAGTCGATGACTCAATCAAACATTGTTTTCTTCTTTCTAAAATCCCAAGCAACTATAAAGACAACGGGGACGTCGTCTTTCTTTTTCTTTTCTTTTTTGCATAGTAGTCAGTAGATTGGTGGGGCATATGATTGTGAGATTCAAATTAAAAGAGCTATTCTGAGTGACGCAGATGAATGCGAAGAAGGCTTTGGTAGTTAGAATCAGTCAAACGGGCTTCTCAGCCTAGGAAAAAGAATCAAACCCAGTAGACCCTTTCACATCTGAGAAGCGATTATCAGCTCTATACATTGAACATCTACTCAAGTGATTAGCATGTTTGGTATCTTACTTAAGATTTAGTTCAAATCATAATACGGGTATGTTCTCTTGAGAAAATCACTTAGCGCATGACTTCTAGACTCCACAGTTACTTTCTCTACGTGAGATTTCAGGAACTTCTGAACGTTAGACATTGGTTTTTTTTTTTTTTGGGTCTGAACGTTAGACATTGGTTGGATAGGTCAAAAACGTCATGTAATTATGCACATTTCTATGAGTGAGAATAATAATTATGAACCATCTAGATGGGTTAGATTGAAGACACGATCAATGTCGTAAGACTTATACTGCCATATAACATATATTATGTAGCCAAGGGGCTAATTTTTTAAACCTCCACAGGAACATTCCTAGTGGAGTATTTGATGAATAGTGACATGAGCAATTTGACTTTATATGCCATCAAGTCAAAGAAAATGATAAGCATCACAAGATGGCAAACGAAGGAGGAAAATATATAAAATATATATGCAAATAAAATGATAGGAGGTTTTGGTCAAGGGTGACCAATATGACATGATGTGTTCTTCACTTTCTTTTTTAACTATTGCAAGAAATTCTGTCGACGATCACAGGTTGAATATGAACATTGTCAATCTCAATTAGATCAGGAAAATTATTAAATTTTTCAAGTGGGTGCTCTTGGCGGTAACTTGATGGGAGGTCATCAAGATGTGCATTCCTTTCTTATTTTATTTATCTTACTTTATTAAGTGAAAGAGGAGACCCCGTGATGTTGCAGTTCGATGATTAGAACAAGTAGTGCGTGTTTGTCGTTTATATCTATCAACATATGCAGCTACATAAATAGAGACTAAAAAGATGAATTTGGTTAAATAAATAGAGACTAATAAGATAAATTTGATTGCTTTGAATGTTCATGTAGATTAAGAAGAGTTAGTCCAGTTTGGTATTGTTTGATGAATGGGAAAAAAACATCAAAAGGGCAATTGAGGATAGCTGATAAGATTGGTTTAGCAGTTAAAGAACCCGACCTTTCCTTATGTGGATTAAGCACGTGTCATAAACTCGGCCCTCCGCATTGCTAAGAGCAAATAATTTCAAGGTCGGGTCATCTAACAAGATTCGGCTTGCTCTTGACTGATTTACGAGATTATCGAGATACTTTGTTAATTTGATGTCTGTTTACTTAAAATCACTTTCTTTGTGATAAAAAAAATGAAATTAAAGGAAAAAGACAAGAAAGGACACATCATGCTTTATTTGACGAGATATCTCAAAAATTTAATGTGCAATTTAATTTTGCTTAATCCCTTTTATTTCCATAAATCATCTGTTAACTTTTTACCATGTTCCTGATTCCAATCTAGTAAACTTTTTACTTTATGTGGCCTCGGTCACTTCACATTTTGTGAGCTTGCTATCTGATTTGGTGCATGTTTTCGGCTTGCTATTGATGTCATGCAGCATATTTATTTGTAGTCTTTGCATAGTACAACTTTAATATGTCCACCATAGAAATTAGGCTTTAACATAAATATACACACGTACATATAACATATGATAAAATAAATTTATTGGTTAATTACTCTTACAAACGTGCTTATATTGTGCATTATTAGGTTCTTCTACACCAAGGATATAATCTTTTCATATATATTCACGTGGCTATCTTTAGTAACCCAAAATTTCTTTTCTGTAAATTCTCCCTCAAGGGTTTCTAAAAAGGGTGAACATATCAAATGTTATTCTGCAATTCCCAATAACCCCCCTACATTTCATGATTGAAAATGATAAATAAACACGAAATCATATATAACTACATGCATTGGAAATCTATTCGATTAGCATACTCAACCAATCTAACTTCATGTGCGAGGGCATCTGTCTAGAAACATGGAAACACGAAGCTGCGTGGTTGCTGCTGTGGAGATCGACACTTGCATCCTCAGCTCCTAGAAGTGTCAACTCAATTGCGAGTCTCTAAACCAGTGAAACTACGATTTTTTACTATCTTTTCCTTTTTTCGTTTTTCTCGCAAATTTTTCTCTTTCAATATTAAAAAAAATTTCGAGAACCTAGTGGGGCAGGGGCCACCACCAGCCCCCTCCTAGGCCTCTCTTCAGCGTTGGCAAGTGGTAACAACGGGCCGACGAGGGGATATATATAACGAAACGAAAGTCGCGACAAACATAGAATTTGATAGGACATTTAAAAAAATTCGGAAAACGAGATCAGGAATTCACCGAACCAGGCGATCTATCGTAGACTTAGCCGGGATAATAGAGGTCTATTTAAGAATGATGCGCTCCAATCTGACAACATCTTAAGTAACTTTATGGAATGATGGAGGGAAGTTCACATGAGTTGGGAGACTGAAAAGAAGAAGAAAGAAAAAAGTTTTTATGCCTTAGGGCTCCAAGAACCTCTTTACGCCTCAAATTCTTGTGGAGGTCTTTTGCCGCCAAAAGAATGCCCGTCGCCGTCTCACAGGTTACACACCTAACAAGAAACCTGCCCTCCCCCTCTCTCTTTCTCTTTTCTCTTGCGAAAGGGACTTCCATTAACCAAATAATCCTTTTGAAAAGAATGAGGGGAAAATAATAATGATTTGATAATAAGACGAAACTTTCTAATTTTCTTTCCTAAATCTTTTAGGGTTGAACATGGACCATACTTTATGTCACAGATAATGGACGCAGCTTGGGTCAACAATTTCATGCTCTTTTTTTAATGACAAGGAAGTCCTCCCTCTTAAGCTAACCACCCCATCTGATCAACCATTGTTTTCACATACATGTCGACGTCCCTCCACCTACATGTCATGCCGCAATAACATCTCGCATCGTTCCTCGACATCGAATCTCGCCGTGCGGAGTTATCTCTTTCTCACATCGTCGGTTCGACTTGTGGGATGTTGTCTTACTCGTTACCCCTGGACCCTCTTCGATTTTTCAGGACGGTAAGCTCGCTTCAGACGGATGAAATCTCGGGTTTATGAAATTGATGAAATCTGACATTAGTTGAGCCGTTTCTAATTTGATAAAGATGAAATTTTGGGTGGCTGTCTATTCACTCATATGTGAACAATCTTCAGCTTTATCTTTTCATTGAGACTTTTTCCCTGCAGATAAGGACACTCCTGTGGCAATCTAGCGCCCAAATGCTCTTGTTGCTCAACAACTAACCATAGAGGAAGGTTGGTAGCTGTCACACATTTCTGCTAGGGAATATAGTGGACCTAACTAGTCCTATGGACAACACCTAAAAAGAAGAGAGGTGGAGAGAGTTGCGAAACGAAATTGGAGTTTGAATCGTTCAACTTAGTTATGCCATTAAATTAGCATTATCGATCACATGATTAGATCTATGTTTTTTAGTGCATGGTCAAGTAAATCGCCAATGGGGAGCTTTGATTCTTCTATTCAGCTCCAGCTAAAGTTAGCTTTTTGATGGCGCTATGGTGGTGGCCTGCTGAAATCCTGACATCGTATGGACACAATCAGCCGCAAATTATGGCGTGGCCATCAGTATTATCTTTTCTTTAATGATTCCAGCACAGATTCTTATTCAAAAACCATTTGCCTCTCTTCTTTGCTTTTTAGATCGAAAAGACCCCTTGGTCTTGCCCTTTCGTTTTTAATATGTGTTTTCTTGATTGTTGTGGGGATTGTATGCACGTTTTCCTCCTTATAAGCAGAGCCCGTGACAATTCTCCAACTCATTTCTGTACGTCGAAATCGAAATTCAAGAAAATTGCTTGGATTTCCCTTCTTTTCACTTAAACTTGCTCGTGATTGATGTCCGTACCTAATCGCGTTCTAATTACGGTTATATAATATTTAAAAGGTGACCTCTAAGTGCTTTACTTTGAAGAAGAACGAAGTGAACTTTGTTAATATATGGGTATGATACTTTTACGTATCGATTTACTAAGCTATCAATTATAAATTATCCATATGTGCATCCATCGTTCGATATCACCCGATGACCATTGTTTTTCAAAGCGTAATTCAGTATCGAGAAGTAACTGTTCCAAAGAACCCCTCCGTTCATCTTTTATGGATTCTCGAGATGAATGGACTTGTCAATGCCCATGACATGAACATT
This sequence comes from Melaleuca quinquenervia, assembly GCA_030064385.1. Taxonomy (NCBI): domain Eukaryota; kingdom Viridiplantae; phylum Streptophyta; class Magnoliopsida; order Myrtales; family Myrtaceae; genus Melaleuca; species Melaleuca quinquenervia. The sequence goes on from CM057721.1 coordinate 4,410,803, forward strand.
ACCTTAACCTAGCCAAAAGGGTGTCGATTATTTCCTACATCTGACCATTTTCTCGCTGCTGAAAACTCAAACGTGAAGTTAAATTGAAAACAAAAAAAAGATAGTCTAAGCTTTTCAACTTTTCCCGATCTTCGAAAGACTTTTTTGGTTGCTCTCAACGACCGAGTCCCAAAGTGAGAGTTGGTTTCTCATCATTTCAAGGTTGCATTTTTCGTCCCCTTCCCCCCTCTTTTCGCCTCCTTTTGATTCGATGATTGCTAGAAATTTGTATTATTGTTGACCAAATTAAAAAGCACAGAAAATCTTGGAAAGAAAAGAGAGAAAAGAAAAGGGGAAATCCCTTAATTTTGTTCTCAAAGGCTTAATTATCATTATCTGATTGAACAGGTGAATGGGATGGAAGATCAGGATAACCCCAGTGGTACCATCTCACACGAAAGGAATCCGATTGTGGACACAAACCTAATTGATGTTGAGTCATGAGGCTCTAAGATTTAAACCCTTCTTCCACTTTTTTTTTCTTCATATATTCCAATCGATCACGTGTCAATTTCTACTCCTAGTCTTGTCCTTTCTTTTTACCCCTTGCTTAAATCACACTCATGCTCACAAAATAAATGAGGAATTCTTTTAATTTCCATAGGCGACAGGGGTCTATTGACAAGAGAGTTTCAATTTCAGCGTAATTCGAAATTGAGGAAACAGGGCAGATTTGTAAGAATCCGAACTTTTGGGGGGCCTGAATGGAAAGTTCCGTCGGGGATGATTGCGACATTACCATTGACGCCATGAGTCATAGCTTTATTTGGCAATTATGACCCTGAAAATGTTGCCAGCCTAATAAATATACATTTACATATGAAACTTTAGCTCCAGCTACCAAACGAGCAGCCTGTTCCCATGGTGCTAACGTTTACCGACTCAACGTAGCCGTAATCAAGAAAGGAGGGAAAAAATTTTGGAAAAAAAATCATAAAATAAGACTATGTTCGTTTCACGAACAACAAGTTGTAGGAAAATTCGGAATATATTTTTCTAGAAGTTATTTTCCGTGAAACAAACGAAGCATAAAAAGAAAAATAAATGAGTCAAAAGAAGAAAGGAGAAAATTAGAAAAAAAAAATCGCTAATGAGACAATTTCATTGTGGGAAGCATCTCTTGAAATTTCTAGAAAGTCTGGTCATCATATTTTAAAATCCGTTCCCCGTCTACATTCTCCTGACTCCATAATGTCAATGTGATTAATGATTATTCTAGAAGAATGATAATTTACTATTTATAAAAATAAGAGACAGCTTCAATAAATAAATAAAGTGAGAGGAACGAGAAGAGATATGGTAATGACCAGATCGAGACCAAAGGGCGTCACTCGATTCTAGAGATTATTCCAGAGATTAGACGATGACGCTTGATGCGTGTCAGCTAATGGGAAGCTTGTTTGCCTGCCCTCATATTTAAGTAACAATATATATATTTTCACTTCAAAATAATATATAAATTTCATCAAATTGTAAAAGAATATATACGAATTTTAGGTTTATCTGTTGTGGAAGTTTACAGAATTTTTGACCCAATAGTGGTTAATTATATTGGTTGAGAGCTTCTCTCTCGTCACCGAGATCGAGAGTTCGAAATCCACAATCGCTAACATTTTAAGTGGGGGACATGATATTGAGGGTCTTGTACTAATCTCCCCTGACCCTTTGATGCTGTCCGAGCACGAGAAGCCCATGGTGTATTCATCGGTTATAAAAAAAAAGTTTAAAGAACTTTTAGGGACAATTGCATTTAAATCATAAACATTTACTTACTTTTCCGATTCAATCCTAAACATTTTGCAACTCTGCCATTTAAGTCATTTCGACGAATTTTGGCAGGAAAATGTCAATGTGGCAACTATATGGTGCGACTAGACCTTGCTGGCGACAACATGGCGTGACTAGACCTCGTCGGCGACAACTTTTTTTTTGTCTACCATTTTGGAGGACGGTCCCCTTGCTAGTGGCTGGCAAGGGCCAAGGGAGGCCGACCCCGCCCAGATCTGGTCAGGGCAACCCCGCCCAAATCTAATGGCAAGGGCGAGGCCTGCCTCGCCCACAGCTAGTGAGGGGGCCGTCCTTCGAAGTGGCCGACGGAAAAAAAAAAAAAGGAAGAAGAGAAAAAAAAAATTTGTTCACCACATTGTTGCCGTTGTTGCCAGTGAGGTCCAGTTATGCCACGTCGTCGTCACGTATGCTTTTCTTGATCAAAATTTGTTTGAATGATTTAAATGATAAAGTTGTAAAAGATTTAGGACTGAGTCGGTACAAAAAAAAAGTTTATGACTGAATTGGTAAAGTAGGAATGTTTATGACTTAAATGGAAATTGTCCTAAATTTTTTAGCTTGAAGGAAGTCAAAGTGCATATAAAGATATAATTCAATACGAAAATCTTAAAAAGTCGACTAAAATGAGTAAACAACCAAATCCATAAAATGTGGGTTGACCCCTCGTGTGAGAATTCGAATGGGCATTTCAATAAAATTACCTACGTTTGGCAGTAAGTGGAGTTGAGCTCAAATCTTTTGTCCAATCACCAAAAAAACAGTTCTATTCTATAACTACTAAATCAACGACTAATTGCGGCCCCTAACACATTCCCCACCAAAAGGGTTAATTATCACTTGTTTGTTTAGGTCATGTTCTTGTTCATCTGACCTCAAGTGAACCCTTCGTGTCCAGTCAATGAATACTCAAGTATTTCCAATTTGAATAAAGTGTTGCGAAAATCGAATTTTTCGAAACGTACATCATGGCTGCGCAGAGATCCGAATCAGACGCCATATATAAGTATCGTACATTCAATTTGAGGCGCTATTTATTGAAACTATGTCATCCTTTGATCGGATAGATCGAAAGGTTTGGGAATGAAAATTCGAGATTTCTTACCGTGACTGTACGACACCTTTTTGAGCACGTATGTCATTCCTTCGTGGGAGAATTGTCTCACTTTCCCAACCCCACCCTAGGGCTAAGACAAGAGAGAGGGGTCACGCCCACGTGCCGGGCCACATGTCGGCCCCGGTCAAAATGGCGGTGCCGGTAAAATACACGTGGAAGCCCCGAATTCCAAAAGGCACAGATGACAGAAAAATTGGTGAAGTTTGAATCGCTGACCATCCTTCCTCTCCCTTTCTCTCTCAACATCACTCCACCAAAAAGGCGTCCTCTCTCTCTCTCTCTCTCTCTCTCTCTCTCTCTCCCCCCTTTGGATTTTTCCCATCCATGACTGCAATCGATGGTCTTCGCTGACTTCCAGCCCACCCCCACATGGCTAATTCCCCATTTTCCCACCTGAGTATTTTGTAAGTAGGGTAATTAGCATTTGAGGATTAACATGTATATTGTAGAGAGGTGGAGAATCAGCAAATTATGCTGTATCGGTATTTCGGAGGATCGGTTGATGGGGATCGGTCGAGTTTCAGAAAAGATCTTGGTATTTCTCATAGGGATGAGATTCTAATTTGGGCGAGAAGCAATTGAGCAAAATAATAAGCTGATGGAGTGGCGGAACGTCACTTAATTGACTTTTTCTTTTTAATATTTTGTGTGTGTACATACATGGGTTGTGATGGATGAAAGGAGGTGTGTGTCCGGTGTAATTAGAGTGGATAGCTAGGCATCGATAATAAAATTATGGAAAGTGGTCAAGCAAGGAAATTTTGGACAAAGTCCAAGTTCAACAGATAGAAGGGTTTGTATGGAATGGAGATGTTTCCACATTAGAAACCCCTTTTGGGAAGGTGTTTTGTCAACCTTCTCCATGAAGTGACAATACGGAGTCTCATTCAAAGCTTGAAAACCCTCCTTCATCTCCCAATATAAATCACCACCGCAGGAAAGAGAAGAAACCTAGCGAAAGTCATACACTCCAAACCAGAAATTTACGCTAAGACTTCAAGAAACCTCTCTTTCAAACTTCTTCTTCTACTCCTCCTCCTCCTCTTCTTATTTTCCTCTCTCTTTTGCTCCTTCCACATGTCTGATGAGCATAGAAACCCTACTTATTACTATGACCCTTTCCATAGCTCCCATTTCTCCTCTGCTTACAATGATCATCCATACATGAGCTTCACTGATTGCTTGCAAGGTTCTGGTGACTACAACTCATTGGCAGCGCCTTTTGGCTTGTCACCGCCGACTTCCGAGGTTCTTTCATCGTTCGAGTATGGCCACCAGAAGCAGGAAATAGGAGGTGGTAGCGAGAGTACCAATCACAACCCAGCAACACCAAACTCTTCGATCTCTTCTTCTTCTACTGAAGCCGGGGGTGAGGAGGATTCAAGCAAAGGCAGGAGATCGGAGACCCAGTTGAAGGACAGTGAAGATGGAGGAGAAAGCTCTAAGAAACAGTAAGAAGTTTCTCCTCTTTGAACTTTCTACTCATGCATATAATAAGATAGAGCCAACTCTGATTGGAGTCTCCCACAACACCTGTTCTCGTGTACCTATTCTTGCATAATTACCTGCGAATCCGTAGAATGAACTTATTCAAAACCTTAGGATCTTGCGTATTTATTTTTATTGGGTATGATCATGTTTATGTAAAGAATCACCAAGTAGTCTTTCCTTGGTCCATGCATACTCGATTCAAGCAAGGTCATTTCAGTGCCGTGACTCAGAAAACTACGTACTTCTTTGGGTGATCTAAAGTTGAATTATTAGTCACAGTGTAGAGTAATTACATCCAAATATGAATGAGTTTTTTTTTTTTGGCAATAACATATGGTACTTGCTTTTGAGAAAAAAAACAGGAGCAAATCAAAGAAGAAGGGAGAGAAAAGAGAGAGAGAGCCACGCTTTGCCTTCATGACCAAGAGTGAAGTTGATCATCTTGAAGATGGTTACAGGTGGAGAAAATATGGTCAGAAGGCTGTCAAAAATAGCCCTTACCCAAGGTATGCTCGGTTTCTCTGTCTCTCTCTCTCTGTGCTCTTTCTCCTCGTCTTTTAGTCCACAGCAAGATAACAAATTGGACATGAAAACAGACTTATTTGGTAAAAGGCAACAACAATTCAACTTTGTCCTTTCAAAGGTTTTGTCCTAAACTATGTTCCGCTTTTTCATCCTCAAAGTTCACATTACACCAACTTAAATATGACCTCAATTTGAGCCACCAAAGTCAAACATAACCCTCCTCAAATAATTCCAAGAAATCAATCTAGCTTTCTAAGAATAATTCTGACGCCTGCATTTTCTTTTTGCTCTTTGGTTTGTCTCTATTTGCAGGAGCTACTACAGGTGCACCACACAGAAATGCACTGTGAAGAAGAGAGTGGAGAGATCATTCCAAGACCCTTCCATAGTGATCACCACCTATGAGGGCCAACACAACCACCCGATCCCGGCGACGCTCCGGGGGAGTGGGGCAGGGATGTTCGCAACATCCATGTTCGCGGCGCCCACCGCAGCGGTCCCGGGCTACAACAACCCTCAAGAGATGATGTTCCAAATGCCTCACATGATGACAACCAACCAAGGTGGTGCAAATTTTGCTTATAATCCTGCAGCTTTTACTTCAACACATCATCACCATCATCAGCAGCATTATAACCAAGGCCCGCCGGACTATGGACTACTACAAGACATTGTTCCTTCCATGTTCTTCAAACAAGAGCCATGATCCAATACTCCGATTAAGTATCTTAAAAAAATCCCTCCTTGTTTGTTGTATATATACATAAGTATAGCTACAGCCTATAGCCAGTAATCAATTACTACTACATTTTTCTCCTTGTTTTCTCTTTTAATTTCTGACTGGTAACCCTATTTCATTGACTTCATCCTCAATCATATGATCTCACTTTTTTGGGGTACTTTCACAAAGGGAAATCAAGATCACTTAGATTAAGCTATTGGCGTCGTTGGTTAGCTTTATGTTTTCCTCTCTCGGTGAGGAAATTTTGCACCAGCTGCTGGAGGAGAGAAGAAGATTAGATTAGATTCAAATGCATGGTCCTTTTAAATGTGTGTTAAGGATTTTATATCTCTATTAGCTTCAAGCGGAGATTATCGACGATGATAATGATGATGATTGTATTGTGACTTGTGAAGTCACTCAGTATATCTATGTACTCTCTCCTTCTGGAGCATCCATTTGCAATTATTATGGCTATTGGACTACCTGAATATAGTTTTATTGTTCTTTCTATACAGAAGATCGACCTCATCTTGCTAAGAGAGTAAAGAAATCCAAAAGGGTTGGCAATGGCAAAACGATCGATCATCTAGAACTTTGTTGAGAAAATGAAGAGAAGTCACTGTCGTTTTGATGGTTTTGGTTTCATTTTCCGCTTGAAAGTTTTGAACTTCTTTCATAAGCGCTGTTTGAAATTTTCAACCAGAAGAAGATGAGATGTCCCTGCTTTTGTCAAAAAGGTGCTACATTAAAGCTTGCATTGCCCTGTATATGAAATATATAGTATGTTATATACATACATACATACATACATACGTCATGCATACATATATGCATATGCACCCATTGATGGATAATCTCACGTTAAAAAACGAAGTGGACACAAGACTCTGCCCTAGAGTCACTCACTTAATCTAGCTAGTTGAGATTAAAGAAAGCATATCTCAGTTGAGAAAGATCAACATCACACAAGATTGCAAAAATGACATTAAACCAAAAATCATTGACTTGGTATGTATTCGGAAAAAAAAATCACCCTTCCTCATATAGACACATTTCAACCCCTGTCAAGATGCAATTGCCTATCGGAAACCTAAGATTATAGGCTCGTTCCTCGAATGTTGTGGTCTTATTTGGACACCACATCCATGGAACATCTGAACATTTAGTATGACTTATCTAATGGATGAATGTAAATCGCCTGACGTGCGCATAATGTAAGACAAGGACGATGTGATTTATAAAAATTCTAGGTAGAAGACGTTCTGATTCGTACCAGACTTGCCCCATTAATATTAGGCACTTAGCCCTGAAATTTCAAGAATTGTGACAAGGACGTGCTCTTTAGACGAATAGACCATGTAATTTTATAAAGATTCTGCTACTGATGTTTTGGTCGGAATGTAAGGAAAAGATCTCTGGTTAAGGCAATTACACGCAAACCAGAAGCGCATAGGTATGGTCATTGTTCTTTGACTAATTGACGCAGTACGAAGTCTAGACAGACAGAGGCAGGATTTCGCTTCTTATTTAAGCTTGAATTATGTATCATACGCATCGTATGAATACTCATCCTACACGTACAAATGGGCATTTTGGGCCCCGTTTGTACACATTAGGAGGAACTAGGTAGGGACTTTTCTTGAATAGGGCTTTCTATATGCCTATAAATGAATAGATGCAGGTTGAGAGAGTGGTCGGTCGGATCAGTACCTACCGTAGTCCCATGCATTTGGTGTAAATTTATATACACTCTCGTGACTTACAACAATGCCAAGGAACAGTTGATCGAGAGGTTGCAGAATTGAACCGGATTGCAGAATTTATATACACTCTCGTGTCTTTGGGGAAAATTATAGTTCTTTATAATTTTTAATTTTTTATAATTCATTCATTTGATTGCAGAATTTTTTCACTGTTTATTATCCCAGAAGGGCCAGCCGGGTTTGTCGGGGCCTTGGCGTGGCCGGGGCAAGGGCTGTGTCCCTGACCCCCGATGCCAGTACCATTATAATAGAGAGAGAGAGATCATGTGAACTAATTATGTTGATGATCCATTATAGAAATCAACCATACCACATCGGGTACATGACTTCTGAGGTAACGAATGATCTATTATATACTCATGCATATCTCATCATTCTCGCATATCCCAATCATGTCAAGAGGACAAGATTAGTGGGTATACCTTTATCGTCTTATTGACCAAAGTGCGTTCCTAAGAAAAATCACGTAATCAAAAATGAATTTGACTTCCTCTTGCTATGGAATTCAATATGTGGTAATTTTTTTGTCAAGTAAATATGGCTAGAAATAAGCCAAGTCGTTCTGATAGTTTTGCTAAATTTTCTTATTGAGTTTCGCGAAATTTCGATTTGTTCCCAAAGAAAAGTAGCCCAACTTGGAAAGAACTAACACAATCCAAATTTTAACATTGTTGAAACTATAGCTCAAATTTGAGCTAGTAAAGGAAATCCAATTCAAACAAGTTTCTTAGTTTGAGTAGGTCTCTTAGTTGAATGGTTTCTTAGTTTGAGTAGGTTTACCTAAAAAAGTTTCGTATTTTATATTTTGAGATTTTGTAAAACTATTACCAACTATTTAAACAATTTTGGCATAGTACTAAGTATTAAAATATATGATAGGAAGTCAAATAAGAAGTTACGAAAGATATGAACTGATGATCTTTTACTTTGCTATCACGATAAACTTTATGGGATAGCTGTCAATTATTTTACAAGATTAAACTATTAGATGAAATTGTGGTTTAAAATTTTAACTATGTATTCCTTATAAAAAGTGGGTTTTCTTCTTGAATGGCCTATAAGAGGAGCTTTTGGTGTTAAGGCTAATCAATCTTATGACAAGATGTAACAGCCCGCTTTCGGCCCCCTTTTCGAGGTCCAATTGAGCGAACTTAGGGGTTTAATTAGTGGCTCGTTGGCTGCGAGAGTGCCCCAAACTAAACTGTGAAAATTTATTGCAGGCGATGCTGGACTTTCGGAAATCTCGTTTTGGTCCCATCAATTTTTAGATATTTTCGTTTTGGCCCCAAAAGAAGTGAATTTTGATCCTATGGGTAGTTTTAGGAAGAATTGGAAAAGTTGACTTTGGTCAACGATCAACTCAGACCGGTTGGCTGTTGCGTGGACCAGCCTACCCAAAACAGACTCGGCCCGGCTCGTGCAAGGAAGCCCAGCCAGCGAGACAAGGCCCCTTTTCCCCCTCTTCTCTTTGGCCTTTTGTCGAAAGGGTGGCGTACACGCGTGCACAAGTCCCACCGCGCGACTAGTGGCTGACCGGTAACAAGCTACGCCTACCAGACATTAAAGGCGTCTCGTCAGCCTACCTCTTGGCTGTTGGTTGGCTACCGCATGCCCCCACGACGCGGCTTCTTCTTCCCGACCTCGACTTCTCCCTGTTTTCCCACCCATGCGAGCTCCTCCCCTTCAACTCCGATTTCTCACAGCTTAAGTGTCTATTTAGTTTGATCTTGGTGCCATTGGGAAGATCACAACGTCAGCTTCGAAACCAAGCCACCGTCGCTGACATCTTAGCCTGGAGCCCACTGAGAGCCCTTAAAAGGAGCCCCCATAGCTCGGGATTTTCCCTGTTTTTACCGGGGTCGTTGTGCATGGCCAACGCGCCGTTCCAGCGACACCTAGACACCACCACTGGTACCAATAGACTTGTGGGAGTTTCTTGAGTAAAACCTACGCCTTCGTTTCGATTGATTTGGTCTCGATTGAGAGAATTGGGCTTCGACTCGATTTGTGCCCTAATCGGGCCCAAGCTAACCGGTTGTCGATTTGCCATCCTAGGGCCGTTCCGCTGCCACCCACGACCACCCACGGTGACTCCCCAGATCGCCAGTTGGTCATCGGAGTGGGTCTGGCCAACCTTATGCAGCTAAGAACCAGGGTTGGGACCCTCGTTAGCGCCATTCTCCTTGCCGGTTGGTCCCGCCTCTTCGCCCACAGCCCCCGCCAGCCTCTCACGGCCATGGGCTATCTCTAGGAGCCTCACTAGCACCGGCACCGGCGCCGGAGTTGCCGGAGATGTCTAGAAGCTGCCTCTGACCTCGTCCATCTCTTTCGTGGTGTCGAATCGAAGATCGGACAATCACAGCAAGCCTAGGCATGATCGAAAGTGCAAAGATCGTGTCACCGTGAACTGCTGATTTACGAGAGAAATGCCAATGTGAGTGGACTTTAACCCTATATTATGTGCACTTACTATTTTGTAGAATTATTGGAATAATTCGTGTGGTTGAATTGCGTGTTTGGATGAATTGGGCAAAGTATGACCGAGTACAAGATATTGGTAATGAAGCGACATGGAGGTCAATTAAGAGGCCAATGAGCCTAATTAGAAGATATTTGAATGGCTTAACTGTGTGATTGAGTGATTGGATTGGATAAGGAGGTTATTGTGCCAGTAATGTGGCGAGTGAATTTACCACGGGGCCATAATTTTTTATTGGATATCAGTTGGATCTGAAGTGAGATTGACAAGAACTAAAGTGACGTTTTAGTAAAATTATTAGGATTAATAGATGGTCTAATTGTGTGATTAGGATGTGTACAATTATCTATTGGTGGCAATAAATGGAATCGATCAGGTGGCCAATAGGCTCTGATCAGTTGTTGTGGTCAATAAGACCTAGTGGGGTCACAAGGAGAAACATATGGATCACATGATGATCGCTAGAATGACTGATACAATCAACGGTATTAGATCATTTATGAAGGTAATGGCGTACCAGGAAATGATGGTCAAAAGACCCTGGTTTAGTCGTAAAGCCAATTATAGCTTTGGCTACTATGCCATTGAGATGACATTGATTAGATTGATGAATTAGATCAATTGTGACTTGGACTACTGTGCCATGGATTTGGCGTTTGAATGAATCGGTTGATGAGATGACTTAAGTTATGGTGCATGCTTGGTTGATTAAGGCCGGTTGTGAATGATTATAATGTGGTGCCATGGATTTGGCGACTAAATGGATTGGTGGTGCAGCTAGTGAGCCTAATTGGCTGGTAAGATGGTGTTGGGGACTACCGAAATTGGAAAATGACAATTAGTCAGAAAGGCTTAGATAGAGTCTCAGACTGGTTGTGAACAGCTTTAAGTATTTAATTATTTTGTAATTTATTTATTTATTTATTTATTGTTATTTATTTAATTAATTGAATGCATGATAATATTGTGTTTGATTATTTACCAAAAAAAATATCGTGTCTAATTGGATTGACCGGTATATTGGGTTTAGTGCCAAGTTCCGGTCATGAACTGATTGACTTATAGATAGATATTGCCTAGCTGTGGCCACGAGGTGACGAATTGAACGGCTTTGGGCTGAGTTCTAGTTGGAGACCGGTTGACTAACAAGTTTAGCTCATGATAGTGAATGATCTAATGATGTGATTAGAATTCAAGGCTAAGCATGGGAAAGTCAAGGAGTGAAAAAATGTAATTTCAGAATGATTAAAGGAGATGATGTGATAGGAATTGATCGAACTCAAGGTGAGAGAGATAATTGATTATCAACGGGTGAGACATGATTAGGGACTCTAGAGCACTAGTGTTGCTAGTTTTGGGTTAGGGTGCCCTCATTGAGATATCCCGCATCTCACCCCACGATAGATCTAATTGTAGGATTCAATTATGGAGCTAGAGGAGGAGCCGATCGAGTAAGAGCAAATCGAGACATGACCGATAGAGGAAGAACTTATGCAAGTCGTGACCCCCTCCTAGGCTTGTATCCTTTAGAGTTGATTGTATATAGTTGTTCTTGAATTGATGGTTGTAAATATTAGTGTATGTTTATGGGAAGTGTCGATGTTAATGGTATCATTTGATGGGAAGTGTCGATGTTAATAGTATCATTTGAAGGGTTGTAAGTGTTGATTAATTATTTCACTTCTTCCACTAGAATTGTGATTCTGATGTTTGAGAAGGCTAGCGATTTATTTGGGACGTCGCAAATAAATTAGCTAGAAGAAAAAGAAATCAGGGACCGTTGCGCGCCCAAGGGCGAGACATGGAGTGTCTTGACACAGTATATGTCCTTTGTAAGATTAAGAGATTGCTTGACGAGAAATCATGAGAGTCAAATCTTGATCAAGTGTGGTTGTAATTTTCTTTATGTAATTTGATCTACAGTAGAATGCTCTTCCGGTGGAATAGTCCCCACTAATTAAAGCACAAAAATCCGTTGTTCAATTTATCAATTATGCTCAATTGATTTTTTTCTGCAACAAACATAATGCTAAAATTGCATAATATAAGCATAATTTTTATCGGTCCGTGCTCAGAAGTTGGATTTTCTTTTTTCGTGTTGGAGAATTTCATTAGGTGAGACCGAGTGACGGAAGCTACCAATATTTTCATCCAAAAAGATTGCTAAGAAGGAATCAAAATTCAAGCTTGATGCAGTTGAACTCACTTTCACTCGAAAGTTTAAATGATGGATTGTATGCTAATTATGATATATTAATTACTCCACGCCCATCAATTCTCTAAATCGTGGTATTTTTGAACTCGACTCACATGTATATTTCAACATAAAGCTCATCATGAGATTTGGCTATCTTCTTCTTCACATACATACTAGGCAATGCTTCTCTAGAAGGCAAGCATCTTCAATATCGTGCGAAGATAAAAAGTCACTTGGAAACAGTCACCTTTTGGCCAAATTAGTTAATGCATTTGCCCTCTTTCAACTCCATGCTCCTTTACTTTTTTGAAATGATGGGTAATGCTTAGTGAGTTGTGATTTGAACTTTTTGCCGATCCGATTTTCCAACTTGATTTTTTCTCTTTCCGTTGGGACATGATCTGCTAACGAGAAATAGTCCACATTAGCATATCCTGTCTATTAAAATCTCTCCCCTAGTACCGGGGAGGGGGGAGCTTGAATGGACAAGATCCCTAGACGTGGGCTCCACCCACGTCAGGGGATTCAAATCCTTTCCGTTGAACGTCCCACCAAAGATCGATTTCTTGTTCACCTCCTCTTCTTCCACTCCCGCAGAGGTTGGCTGTGTTTACATGATCAACGGTCGACTCCCATTTTGATTCGGTCAAAGTTTTTATTTTTCTCTTTTCATATTAGGAAATGCTTTCTAAATTAAGGAAATAATTCCTAAATTGTTTATATCCAATAATATTTGAAAGGTCAAGACTTCGATTGTTTAAGCAAGCTGTCTGCGGGGAGATTGGGCCTTTTAGCTTGTTGAGCCGGACAAGCCTCTTGCTAATTGGGCCCGACGTTACTGGAATGGACGAGCTCGTTCTGACTGGGCCTGAGATGAATTTCAATTTTGGCCCGCAAATAGATGCAATTTCAATTTGCCACCCTTAAAAGTATCGATGTCCGAAGATTGGCAACTTAATCCTCATCATCATTCGATTTGTCGCGGCAGCTTGGGTTGCAGAGAGCCACCGCGACACCTGATCTGTGGCGGGAGAGAGGCGGGAGATGTTTTGCGGCCAAGGGTATTAGGGCTTCAGAGCTACTACCGGAGACGATGATACCAAAACCTCCATTGTTGTGTCGAAAGTGAGACGAGACACGTCCGAGGTCAAGTGACTCATTCGAGAGATAGGGTTATTCTCTGACTTAATTTATCATGCCGATTGATGCATTAACAGTTGGAAAAAGATTGTTAACAGGGATCTATGATAAAAAAGTCAGAGGACCAAGTTATAAGAAAAGGGAATTGCGAGGACCAACCATGAATGCAATCCCGTTTATGTTGTTGTAACATCAAACATGACTTTGAGTGCATTTTGTACAAAGATAATAAGGTAAGACCATGAAACATGCAAAACATACATTTCCCCCAACTTTTTTCCTTGGCTTGTCGCATCTCTATATTCCCCCCAAAAATGTTAGTTTAATTTCGTCATATAAAATCTAAATAAATAGAAAAAACAGCTTCTTAGAAACTTTCATGTAAACCCTATGATGTTAATTTTGTCATGTAAACCTTCGAGCTAGAGCTGTTGGTTTGGATATCAGGACAACATTCAATTTTGGAATAAATGTCACTTATTGAAATTTCAATATTTGTATTCAAGTAGCTCTAAGTTAGGATCAATTGCACGGGTCAAAATTTTAGACTTGATCGGTTTATGATAATCATCATATGTTCCTTGGACCTCAAGATGGCCAAGCCTCTATACTTATACCCACGAGTCATTATTGATAGAGCTCGATAAAACTCACTTGAAATGCTTTTTGTCACACCTGTCTTATCGACGATAGACTAGCTCCAGTGGTCTTATCAGTGGTGTAATATTACAACAAAGAAATATCGCCTTGGTGTTGTAGGCATGACATAACGAATATGACTTTTCCCCAGGTAATTATCACAATATTCACAGGCATTTTATTTATTTAACAACAGCCACACTGAAAGAGTCTACCAGTACAGACAGCAACCAGATAATAGGTACAAACTCATACCAGATAAAACAACATCGACTAAGACAACATAAAACATCAACTACTCCTGTCAAGCACACACTTACAGCAGATTCAAGAGAAGACGCACACACAGTTAACACTTCTATTTACAACAGATGTAGTCTATGCCTTCGACACTAAGGGTCGACTACGCTCCCCTCCTTTGGTTCACTGCTCCCTTCTCCCAGATTGTGATCAAAAGCCAGATCATCCGGTTCCTCGTGGTAGTCCATATAAAACACCAAGGGTCCTCTAGCCTCCTCTTCGTAACGTTGCCAATACTCGTGCCCTATCCATTTTCTAAGCTTAGGATGCCAGTCCCACAGCCTAATTGAGTGCTTCTCGGCTACTCTACCCGAACTTGACACCACCCTAGTGACCATCCACTCCGACTCTTTAGGTCGAGTCCGATCCATATCCTCCCGAAGCTTCTTGTCAAATTCGCGGGTAGCCTCCTCCATGATCCGCTCCACCTTCCTCTTGGTCTCTTCCTCTAGTGTGCGACGTCCCGTCGTGGGACTTAGACTCTCCTCCTCCACTTCTGGAGATCGGTCGGTTTTGGGATCCATGATCTGTCCCTGAAAGGGGGTTATTTAGTAGTGAGATGTATAGTATCTCATCAACTAATTCCTAATTTAGTCCTCGGTATTGTGTGTATGGAGTCCTTAAGTGATCCTGGGTAGGTCTTATGAGGGTATCTCTAAGGCTCTGCTCCTTTTCGATAACCCTCTTCTGATGGCCGTATGACCTCTAAATTTTTGAATTGGTACTCTACAATAAGGGTTAGACGAATACTTTAAATTGACCAAAATTACCACTCAGTAAAGTCAATAATTTACTTACCTGGAAATGGCTTAATCCCAACCTTACCTGTAGGGCCTTAAGCCAAATATTCTCTTATAGAAAATAAATTAATTCTAAATACCACAACTCAGCACCAAAATCTTTCTTGTCAGAACATATATACCAAACATAAGTACAACATTTAATTAAGGGCAAGTCAACTTACCTCGAGTAGTCGTACCAGGTGCTTGAGACAAGGGAGGCAACGTTAGTTGGAGCCTTCGATCAGTAGCTACGTCCGTAAGAGGTCTTGATTTTTCCTGCCCTGTACGCATAGGTCCGACGTTCAAATTAAATTCATCCTTACTCTGTCTGCTGGGGTTAATTGAAAATTAATTTACTTAATACCGCCCCTTGCGCAACCATCTTAATCCCCAGAACGCCAATTGTGTAACTATATTATCCTGTAATCATAACCATCACCAAATAATTAAATTGGCCCCAATTTCATCCAATTGAACTCTATCTTGGATCTATTAGACTCTAATTGGAGTAATTAAATGTTAAATTGGGTTAATTAAATCCTCCATTGGACAATCAAATTGACATTACCCTCAATTGGGTCTTGGGAGGCTCAATCGGGTCGATTTTGACCCATCAGCGGTCAATCGGGTCGATTTTGACCCGTCAGATCCAATTGGGTCAAGATTGACCCATCAGACTCAATTGGGTCAAAATTGACCCGCCCAAGACCAATTGGGTCAATTTCGACCCAATCGGGTCAATTTCCGACCCAATGGAGCCAATCGGGTCGAGGCCGACCCGCCTCCTGCTCGCGCCTCCCGAACGGCGGAGTTGCTCTGGCGGCTGTCCCTCCTCCCTTCCGACCACCCATCTATCTCTTTTGGCCGGGAATGGGCCGCCGTTGAAGGGGGCGTCGCCCCATGGTCGAGCCACCACTGGGAGTGGCCGAGATGTTGGCCGCTCCTCTCGAATCGGTGGTTCGGCGAGCTCGGTCCCACGCGGAGGCGCCGATGGGAGCTTTCCCTCGTCCAGCCACTCGCTCTCTCTCTCTCCTCACGCATGCCTCACGACCACCGCTACCTTCCACGCCCAGCACAATTCGAACGCCTTGGACGCCGCGGCGGCTCCAAGGCTCGCCGAAATGCCCCAAATCCACCATTCTAGGGCTTCCGGCGACCCATCCAAATTTTGACGCCCAAATCCATCTCCTCCCCGAATTGTTACCATCCCAGCCTACACCACCCTTCTAACGAAGTCTAAACCTCACTCAATGCAGAAATCAAGCTAAGGGAAGGAAGGACTCACGATTTCACGCCCGCAGTTTTTCCCCCGAAACCCAGCCACCGGCTGGTCGTCGAGCCCACAACCGAGCGCTGCTGGTGCCGCACCGAGCAACGCCGTCCAACTCCGGTAGCCTCGGTTCAAAGACTGAAGATTCCTATTTATTTTCGGCCAACTCCTCTCTCTTTCCCAGCTGTCTCTTCCCCCCGTGTCCTCTTCGAAACTTCTGTCCGAAACCAGCATGCACCGAGAGAGAGAGACACGATTTTGCAAACGAGGACACGCGTCCTTTGCCATGCAAGGACCTCCGCCGCGTCACCCGCCACCCGTCAACCTCCTTGGACGCGTTGGGTTCGGCGATCGCGGCCCTAGCCGTCGCGCATCTCGTGGAGACACGCGGCGCACAGCGCTTACCACGTGTTCGACGAAAATCCCATGAGAGAGAGAGAGAGAGAGAGAGAGAGAGAGAGAGAGAGAGAGACGAGCCTGCGTGAACCGGTTTAACAAGATGAACCGGCCGGTCTGTCATCCTGACCCGAACCGGTCGGTGATCAGACCGGCCTTCCGCGAATCCTTAATTAATTATATATTTTTTTTTGTGAAATTTCCAAGACTCAGTCTATTACACTTTTAGCATAAAACTTGGCTTTGTCAAGATGGTTGACGATCTCTAAGTTGCATTCGTTTTTCTTTTTTCGGTATTTTTCAAATCAAAGATTCGGATCCCACAACTCGAGTATCATTTCGTGGTACGAGTTTGGAGAAATTGTCTGGTTAATCATAAATGTATTGTACGGATACCAATTCGGTCTTAAGTTTTTCCAAATTCGTCAATTAATTCCTTAACTTTTGCGCGATAATCGCTATGTGCTTCTTCCGGCCAATTCTTGGCCAGAAACCGTCAAATAGGCTGACCAATAAATTTAAGACCGATTAGGTAATTTTCTCTAAAGAATTCGTATCATTCACTATCAACACACAGCCGAAGGAGACATGTAATGAATCGGTGATTGCCCGGTCGACTCTAAAAGTCCACACGAGTCATTTTACATTGATCACCGATCACGAGACATGAGCTGTCCATAAGATCTCTTCAATGAAAATGGTTTCTTCAGAAGCACTTCATCTCATGATTAGGTGGGAAGGAACCGAAATCGAGTGCGATTTACTGAACTTCTTGTCGTACCGAACGAGGCCTCTTTGACTAGTGAGGCTTGAACTCTCTGTATCTTCCTTAATGACCAATCCAAGTTCAAGTCTTAAACTTAATTTTTCCCACCACCCAACATCATGCCAATGACCGCATCTTGGTGCGCTTGGGCTACATTCGTTTCTTGTATTGGTGGTTAGGGGATCCTCATCACGTCAAATTCCAAAAGCTAAAGCTTGCTATCAATGCTAGAACTACTTTATTTGGCTACAAACACGAATAATTATCGGAATAGGGATCGGTGCGCGCGTATTCGATAGGTTATCAAACTGGGAATTATGGTCCCGGTAGCCTTTTTAGTCTTTTTTTTTAATGTGATCTATGAACGATATGTTTTTTTTTTCCTTCAAGTTAGTTTTTCTATTAAAAATTGTTAGAGAATTAAATATTAATTCACGTTTTTATCTAACAGTATTAGTTTTTAGAGTAGTTAGCAGTGGTTTCACAAAATCTCATATTGTATCAGAGCATGAGGTACTAAGTTCAAATCTTTCCAAGTCCCTATTTACTTTCCCAATTATATATTTTCACGCTTAATATTAGGCGAAAAGACTATACTAAATGTGAGAGAATTAAATATTAATCTACGCCTTCATCACCATAGCGTCGTGGCCACCATAGCGGCCAAAAAATGGCGAGGGCGTCGAGCCCTCTTAGTTTTTTTTTTTCCTTTTTCAGTATTTTTATGAATTTTTTTATTTGTTAATTTTTCAAAAAATTATGAGTGTTTCTTTTATTCTTTTAGCTTTTGAAAGATACGTGGGATGACACGTCATTACATAACAACTTGACGGGCCATGCAAAACAAAAGTGTAAGGATGATATGGAACAAATTGAAAATCGTAGCGATTAGCAGTGCTATTACTCAAATTATCGACCGAAAAATTGCGTTATGAAATTTAACCTCGAGAAACCAACATGATGGGCTAGTCAAAAGGGGGGAAAATGCTTGAAGAAGATACATCTCGATTGAAATTGCCTCTAAATTCTAAGGTGGAGCACTTACATCGGTCAAATAATTGACTCTCGAACGAGCTCACTTTCTCATGTTTATGAAGGATTTGCTTGGCCAGTGTTTGACGTAGGATTTTGACTATTGATGTTTGTGGCCCGTCGGCCATCTAACGACGAAGACAAGCTTATGAGAAGTAGTTAATTGCTGGTTGGAACATCGTGTCATGGTTATAAGGACAATAAAACAAATCATGATATTTAAGGTCCGTTCATTTGGCACAAAATATTCTTTCGGAAAATATTTTCCGGAAACAGGGCTGTTCGAGCGGCAAAAAATATTTTCCTAAGGAAAATGTTTTCCGTTTTTGAAAAGCGGAAAACATTTTCCGGATCTCCTCTCTTTCTCTTTCGTCATGAGTCTATGAGCAATTTAATTGCCGGCGATCGCTGCCGCCTACCGCTCGCTGCCTGCGTCGGTCATCCCCTCCTCTCCCATCGCTCGCTTGTCACCCCCTGGCCGCCGCTGCCCGCCCCCCACCAGTTGCCGCTGACCGCAGCCGCTCGGCCGCCACCACCCATCGCCCGCCGCCACCCACCCCCTCCAGCCGCCACCGCCCGCCTGCCACCCACCCACCCGCCGCCGTTGCCACCGGTCACTTGTTGCCGGATAATTTTTCGAAAATATTTTTAAGTTTTAAACGAACACTGGAAAATGTGCCATTTTTCAGGAAAATGATTTCCTGAAAAAATATTTTCTGGAAGTATTTTATTTTCCGTCAAACGAACAGACTCTTAGTACTTCATGAATTAATGCATTTGTCAGTAAATTCTTTTTTTTTTGGTATTTGTGCCCGTGAGAGCGACATTCCGACACTCCAAATCACAAATATTTCAGTTTCGAGTTCGCCGATGCCGACTGTCTTGAATGGACGCGGTCCCCTCGGGGGTCGCGAGATTTTCATATCAGAATACGGAGGTCGTTCATTCAAATATCTCACGATGCTTGTGGATTGCTCTGGACTATATCTACCTGTACATGTTGAAGGCACGATTTAATCGTTGTCCGAGGATTTGCAGGCTGTTTGAGGGGCTATGCTCGTGCCATTTAGACCATAGAAAAACAATAGTTTGTGCATATTTGACCTGTGATATTCCAAATTGCAGTGCTTAGTTGGTTTTCAATACCATTTATGCCTTGCGCTATTCTTTGAAGAGCAATTTCATCTCGTGAACTCATATTATATTCTTGAAAGAAAATTAGATTTCTATTGCTCCGGATATTATATGTTAAAAAAATTTAGGCTTAGTTAAAGGTACGGTCCAATCATAAGAATAAGAAGAATTAATAAATTGTATCGAGCATATGAATTATCGTTTTCACAGCCGACTTCGCTAGAAAAATTCAACTCGAAAAGCTCGTATGGCATTTGATTTGGCTTAAAAGACGTAAGAAATTGACATTGGAAAGAAATATTTCACTAGATATATATTTACTGAGAGAGAAGTATTTTACAAAGAAATTGTGCATATTAATTTAGAATAAAAAAGATTCAAGATTTGCATCTTCATAGGAAAATTGTTGTAGAAGAGAAAAAGATTTGAATTTTAATCAAACGATACGAGAGATAAAGCATAATTATTAACTAATAGATCCGCACATAAACTCGATTTTCACGAAATAAATAATTACATATATACGATAAAAGGAATAAAAATATATAGTTTTGATTTTTTTTCTATTTAAGAATTGAAAAATAATTTGCATTTTTTTGTGACGAAATTTAGATGGTCATAAAGAATCGATTTAATTGGCAAATGAAGGCTAGAGCAATCGTATTTTTAAGTCAACATTTCATCAATCTTGCCCATAAATGAAGATTTCCATGCAAGTGAATTAGGAAGCATCGCCGTCAAAAGGTAGCTGCACCTACGCCAATAATTATGCGAATGCCAACGTACGAGATATATATAAAAATGATGTCCTTTTGTGATTACAATAATAATTATTATATTAATATTTGTTTAGTCATTATACCTTAGGTGGCCGTTCGATTTTGGATTGGACGGCTCCCATTTAATAGAGAAGCTTTTGGGGTGGATTTTTTTTTTTTTGAAAAAGCTATAGCTATTCAATCTTGATCGGATGGTTGTGGCTTTCATTAATGATCCCTTGCAATAATGCAAGTGATCCATTTCCTACAATCGGCCCCATCTCTAAAAAGACAAAACACGAGGGAATCAATTAAACTTTTGCGTCACTTAATAACAATACTCGTGTCCTTAAATTAATAAAACCAGCATCTAATTTAATAATATTAACATTAATACATTTGGTAGATCACCGGGTATATCAAAATAAGATCAATCATGAAAATGCAATTGAGTTGGAACTCTTAAAAAGTGCAACTAAATCCCAAAATTCATTTTGTAGAAATGTAATTGAGTCCTAAAACTTTTAAAAATTGCAATCGATTCACAAAACTTGTCATAGATGTAATCAAATCCGCTATCTTCGTTTAATCAGATTAAAAAGTACAATTGAATTTCTAAATTTTCAAAAAGTACAATTAAGTTATTAAACTTGTTACGATAGTTTAATTGCGTTTCAAAACTTTCAAAGTTACAACTGAATCTCAAAAAATTTATCAGATTGGTCCAATACGATCCTCCCATTATCATCGTTTAACTAGGACCATAAAAAATGCTAACGAGTCTTTGCATTATTACTTCCTTAAAGACGAGCGACGACAAGAAGAACTGGCATTTTTGAAAGTTTTATAACTCGATCGCATTTGCATACGAATATCAAGGGACTTCTAGTGCGCTCGTTCCCTAATTTATTTTGATTGATAAAAGAGAAAAAAAGAACAATCAATCAATTAATTAACCGATCCGTTGGTTTATTATTTTCTGGTTAAATGAAAAGAACAGTGCAACGACGGAGAAGAGAAGACCCCCAACCACTCCACGAACCCGTCACGCACACGCCCGATCCCCACCGACGGTGAGCGGCGAGAGCGACGTCTCCTCCGAAATCTTCTCAACCCTTGAAGCAATCTCCATCCTCTTCCTCCGAGCTCGCGCTTCCGGATCGCACCGCTCGTATATATGCCCCCGTCTCCCCAAGATTCCCGGCAGTCTCGCTCCATCTCCGTCTGGTGATCGGCTCCGTCCTCGGATCTGCGACTCGCGGTCTCTCCAGCCTCGGCGCGTCGAAGGCCCGCCGTTGCGCCGCCGCGTTCTGTTGTTTCCCGGTGCCGCTTCGGGTTCCGGCGGTTTGGGGAATTCGAGAGGGAGGATGGTGGTCTCGGGGCCGGTTACGGCTGGACAGGTAGCGGCCGATCCTTGATTTGTTGTCTGGACGTGATATGGCGACAATGCCGGTCGTTTCTCTTGCGTTGTTGATTGGTGCAGTTCCGCTTCGCGAGCTGAGTGTAGTAAATCCTTGTGGAATGTGGATGTCGTGGCCGGTTTTCGTTTCTAATCCTCGATCTGCCGGCAACCGTTGGGATTTGCCGGACTTTTATCGTGATCTGTGATGTGGTGGATTTGTTTGCTGATAATATGAATGGATCGCTGTGCACGCGATCCTCGTAGAGCTTGGGACTGCTGCTGGTAGGCTTTTCGCTTGCCTGAAATGACAGGGGGATAGTTTTTGGTTATTGTTTCCCTCATGGGTGGAGGGAATGGTGTGTGATTCACTGAGCGTCGCCTGTCTGGCTCTTGGTTATTGTGGCGTGCACCGATCCATAGGATGCTACTTGAAATTGATCACGTATCAAGTTTTTTTTTTTCTCTCTTTTCATGGGCAGTATTGCATGTTGTCATTACTGTTCAGAAACCCACCGCACTGATGAAAAAGTGGTGTGATCGATCGCTGAGTATCTCTCATGCGATGCAGTTCTGCTATAATTCAGTGTTTTTTTCTGTGTGTTGGGAGGAATGAGGCTTCTTCTCTGAATATTGTGCATGATTATTCAAGTTAGGAGTGATCTTGCGCAGTTTCTATCCCGGAAGTGTCTTAGTACCATTTCTAGTGTCATTTAGTGTGATGCTGCCATGGAGCGTGAATTTCATTACGTGTGCTTTAGCTTGATATATGCAATGTTTCTCCTCCTGTTTGCTGGATGTTTTTGTCTGTTAGGAAGTTTGAAGGGTTGAGCTGGTTATCTTAGGGTTCTGCCAGTTGTTTCATATCGTGATTGAACCTGTTTTTCATTCACTTTGCCTGTTTATGTTTGCTTAGTTCGTCTTATTTTTCAGCATCATTATACATTCATACATCTAATGCCAAGTGTTAGTTTTCATTCCTAGTGCCAGATTCATCTATTGTAGATTGTTAGCTGGTTTTGGATCTGCTTAGGGTAGACAGCATCTAGTTTAACGGGTACACCTTTCATAAGAACTTATGTAATTGGTTTAGTGAATTACTTGAGGACCTAGTGAGGATTCTGGTTGCATCAATGAGGACTATTTTTTCAAGCTTCTCATTAATGAAGTATCTAGCCTGAGTTTACACGCGCATGGCATGGACATGCATCTATAAAAAATAGTTTAGTGCATTATAGAAAAACAGTTGTTTCACTAATGAAAGCATTTGTTATCATGCTGCAGGTGTCTTTTTTACTTGGCATCATCCCAGTATTTATCGCCTGGATATATTCTGAATTGCTGGAGTTCAGGAAGTCCACTTCGGTTTCCAAAGTGTAAGTTTTTCTATATCATCATGCCAACTTTTTTTTATGGTTGATTGAACGTGACTAACAATTGGGTTGTCTTCCAAATTTAAGCCTGGCATGTCATTAATTTCATTGACCATCCTCCTTGCACTGGTTTTTTCTGAAAAGGAAGTCTTCAATGTGACCTTCACCAGTTTTGGTAAAGAAAAGAAAAAGAGACTTTCACCTGTGAGCTTGCAAAACTGAATCATTGTGACTTCAAATATTTTGTTTGTATTTTACCAGAAAAGTTGTTGAGATGGGAGAGAGGTGATACTGGAAAGGGGTTAGTCTTGACATTTGGAAAGTCAATTACAATGTTAGGATCCTTCTGGTGTAAGAAAGGCAGTCTGTTTGGTTATTAGCACAGGGAGAAGGCTCCAATGTTTATTATGTATAGTATAATAGATAGTTGCTCTGATCACCGAATATATCATTTCACAGTTATAATGTTCGTTGTAATATTAATGTAACGTGTCCAAATTTTAAAACCAGCAAGGTGTCCTTTCAATAGTTTCACCTTCCCCCCTCAAGAGTTGGCCCAAATGTCCATTATTTTTAGAGTTCTGAATATATGAATTAATGCAGAATAAGCTTTTTGCTTTTATTCTCTTTTACCAGCAAAAGCAATTCATAAAAGAGCAGGGAATGGCAACTCATTTACAAAATAATTTTCTTGATAGTTGACTTTGGTGCATATAATCTAAGTTTTATGATATACTTAGAGAAAAAGAAATAGGAATGGCTATTCAACTGGCCCCCTCTACCTAAAGAACAGGGAAAGTTAGAATAGCATGTTAGCACTCATTTACTGCAAGGACGGGGGGACACTTGATATTGAGATTCCTTTCCTTCCATAGTTGGACTTGCTAGGGTGACTGTTTGTGACCAAACTGTTATATGTCAAGGTTTAATGGTATGAGCTGCACACATCTCATGGGTCAATGTAAGATTTGTGCAACAATTTTGAATATGCATGCATATGACAGGTGATTTCTCTGGTACTGCTACGAGGATATTGTCTGTAATTTCTCTGATACTAATCTGAGGATATGTGTGTGGACACATGCTCATGCCTTTTGTGCAGTTCTGATGGGAATAAGAAGTGGGAGATAGTTCTAGCAAATGAAACTGATATGACTGATATTCAAATACTATTAAATTCTTTCAATGAACTATTGAATTGCATTTGGTGTTGAATAATTGGCTTCTTGGCTATAGGCACTCAGACAATAACTTGGTGGAATTGGGAAATGGTACTACCAAGGATGATGACCGAGCTGTTCTTTTGGAAGGAGGCCTTGCCAAATCAGCCTCTGCAAAGTTTTATAGTTCATCCATTAAAACAAATTTGATCAGGTGCCTCCTTTATGATGCTGTAATCTGATGGAGTTCCCTAATTTTAGGTCTTTTACTTACTATATATCTTCTGAACCTGTTTTAGGTTTTTGACAATGGATGACTCTTTCTTGCTAGAGAACCGAGCAACTCTTAGAGCAATGTAAGTGAAATAGTTTTTTGATCTGGGAACGATTACTCCCTTGGCGTCTTCTTATAAGTATGCGAATTGTATGGTTCTGAGTTTGGAACAGTATTATTCTACTTCTGTATCTGTGATCGGATGAGTACATTGATTTGGGGGCAATTACTCTCTTGCCATCTTCTTAAAAGTATGCACATCGTGTAGGTCTGAATTTGGAGCAGTATTATTCTACTTCTACATCTGTGATCGAACAAGTGTATTGGGGTATTCTACAAAGGTGATGATTTTTCTGCTTTCTATTACTATATTACTATCTTTAGAGCTAATAGTTGGATTTTGTTACCTTCTGAAGTTTTATTTCTGTCCAGGAACTATGAATTTTAGAGAGAGGTGCATAATTTGTATTTTATTTCTTGAGGAGTCAAATGAAACACTCTCATGTATTTTGGTAGCATTCAGTTGACATGTTTATTGACTAGGGCACTGCCGAATGACTTTTTGCCTTTAAATATCCAATGGGAGTTGTATTGTCCTGTCTCTTATTTTTTGAACTATTACTTGTAAAATGGGGTCATGTACCTGCTCAGCTGATATTGTTATTTTTCTTGGACAGAGTTACAATAGGGACCTTTTCATCTTTCTCTATGCTCTTTTCATCATAGTAGCAGTGATGGCTTCCATGAAGAAGCATAATGACAAGTCAGCATTTTCTGGAAAATCCATTCTATACCTTAATCGGCATCAGACTGAGGAATGGAAAGGATGGATGCAGGCAAGTTTTCTTGCAGGTTTATTATCTCTGAGTCAGAGTAAGATGATGCATTATTTTCAGTACTAAATAAATAGAGACAGTACAATCTGGAACTCGTACAAATAAATAATGACAGTACAATCTGATTATGCTATTGCTGCTTTCGCTGAATTATTTGCTGAGTGGAGGTAAGCTTGCACCTGGAAAGATCGCAATCTGTTATAGGTATAGGGGCATCTCATATGGTAGTTCTTAGCTCAAGATATGCTCTTTCATTCTTGATATTTGTTGATGTACTTTCATGCACTTCAGATCTATGTAGGCTTTGTAAACCAGGCCAATGTTCTGGTTTTATGCATAGTTCATATGTCTGTGTATGTGCCTGTGTATTTTGGCATTTTTTAGGCACTTTGATTTTTTTTTTCCAGTGTTTTTGTGAATGTACATGTCACTTATGTGAAGGAAGCTGAGGGCCTTATTTTGATGTTGCATGCTTGTTTTCTTTTGTTTTGCAGGTTCTCTTTTTGATTTATCACTACTTTGCAGCAGCCGAAATTTACAACGCGATCCGTGTATTTATTGCTGCATATGTTTGGATGACGGGATTTGGCAATTTTTCCTATTATTACATTAGGAAGGATTTCAGTCTCGCTCGTTTTGCTCAGGTCATCATTGCTTAGCTTTAATCTTAGTACTGCCTTGACTTGCTTAACTGCTTTTAGTCTGCCAAACTCTGACATGTTTGTGAATTATGATCAATTTCATGCAGATGATGTGGCGACTAAACTTTTTCGTGATATTTTGCTGTATTGTTCTCAACAATGACTACATGCTGTACTACATCTGCCCTATGCACACGCTTTTTACTCTTATGGTTTATGGAGCCTTGGGTATTCTTAACCAGTATAATGAGATAAGATCGGTGATGATTGCGAAGATATTTGCTTGCTTTTTGGTGGTTATATTGATATGGGAGATTCCGGGTGTTTTCGAAATTCTCTGGGGCCCATTGACATTTTTATTAGGTTGGTACCAACAACTTCTATTGACTTCTCTTTTGCCTTTGTTGGGGATATTGTTGAGACAGCACACTTCATTGTTCTCTGGCTGCAAATGCTAAACTTTGGACGCTGAAAGAGAAAATTCTTTGTGTTGGAATTGAAGTAATTTAACTGGGAACTGAAGTAAGTTTTGTTTATGTTTGATGCAAAACTTTTTACCTCCTTCACCCGTATGCTTGCCTTGGGCTTTTATTATCTTTAGTGGAGGGATTTTTTTTTTCATTTATGGATTACATCGAAGGTCTTTAAAGAACCATAGGCTGCCCTGAAAATCGTTATCCAAAAAGTGTCATGACAAAATGTTCTTTTTCTAGAGTTAATACAATTATCTTTACCCATTCGCATTACTCTGGCTTTTGTCAAGCATTTGTTACATTTTGAGCAGGTTGTTTCTATCTGAGTTATTGAATGCAAATCACCCTTTCCCTCCTTGACGGCTTGATGGCACCATGCTGTTTCTGTTGTTGGCAGGATATAGTGATCCGGCAAAACCTGATCTACCTCGATTGCATGAATGGCATTTTAGATCTGGACTTGATCGTTATATTTGGATCATTGGAATGATATATGCCTATTACCATCCGACGGTAATGCTTGCTTACGTTTTTAGTTTGCTAGGTCTCATTCTTCTGGAAGTTTCAGTACTGAAGCTTTTTTTAATCAATTTAGGTTGAGAGATGGATGGAGAAACTGGAGGAACTGGAAAACAAGAGAAAGGTCACAATAAAGTCAGGCATCGTTGCAGTTGCCTTATTTGTGAGTTGAATTATTGTTTGCACTGTTGCATCCTAGGATACTACCTGCTATCTGTTGATATTTCCAAGTTAAAGCTGGATTCTTGCTGTGCTGCTCCATTTTCTTGCAGCTTTAGTTTTTGGCCAGTTGACTAATGCAGTTAACTCTTAGGTGGGTTACCTGTGGTATGAATATATCTACAAACTGGACAAAGTGACGTACAACAAGCTCCACCCTTACACATCGTGGATTCCTATCACGTAGGTGTCGAGTTGCCATTCTTTTACTCTCTCAAGGGTTTAGAAGTCTCTCCCTTTTATTCTCTATCATGCTCTAATTTCTGTTTTCTTTATTCAGGGTATATATTTGCTTGCGAAATTTCACTCAGCAGTTCCGGAATTATTCGTTGACTCTCCTTGTGTATGTTCAACTTATCTCTTAATCTGGGCAAACAAATGTGCACACGACACTTCTATCACTTCCTTTTTAATTCCATTTCTTGTATTTATAGGTGGCTTGGCAAGATTACATTGGAGACATATATTTCCCAGTTCCACATCTGGTTGAGGTGTGTAACGTCATTTTTCTGTCCATTAGTGCACTCTCTGTTTGCTTAGAATTTTGTGGGCATCTGTTTTGTGTGGCTCTGATCTTGTAAATGCTTCTGTCTTTTGATGAAGTTATAAACTTGAAAGGGAATCTATTATGGTTTATTGAAGCTACTACTGCATAATGAAGTGCAGTAAGGATTCAAAATACAAAATTGCACAACTGATGAAATTATTAAGGCTGTTTCATTCTCTTTGTGGAGGAGGAAAGCAAACTAGTTTTTACATGAGTAGAAATTTCCACATGTCGAAAGATAAAAGTATGCCTGCACTCTTCCATCATTTTAGGTGCCTTCCTAATTTTTATCTTTTCTTATGCAGGTCAAACGTGCCAAATGGACAGCCTAAATGGCTTCTTTCTCTCATCCCAGACTATCCTATGCTGAACTTCATGCTGACAACTGCGATATATGTTCTTGTAGGCCCTGCCTCCCTTGAATCTTAAACATGACAAACTTTTAGTTGACTGTTCCAGTAGATCTAACAATTTCGAACTTTCTTTTACTTGACTGGCTTTTGCAGGTTTCTCATCGTATATTTTTATTGACAAATACATTGAAGTTAGCTTTTGTGCCGACAAAAGATGACAAGAAGCTGCTGTCCAATTGTCTTGCCGGCATAGGCATTAGTGTAGCTCTGTATTCCATTTCCTTCATTGTTCTTCAGATCCCGCATACAGCCGTAAGCACTCTTCTATACTTCTTCATTAATATTAATGCACAGGAGGAAAAAAAGAAGAAGACATTTTGGACAACTGGCAAAGTTTAAATTGTGCCTATACAAGTAATAGCAGTCTTTCTTATAATTCTAAATTGTTACATTATACAGGCCTGAAAAAACATGGACAACTACACAACGCAATAGACAAAGCGAATAAGCATGTGGGAAAAGTACGTTGCTAACAATACTTAAGGTGAAATGCTCGGGATGCTGCGACGGAGATGGAAAATGGCAGTGTGAATTCAACCCTGGAAATATGGCATGTCGTAGAGAAAACAAAGGCGATTGCTTTAATAGTTTTGCGAGGGTGGCCTTACAGAATTACATCCCGACTCACCCATCATTCGTTAGGTCTACTATCAAGAAAGTTTGTGGATCCACGTTGCGTAAGTTTTCTGGCGCCCGCTAATCCGGTTGAAGTTTTGTTCCTGATGATTTTTTTTTTGTTTAATTTCCTGTTTAATTGTGAATTAGTTTCTCTCAAGAATATGTGGAGCTACGGCAATGTATATTTAACAGAATTCTTTTCCTCCGTCATGAATGTGGCCGATTGATATCCGTCAGTTTATTGCAAACTCTTGTCTCATCTTGTTTTGGATCGCTCGTCCGACGTTTTTGTCGAGACGGACGTGTTGTCCGCCTTGCGAATGCCTCATGGTGCGAAACTTTCCAGTCTTAATCGATTGAACGTCATGCATTCTCAATGTGAAAAATTGTTGCTAGTCACCGCGTGAAGAATTGCTTCCTTTTTTTCTTTTTGTTACCGCAGTTAGTTTCTGATAGTTTAAATGTTATTTTTTCTCATGGGAAGTACTAATTACATGGAGAAATTATTGTCTACCAATAGCTAGATGTTCATTTTAAAAATAAAAAAGTATATTTACACAAAGAGATTGTTAGTTCAATTACATGCTGTGTGAATACTTCCTTTTCAACGGGGAAAGGCGACTAATTGTGTCAAAACAAATATTGATTATGAACAAGTTGAAATTACTTTTCCTCATGAAAAACTACATCTGTAAAAGCTCCTCAAAATCATATGCTAGATTCCACGAAATACAACTTTTCTTCCGACACAAATTGGAGGTGTTGTCAGGGGGCGCTCCGAAGGATTCTAGGGTGACGGATCCCTAATCTAGCCATGACAAAATCGTTGTTGAGGAGTGAACTAAGTGGAGGATATTGCTTTGAGCTTTTTCAGAAGAATGGACTAAAAGAAGGATGGTGAGGATTTTTTGAGCTTTTCTAGAGGATTGGACTAAAGCGACGGTCTTAGGAAGAAGATTTTACTTTTTCAAGATTAGACTTTATTTATTTGGTGAAAAATGTGACATTTTTGGAAAATATAATCCAAGAAATTATATTAAAAAATAACAAGATTTTCCAATGATTGGCTTGAAAATGAACTAAATAATATTTTGTGACATGTCATATGGAAAATTTGATTTGATTTTCCTCGAGAAAATCACAAAAATAAATTGAATTTCTATTTTTTTCTTTTGCAATTTTCCTCGGTTGGCTGTGATGACAGTTGGCGATTGGCCATAGGTGAGGGACAAGCTAGCCCAAGGTTGGTGAGGCTTGACCTTGCCAAATTTCGGTGAGCTTGAGCCTCACAAGCCTTGGGTGAGATCAAGCTCACCCATGGCCAACAAGCTCGGCAAGTGAGGTTGAGCCTCAACCAAAGCCAAAAAGCTGGAGCTTGCCAACTAGCAAGCTTGAGCCTTGTTTGGGCCGGCGAGGTCAAGCTTGCCAAATTCTTCATTGGCCTTGGGTGAGCTTATCTCTTGCCTTTGGTAGTCGCCACAATAACCATTTATGAAGAAGCCGGCGAGGTTGAGCTTGCCAAATTCTTCATTGGCCTTGGGTGAGCTTATCTCTTGCCTTCGGTAGTCGCCACAATGACCAATTGAGGACGAAGCGACAAGAAAAGGAAAAAGAGTAGAACAGAATTAAAGTTCGTTTTATAAAAATACATTTTATAAGAACAGACATTACATTAATCAAGGACTCAAGCCTAGGCACTGAAGAACTGCACATGACCTTTGTGGGCTCGAGGTTGAGTGCTCGAGACTAGAGCTTGAGCATCGGGGATATGAGTATTGCCTTTAGGTACCAAGCTTGATTGTTGAGGCATCAAGCATGGGCATGAGCACTCAAACCAGAGGCTTGGACCTGCCCTCAATGCACCTGGGTATGAGTGCTAGGGCCCATGCCTTACACTAGAATCTTGAGCCTACTCACTAGAAAACCTAATCTTGGATGTTGAGACTTGAAAACTAATATTGACACGTCCATATCTAACTATAGAGCTTCGATTCTAAATGCTGATATTAAATCATACTTTGAAAATTGTTTTTTGATTTTTCAAAGATTAATCATTTTTAAGAGTTTAAGCTTTGGTAGGGAAACTTTTCCGTTGATCAGGAATATTTTTTCCCTTGATTCATTTTCTTAAAAAAAATCAAATGTAAGAAAATAGTTTTCACGAAACAAACATAATCTAAAGGAGAGAAGCAGCGAATTGTTTTTACAAATATACTAGACCAAAGGGAGGACGTTGGGTCAAAAACTTTTTGATACTAAAGGGGTTTTCTCTGAGCTTTCTGAGAATAGGATTAAAGGAAGGATGTGTGGGAGAAAATTTCTTTGAGAGCAAGGACGGATTTGTTATGCTA
This sequence comes from Melaleuca quinquenervia, assembly GCA_030064385.1. NCBI lineage: Eukaryota > Viridiplantae > Streptophyta > Magnoliopsida > Myrtales > Myrtaceae > Melaleuca > Melaleuca quinquenervia. Next base: position 4,441,963 of record CM057721.1, read on the forward strand.
AAAATGAATTATTAATTAATAGCTCATATTGCATACATAAATAAATGAAGGAAACATTTTTCATCACTTATGATATTATTAATATATAAATTATTATCAACAATGAATATATTTTTATTAACTAATTATACACCCATCGAAGACAAGAGAAAGATGCTGCAGACGCAAAGATGAAGGCTAAACTGCTCCACACCATTTTAGCACGAGCAATCGTAAACTCTCATAAACTGGATCTAACATGATTTGCAGCCGAGTTTTTCTTGCATGCTAAACAGGGACCCTTTTTAGCAATACCAGTGTTAAACTGAAGCTTAGGAGACATCGAAATTCATTGAAAAATTTCTACAAAAGGAAGCTACAACAGACCGCCAATGGGTACCGTGGTCTCTTAATTTAAAACCTTGACATCACACTAAGCCCCATTAAGATGACAAAGATCCTACTCTAACCCATTTTACAGACTCCAAAAAGAACACAGAAAACGAAAGAAAACCTGTTGACCCTCAAAAGGGGGAAAAATGATTCATTTATCAGTTCGTTAGCCGAACTTGCGCCCATCACAGAAATTAACGACTGGAACTCCTCCAAGATCAGACTATCATCCAGGTTAAATGCCGGTATCCAACCCACTTAGCAGCAACTCGGATTCCAATGGCTAATGCTGCTACAAACAATGGGATTGGAAGCCTCCTGCTTGTCACTACTTCTTCAACTTCTGTCCTCTCTGAAAGTTTCCTTGAATGATGAGATATAGCCAACGCAAGATATGAGACTACAGCCACCACTCTAACCCAAGGCTCCCCTATGGCAGCCATTACAGCTGCAGCAGGTAACATGGATGAAACGTCATCTCTCTTCCTAATAGCACGTGAAAACCCATATAATCCCACTAATGAAGTCCACAAAACTGGCTCAGAGATGTAGCCTCTCACAGCTGCATAACCAATCAATCCAGCTACTGTAAGAGAATATGGCTGACTAGAAACACAGTTTGGAAAGACAGCCTCTCCAATGGCTAGCACTGCTGATGCCAACATAATGATCACAGTCAACTCGGGGACAGGAGCATATGCTACTATGGCAGAGTAAAAGGCTCGGACAGAGTAGGTTGCGGTTTCGATACATCTAATTGTGGAAGTGATTGGATCGCCAATAAAATGAAAGATAAGGGCTAGGGCAAGTTTAAAGAGGTATCCCACAAAACCAACAATTGCCAAGGCAGCCTTCTTCCAATTAGACAGTTCAAAGAGAACTGCTCTCCATGCATAAATAAGGAAAGCCGACGCTGCAAATTAAATAAAAACTGATTAGAAAGGTGTTTTGACAAAATGATAGATAATGATTGATGATAAGATCAAGGATAACTGGTGGTTTCATGAAGTACAACAAAGACAGTATAAGGACAATATGGTCGAATAGTACCTAAATTAACAAGCCATCAAATAACCAAGTACAAATAATCAAGATCAGTTTATGAAACATTCCCAATCGATTAGAAGGCTCTATGCACCAGATAGAGAAAGTAACTTTTGTTTCTTTCAAATAAACCTTCCAATAAGAAATGTCTCACAAAACGAAATAGGGTAAATGATGACAGCTCCCCATTTTGCAGGCTTGAATTGTCAACCTCTGGTTAAAAGCAACATCTTTCTCACCGGTGATTTCTGCTGCCAATCCTTGCTACAATTTTTTTATTTAATTGGCTTTAAATGTCTGAAAATAAACAAAATTTGAAGAAAGACAAAATATAATGCTTTAATACGAAACAGAGCTTTGGACTTGGATGTTCACATGAATGGACTTGGTTTTGTTTGCTCTAGAAGATTTCATGGTTATGATTCATAAGTACTACTAGGTTAGCTCCACGTATTTACATCGGAGAAAAAACACCTCTTTCTTTTTCTCAAGCACAAAACTGACACAGGCATTATCTTGATTGAAGCAGTTAGGAAAAACAGCAGAGCAGCCACTACAGCTGCTTTTGAAGTGTGATAAGAAAATAGAACAAATCAAAGGAAAATTCGAATTAGAAATTCCCTGCATAGACAGAAGATTGATAGGGTAAATGGTGGAACTTTCAAACTCTAGGGTGTCGAATCGAATTCGTCATGCTTGCTCTTCATTCCCAGAAGGAGGGACCATGGTGCAATTTGCCCAGCACAGCACACCATAAGATCATCCAATTTAGTTGACCTCCTAACCAACTCAGTTTAAGATCACATCAGACATCTTAAAAGGACATAAGGTGAGAGGCCATAGCTCAAAATCAGACCCACTTGTCGCGTCAGTATCTTATCGAAGCACCCCTTCGTCCGCATAGATGGCAATACTCTAGAAATGAAGTTGCGGCAATCAGCAGGGGAAAAAGAAAATCCTTTTCTCACTTACGACGCAGGTCGAGAGCCACCTGATTTGTTTATCCAAATTTCACTCCATTAAGATTAAGTTTCAATTCTTTTCACAAATTAACACTACTTCAAGCACAAATATTCAGTATTCATGTTTCGCGAAATTCCAAAAAGCTCCCTCCCTTAGCAGACAGCAACAACATGCTCTAATGAAACTCAAGATTGAACATCACCCAATAGAAACTGAACGAGAACGGACGAAAGTAAACCACAAGAGTGCCTGAAAATGCAATCCCCTACCTACGAACCACGGCCAGCGAACCGGAGGATCAGGAGCTTCTCTGTTCAAGTACCTGAACCTCTCGGGCATGGTGCTCTCGCCCCGCGCCGCCCTCTCCGCCTCGTCGACCTCGCCGCTCTCCCCATTCGAGACGAACGCCGCGCTTCTACTTCGTCTTCGTCCACCATACACGAACCCTAGCGCGTGCCCATGAGGCCCAGCTGAGCTCAGCTTCGGGCTCGATGCTAGGGTTTTGGCGGCCTCGGGAGGACGACCCGAGAAGCGGGACCCGGCGTGGCTTCGGAGGGTGAGCCGACCCGGGCGAGGGAGCCGGACCGGAGCGCGGGGAGGCGAGAGAGTAGAAGACGAGAGGGTCGAGAAGAGCATCGACGACATTGGGGATCGGGGACGGAGGAGGGGGTTTTTCACAGGGGTTTTGTCATGGCGTTCCTGCGGAGGAAGAAGATAATGGGTCAATCTTTTTAGCAGTGAGATTCATTTCCACAGTATTAAGGTGACCCCTGAATTTTATAGTGTGATTTTGGTTCATTCAACATTAGCTAAATATATAGTGTGATTTTGGTTCTTGAATTTTCGATTTACTTAATGTGATCCCTGAATTTTAGCCGAATGTGTAATGCCGTCCGTGAACTTTCATTTATTTAATGTGGTTTTTAAACTTTTGGTACATATTTAACCTAATCCCTCAATTATATAAAAATATTCAATGTAGTCCTTAAATTTTAGTTAATGGAATAATCACATTAAAAGTTTTCATGTAATTTAGAGATTAGTTTAAACATGTACCAAAAGTTCATGGACCACATTGAATCAATTGAAAGTTCATAGATTAGATTAGCCATTAGACTACAGTTCATGGATCACATCGAACAAATTGAAAGTTCTAGGATCATATTGCATATTTAACTAAAGTTTATGGATCATTTATATAATTATCCCTAAAAAAATGGGAGCCTAACTTGTTGATTGATTAAAAATATTTTACCCATCCAAAATTTAACTTGAATAGTTTAGAACGTAGGGAGCAATTCAAAAAAGAACCAAGCCAAACATATAAATCGGCTTTTGCTCCGAAAGGATGATTATATTGTTTGTGGTATATAAATGATAATGGATATGTTATGTCATAATATGACTAATGAAATGAAAAGAAGTCAAAAATAAATATTTCTTCAGCTTATAATTCTCTCTCTCTCTAAAAATTTTGAATAGTCGAACTTAATCCATGAAGTATGTTATTAGTGACTTTTATATTTTATTAGTTTTTCCTTTTCAAAATCTTGGTCGCATTCACTTTAATTATGTTGTAAACAATTCATATTGTATAAATGTTAGATATGTCAGTTCACCTATAATTTTTTTGTATAGTAATTATTTAACTAATATTATAGATTTCGACAGAATAAGGGCAATATTGAGTGTACTCCACGTCGATAATATCTGTAAGAGTGTTGGCATTTTGAGCTTATGTAGATAACAAAGAAAACACACATTACTTTGACGCAGAGCCCAACAACATAATTTCTTGCACATCATGTGCTCTACTCGGTTGATCAACTGTGTGCTTCTTTTGATTATCTTTGAAATATATTGAAATATTATCGGTTTCAAGCTTTTGCCTTGTGTTCATGGGGTTCAACAATTTACAACGTAAAGTAGAGACTCGTTATCGACAGAGATGAAAGTGCATGACATAATGAAATTCTTGTTAATCTCAGCTAACATGAACTAAGAAGACAACTATCGAAATATTGCATTTTTTGGGGGTCTTTTCTCCTTGGCTTGAGCATGACTTTAGGAAGTTCGCTCTACTTTACCTGAAAATATACTAAAGTGTGAACCTACGATGTTAATATAGTGAACGATTTAATGGACTTCTGCTGGGGAATAATATCTTCTTGGTTATTGTCGACCTTTGGTCCATAACACCATTTAATACATCGATTTTGCAGATCCAGCTTTGAGTTTATAAACGACTTTTAAAAGTTGAAAAAAGTGGATGGGCAATAAATCCTTTTAGATGTTCATTTTGGACGGTCCAGACTTACCTTTTGCTCTCTACATAACAAAAAGATAGTTTAAGGGTTAGACACGAGGTGGACATGACCAACCAATTACGTTTCTCATGAGATGTTCATTCCATCTATTTAGTGCTCATATTCTATACTCAAGCCAATTTTATTTGACTTGTTACATCGGGTATCATTTCACCTGATATAAACCAACCTCCTTTGATTCGCACAACACCACTGTGCAGTGATCCTCCCCTCTCTATACTCGCAGCAATCGCCTTGAATCTGAGTCGAGACTTCATATCCATGGTTTCTGGTCTCAGGTGACCTCAGATCCAAGGCTTTCCGGTCTCAAGCGACCCCAAATTAGAGCGGCCCTACTTGATTCACAGAGAGAGAGAGAGAGAGAGAGAGAGAGAGAGAGAGAGAGAGAGAGAGAGAGAGAGATGTTAACCCTATAATTTGCAATCGTAGTTTGTTTGTTTAACCCCATAATTTAGAAGCTGTGCATGTTCAGGAAGCAACTAGCAGATTAGGACGCTTAGGGTATGCTAGAACATGTTACCACCCCATAATTTGGAAGAGCTTCGTTTCCCCTTTGAAAAATAAATATTTCTTTTCCTCGACGAAGATGTATTTTATCAGTTATATATATTAGACAAAGAAGCTTGCGGGACAGCATACATACATAGAAATCTCCTCCTCTTCTTTTGTCTCCTGCTGGTTTCTGTCTCCACACCGTCTCAGCTTTTATAATATCTCGTCACTCTCTTCTGGGTCCTCTCTCTCATCCCCGACATGGGATATCTGGCTCATCATCATCCTCAGGAATTACAACTCCACATCCCGGGTAAGTCCTATTCTTGAAGAACTTACGGATATCTGAGTTAATGGAGTTTTGAAATGGCATTTATGCATCGATCATGAGAAGAAAAATGATGGATCGAATTGAGATATGGGCACAATGGAAGGGGGAGATTATAACCACCATGCATAGTTTCACTTCTCTCCTGCTGTGTTTCGTTTCGTATTGTGTTCGGAAGATCCAGATGTTTAAATGTTCCATTTGAACAGGCTAACACTTTCAACACCATAAGCTCCTATTCCTGGACCTTTCGTGAATTCTAGGACTTTCAACTTCTGCTTCTTCGCCTGGACAAGCAAAAGTTAAAAGAGTGCTTTTTTTGACCTGAACTAGCTGGTCGTCCTTCATTTTTGTTTTTTGGGCATAATTTGAAATTCTACAGTCTTTTGAATTAACCATGTGAGTCTAAAATATTGACATTGAATCACACTATCAATGCCCTCCGAAAATCAACAACTATATCGATTCAAGAAAATTAGACATGACGCATTATGCTTAATCTACTGGTGACCAAAAACTCAATTTATACATAACAATGAGCCCATTATTTTAGTCTAATCACATGGAACTGAGATTAACATCATAATCTTTCATTTACGATTTATGTTCACTGTCACAAATATGCATTTTACAGTTAGCTCTAAATACTGCCTAGAAAGTCCTTTAGGGTGAAAGCGCTAGTGCAGTGAATAAGTATGTAAAAGCTAATGCGGAAATATATAATTTTAGAATAATAAAAAGAGTTAGAGAATAAAGAAAATTGAACACAAGATGTATAGTGGTTCTGCTTAGATCAAGCCTACGTCCACTCTCCCACGGTGACAGCCTATTGGCTGGAGTTCACTATGAATCAAAAGAGTTACAATCTCAATGTCTAAGCTTCTCAGCTTCACTCTCACGAAGTTCGTGTGTCACACTCTTTTGAGTACAAATAAAGCTCTTAGTGATTCAGACTTTAGGAAGATTACTCTCTAACGTTCGTACAACACAACTTGAAATAACTCCCTTAAATACTCATTCATGCCTTCATAACCGTTGGCACCTTCCAAAGGAATTCTTCCAATCTACCCGTTGGACAGAATCAATCAGGAGATCTCAAGCTATAGATAGAAACAATAGAGAATCCGTCAATCCCGATCTCCCATTCAATCAGGATCTTCAGTTTCCTAAAGTGAACACTTGCTCCATATAATTGATTGCTTCCATAAATAAAATAATCAGATCCAATCAATCCATAAGCTGTCGAAGATATATATATATATATCAATCCAGATCTTCGTGGGAAAAGAATAAGATCAATAAGATCTATTACCAACATAACTTAAGTCTGTCTTCTCCAGACTTTGGAAAAGTCTGACCACCTCAGATTCTGGGAAAGTCTGAACACTTCAGATTCTGGGAAAGTCTGACCAACTCAGACTTTGAGAAAGTCTGAACACTTCAGATTTTAAGACCGTTTTGTCATCGTCAAAACTAGCGCCAACAATCTCCCCCTTTTTGATGATGACAAAACCTTCCTGCAATCATATTATACGCTATACCAAAACAACTTGAAATATAACATGTTAGCACAACGAGATAAGGATAGCATGATCCATCAGATTATCAAATCAAAGTAAGTAGAATAACCAAAAAGTCCAAATCAGAGGATCAAAATAATATAGGCAAATATCAAACTACAAAGTTCAAATCAGTCCAAATACCAAACCACACACCAAAACAAAAACTTCAGTCCAAATACCAAACCACACACCAAAACAAAAACTGAACCGTGTTCAAAACAAATCGTTAACCGTGTTCAAAACAAATCGTTTAAACCATCAAAACAAAAACTTCTAAACCAAACCAAACTCCCAGGCCACTTTCTCCCCCTTTTTGTCATCAATCAAAAAGCTAATTAGAACGGGGAGCACGAACAAGATGAAAATTATCCATAGAACGCACAGTCTGCTCAACCCGTACTATGTCTTGTTGCATCTGATCCATCTTCTGATTGACGAACTGCTTAAGCTGCTCAATACTTCGTTCCAGTGTAGAATATTGAGATTGGAGACCAGTAAGTAGAGCAATAATTTCAGCAGAACGATCAGTAGAAGCAGTTGGTGTGAACTCTGTTGGTCTAGAAGGGCCACCCTCCGCTGGTTGGTCTACATTAACTCCCCCTGTCTCGAAGCCAGTTGATGTAGGAGTTTTTGAAACCACTTGTGGAGAAGAGGGAGAGACAACAAATGTGCCTTCTGGTGGAGCCATAGTATCCCTTGGAGGACTTGGAACCAGTTCTTCTTCCTCCTGATCAGTCTCTGTTTTCTCAGATTCTGTCTCCTTAGGAGTCTTTTCTTCTGCAACATCTTCCTCAACATCTTCTTCCTCATCCTGGAGAATCAATGACCGCTTTGCCTTTTTCAGCGTGTGAGGAGATTCCTGCAAAGTCTCCTTGCCTTTTCGCTTTAATCCAGATGAAATTGACTTAGAGGGACTAGCTTCTGAGGGTAGATTTTTCAATCTCATCTTTGTAATCATATTTTTCCCAACAGTCAGAGGAACGACCAAAGTCTCACTCAAAATCGATGGAATTGGGATGTTCAGATGATGAAAAATTTGGGTGATCAAGGAGGCGTAAGGTAACTGACCTTTACCCTTCTGTACCACTCTGTACATTTGGTATAGGACAACATATGGCATAGAAACAGTTGGATTTCTAATGATGCCATACATAAGCCGTGCCTCAGATTTTGAGATATCTGTCTTTGATGTTGCTTTTGGCTTCAGGCAACTAATTATAATCTTGTGCAGAATAGCATTCAGAGGGGATAGCCGAGAGTATGTGAGTGTACCTTCACTTGATTGATCTGTAGACAGGGCAGCAGTGATTTCTCTGTCTGATACAGTGATAGGGATAAAGCCGGTCCGTGAAACTCCAAGGATATCAGCAATTATGTCCACATTGAGAGTATATTCTTTGTTAAACACAGAAAATCTCAGCATAAACATTTCTTTCATCGGATTGTCTTCTTTGAGCATTCGAGTTCTTCCAAGAATTAGATCCTTTCCAATTTGATCTGTTTCTGTTGAACTTTTTGAACTTCTTAATGAAAAGAGCCATTTCCTCTTCATCAAGATAATCATCTGAACCTGCATCATCAGAAATAATATTAGATTTTAAAGTAATAGATTTCTTACCTTTGATCTCTTCATCTAGATTGAGATTTTCCACTTCATAAGATTGAAGTGTTCCAACTAATTCATCCACTGACAATGGCTGAATTCTTTGAGTTTCTCTAATAGATGTTCTTATATGATTCCAATCTTGTGATAAACCTCGCAAGAGCTTGTTAACTTTCATTGCTCCAGTGATTGGTTGTCCTTGATTTGCAAGTCCATTGACAATCTCTGTGAACCTGCTGAACATATCTGCAATTGATTCACCATTTTTCATTTTGAAGGCTTCATATTGTCCAAGCAAGATATTCAATCTTGTTTCCTTAACACGATCAGTTCCTTCATAAGTGACATTAAGTCTGTCCCAAATTTCTTTGGCTGATTCACAGGAAGAAATTCTGTTATATTCAGTAAGAGATAAAGCACAATAAAGAGAATGAGTAGCCCTGGAATCAATATGTTGTCTCTTGAAAATATCAGCTTGAGGTACCACTCTAATTTCTCCAGAACTAGTAGAAGGAATTACTCCTTGTTCGATTATTTCCCATTCCATAGGATCTTTTGACTTCAAGAAAATTCTCATTTTATTCTTCCAGACACAGTAGTCTTTTCCATCGAAGTAAGGAGGTCTAAGAAAATGTTGACCTTCCACCACACCTGCTCCACTAGCACTTGCCATAGATCGTTAGCTCAGAAGTAAAACACTTCTTAAAGAGAGCAACCTTGCTCTGATACCACTTGAAAGCGCTAGTGCAGTGAATAAGTATGTAAAAGCTAATGCGGAAATATATAATTTCAGAATAATAAAAAGAGTTAGAGAATAAAGAAAATTGAACACAAGATGTATAGTGGCTCGGCTTAGATCAAGCCTACGTCCACTCTCCCACGGTGACAGCCTATTGGCTGGAGTTCACTATGAATCAAAAGAGTTACAATCTCAATGTCTACGTTGATGATATTATTTTTGGATCTTCTGATGAATCCTTGTGCAAGAATTTTGCAAAGGATATGCAGCAGGAGTTTGAGATGAGTATGATGGGTGAATTAACCTTTTTTCTTGGACTACAAGTGAAACAATCTACTGAAGGTACCTTTGTACATCAAGAGAAATATGCAAAAGACCTTGTCAAGAAGTTCAGAATGGAAAATTGCAAAAAGATTGAAACTCCAATGGCTGCGACATCAAAACTCGAGAAAGACTCAGAAGGAGAAAAAGTTGATCAAAAACTTTACAGGAGTATGATTGGATCCTTATTATATCTTACTGCATCTAGCTCTGATACCTCTTGAAAGCGCTAGTGCAGTGAATAAGTATGTAAAAGCTAATGCGGAAATATATAATTTCAGAATAATAAAAAGAGTTAGAGAATAAAGAAAATTGAACACAAGATGTATAGTGGTTCGGCTTAGATCAAGCCTACGTCCACTCTCCCACGGTGACAGCCTATTGGCTGGAGTTCACTATGAATCAAAAGAGTTACAATCTCAATGTCTAAGCTTCTCAGCTTCACTCTCACGAAGTTCGTGTGTCACACTCTTTTGAGTACAAATAAAGCTCTTAGTGATTCAGACTTTAGGAAGATTACTCTCTAACGTTCGTACAACACAACTTGAAATAACTCCCTTAAATACTCATTCATGCCTTCATAACCGTTGGCGCCTTCATAACCGTTGGCACCTTCCAAAGGAATTCTTCCAATCTACCCGTTGGACAGAATCAATCAGGAGATCTCAAGCTATAGATAGAAACAATAGAGAATCCGTCAATCCCGATCTCCCATTCAATCAGGATCTTCAGTTTCCTAAAGTGAACACTTGCTCCATATAATTGATTGCTTCCATAAATAAAATAATCAGATCCAATCAATCCATAAGCTGTCGAAGATATATATATATATATATCAATCCAGATCTTCGTGGGAAAAGAATAAGATCAATAAGATCTATTACCAACATAACTTAAGTCTGTCTTCTCCAGACTTTGGAAAAGTCTGACCACCTCAGATTCTGGGAAAGTCTGAACACTTCAGATTCTGGGAAAGTCTGACCAACTCAGACTTTGAGAAAGTCTGAACACTTCAGATTTTAAGACCGTTTTGTCATCGTCAAAACTAGCGCCAACATAGGGAAAGTATTTTCCTTTTCATCATCATTTTGTAGCGAACTACACCTTTTTTGCCTTGGCCAAGGTAACATCGTAGACGAGTACATGACCAACAAAATTGCGTGAAATCTGTCCTCATGTGTTCGTTATGTTATTTCACTTCTCAGTGAAAACAGTTGAATTATATATCCTCGCCACTCTGGATACAGCATATGACTTGGGTACAATAGAGTATATGTACTTTCACTTCATTCAACACCAATCTAAAACTTCCAGTAATCATTTTTTATAACAATGATAACGCCAATGTAGAAGTCTTTGCGGTGGGGTTAGGTCAAGCGAACCTAAGATCATCAACTTGGGTAGACAACATTGTCGATTGGAGATGGAGTTGCTTTGGGTCCCATGTGTGATTCTATATACACTTTATGGGGGGTAAAAATTCCTGAAGTGCCAAAAGTTGTGTAAGTACTCACTTCAATGCCAAAAGTTTCAAAACTCTCATTTCAATGTCACTTTTTTCAAAAAATTGAAAATTTTAGTGCCAACTCGCTAGAAGTTCGATGAGGTTCCGAATCAGATATGTAGCGATCAGGTCAAGGCCAAATTCGAGCAAACCAGTAAACGTCGAGTTGGGCTTCGATTGTGACTCACTCACGAGCATTTTGTAACCGGTGGCAGCCGCTAAGGTGGTCGGAGATGTCGTGGGTGGCTTGACAAAGGTGGCTGGCTGGAGTTTCGGGTTTGGGAGGAGCAGTTGGACGACGGAGCAAAATTCTCCCAAAAGGTGAAATGTCGACTACCAAGACCGGTGGCATTGTGTTCGAGAGAGGCTTAAGAATATTTTCCAACTAGTGGTTATGGCTGGAAATTCTAAAATCTTGAGATATGGCCATAAACCTCAACCGGGTACACAAATCGAGCAACAAAGCTTCCCATCAAATTTTAATAGCCTTTGGGACCAAATTGATTGTGTCCAAGGCCTTGGATACATTTTAAAGATCTTAAGGAACACAGTGATGTCCTCAGTTTTACATGGGTATCCATGGATTTCTCCAATTTGGTGTTTTTCTCTCCCTGCTCGCGAAAAGAGGGCTCTACATGATCCGAGTAACTTTCGGCGAGATTCCGACGACTCAACGGCAAGGAGGGGCGGCGTGATAGTTCAAGAAGGTGCAAAAATGAGTTAACTTTCGATTGGTGGTGGTGGGTGGCTATGGATCGATGTGTAAGGGTCTCAATTCCTTAAAATTTCAACCAAGCTTCACGGAGAGCCAAAAATCCATTTTTTAGAAGTATTTTTTATTATTAAAAATAATGACGTGACTACTGATGTGACACTTTTTGGCCTGAATTCTTGCCGTTGGTACTTGTGAATTCATTTTTTTTTTCAGAATTGGCACTGAAGTGAGTGTTTTGAAACTTTTGGCACTGAAGTGAGCGCCTTACACAATTTTTGGTACTTATGGTGTTCTTACCCCCACTTTATGGTGAATCTAGTCAAGATGGTGTTGCATTTAGCAATCCTAGCTGTTTTCCAAAATAAAATAAAAAGGTATATCCTACATATTTTTAATGAAAGCTCTATACCTTGATTTAAATAAAGATGGTCAGGAAGTAAATGTTTAACTCGAATGCCTAGACTTGAGAGACATTAGTTTGTTTCCTCAAATATTAAAAATATATAATTAGACAGCATGTGTTTGATATAGACGTAACGCATAACGTAGTTACTAAATTATGTTTGGTCATAGTCGTAATTGTCTCATATTCTTTATTGTGCCTAGTCGTTGAATTTATTTGGATACAAGCATTTTTTGTGCCATTTATGTTCTTTCTATCTTACCAATTTAAAGCCATTAATTTTAATAGATGTCGAATATGTGACAGATGATCAAGAAGCCAAAGAAGAGAACTCATCCCACTCCACAAGCATCATTATCATTAGTCAAGCAACAATAACTTCTAAACCCAAGAGCTTCAGGTGGTGGATTAGAGTGGCTCTCTACTCACTTTTTGTGCTTTCTGGCCAATCGGTGGCCACACTCCTTGGGAGGCTCTACTACAACAAAGGGGGCAACAGCAAGTGGCTTGCCACGCTTGTCCAGCTTGTGGGCTTCCCAATCCTCCTCCTTCTCTACTTCATCCCCACACCCAAAAAACCAAGTGACCCTAATAACCCACTCATCCAAATAGATGCACAAGCCCAATCTCAATCACAATCACCCTCTCTCATGAGCCTTGCCCTTGTGTACCTCTCTCTAGGGACAATACTTGCCCTTAATTGCTACTTATACTCAGTTGGCCTCTTGTACCTCCCTGTCTCCACCTACTCCCTCATTTGCTCCTCCCAATTGGCCTTCAATGCCCTCTTCTCCTTCTTCCTTAATGCCCAAAAGTTCACCCCCTACATCACCAACTCCCTAGTCCTCCTCACAATCTCCTCAACCCTCCTTGTGTTCCAATCAAATTCAGAAGACAACAAAGGGGTTTCCGCAGGAAAATATGCACTAGGGTTTGTGTGCACCATCGGGGCATCAGCTGGTTATGGGCTTCTCCTATCCTTAGACCAACTTTGCTTTAGGAGGGTCATAAGAAAGGAGACGCTTCGGGCAGTTTTGAACATGATTGTGTACCCATCTTTAGTGGCTAGTGTGATTATTGTGGTGGGGTTGTTTGGGAGTGGCGAGTGGGAGCATATGGGGAGAGAGATGGACGGATATGAGCTTGGCAAGGTGAGCTATGTGATGAACTTGGTCGGGACGGCAATTGCTTGGAAAGTGTTCACCATTGGCACAGTTGGGTTGATAGTGGATACGTCATCTTTGTTCTCGAACTCAATTAGTGTGGTGGGCTTGCCGATTGTGCCCATTTTCGCTGTTGTGTTCTTCGGGGATAGGATGGATGGTGTCAAGGTCATGGCTATGATCTTGGCCATTTGGGGGTTCGTTTCTTATTTCTACCAATATCATTTGGATGATGCCAAGCTGAAGGCTCAAAGGACAAGCCTATAGTGGCGATGAAATTAGTGTGAGATCGGCACTAAAATGCTCCAATTGCAAGCGTTGGTGGATGATTAAAGATGGTGGAATGTTTTAAGTCACAATCTCTCAAAGAGTTCACTTGACATACTTGTTGACACCTAATTTTTGGCGTCTCATTTAATAGAGATAAGGATTTATTTTAATTCCTAAAAAAGTGCATATTTGCATATAGTTAGTAAAAGCATCTTGCATTTTAGGGAAAGTCATTGGCTGTGATATATTTTTGACCTTAGCTGGGGAGGAAATTTTGAGCAGAATATACTTGCTTTAAAATAAGATATGTAGAAGCAGGAAAGAAGGGAAAATTTAAAATAAGCCCTATATCAACAATATCTTTATGTGAACACCAAATAATCTGCTAGTTTTTGTAACAAGAGGACTCGTGTTCTCATGCCTTTTCACGTAATAACTTGCACATAAACAAATGTTCATCTTTGCCATTGGTCTAGAAAGAACAAAATTACAAGACTTGAAGCTGGTGAATCGCATATCCACCTCGTAAAAGTTTTGACTATATCGTTCTTCGCTAATCAAACTATCATTATTCCATCGTTGAATATATTTATGATTTTAACGACCTTTCTTTTAGAATATACCATGCCCGATTGATGGGTAAAATCGGGAGCTCAGTCGGCATTCATAGCAATTGAGTTTGAGCAAACTCTACGGATTAGTTAAAGATTAGATTTCTACTTGGATTAATTCCATATGAATATCATTAAACTTTTGTTTATGTTTTTCGATAGAATCACTATTGAGTAATTGAATGGTCTCAAAGGAATTTGAAAGAGCTATATATCTTTCTGCTATTGATATAAGTGGAGAACATGGTTCCAAGGTAGAATCAGTAACTTGAGAATCAAACTGATGGGAACCAATCGGGTTCCAACTACGTTCCAAAATTTAAGGAATCTATTTCATGGAGCAGAAGCAGTTTTGCTCAGGGAAATCCAAAACATTTGGTCGTTATCGTGAGCCCTTGACTTTATTGCTTTCACACATCATCCGGTTCTACATTCCTGTCTTGTTTTTTTTTTTCTTGGGTCGAGCTGGTCCTACATTTGACCAGTAGCCTTTCTTGAAGAAGCATCTTAGTGGGCAATCTTTTGTCCTGGTTTGTTTGTTTTGATCCGAGGTTACGGTGTTCGGTGCTGTCAGCTAATAATCCAAGCAGATCGGATAAAGCTTTGGTTCATAATTGGATTTCAGCACAATTCTATTTGTTTCTTTTTGTGTGCTATCCAACAAACTAATTGCCGCCCGTCTATACGTTTCCCCTGACAACGACAATCCATAATAAGTTTCAGTACTTGGACAAATTCATGAGCTATACATCAAGCGACTTTTTCTTCTTGTTCTTTTATATTTTCGAATCTTGTTCTCACACATTTTGAACTTATTTTAAATTTAAGTGTATGAAACTATCATCAGGTCAAATCGCTTACAAATTCTTTTATACATTTTAAGAAGGCCAGGCTTTTTTCACTCTGCTTTCGACTTAGACACTCTTTTTTGTTTGTGTTTTGACTTTACTGTCTCTTATGTGGCTCACAACTTCTGATACAACTCTCCAAAATGGTCCCTTATTTCATTATTTGATGAGCTTTCTTTATTTTTATTTTCTTGTGGTCCCACTCCCGTTCTTCTTTTTTACTACGCTTTTGACGTCTCAATTCTCGGCTCTTGCAATTCGTCTCTCTATGTTCTCTCGTGCATCTGCAATTCCCAGAAGAACTGCTTACTGATAGGGAAAATAGGCATGAAACTGTTCGGAATAGTGTTCTACAACAACGGAATAAAGTAAAGCAAACATGGTACATAATGTTGATTGATCCGAATGCTTTTGTGTATATTCGAGCACGACGAATGTCAATGAATGCACATCGTGTCCTTAAAACAATATTGCCCGCCTCAAACACATACCAAGGCCACTGGACAATTGCCTCCCAAGATAGAACGAATATCCATCTTTCGCTTGCGGTACTACAAGAAAAGACCTTTTGAACTCAACCGTATGTTCTAAATGATATCGCACATGACCTCTATACCCAAATATGAATGAATGACACATTTTCATGAATTGAGGATTGGTTTTACCCAAACATGCACGTGTGTATGGTGCCTATTGGCTGAAAAGACACCAAGACTAAATGAAAAATTATGAATGAAGAGTCACAAAGGTTTTGTATTGAGAGAGAAAAAAAATTATATATTTGGACTCGGGCCTAGCCAAAGTCGAGCCGGCTGGTGTCGCGACCTCTCCGAAAGTGCACCACTTAGGGTTCGGCTAATGGTTTGTTAAGTATGACTCAACTTGAGTTCTCCCAAACTTGGACCAATTCACGACTTTGGTTTCACTTTCTTTAAACATGCAATATATTCAATTTGGAGCCGCCACTAACCTATTTATGGTGGGTTGGTTAGAAACACATATAAGGCATCGGGAGTCATGCCTTACTCCTACGAACCAGAGATCTAGGACTCGGGGACTTGGTTACGCTAAATTACTCTAACACCCTTTCGGTACCTTTTCATTATTTTCAAAACTTTGCTTGGATTCATTTTAATTCTACTCCTAACATGCAATAGTGACCACACGTATACTCAACAACTAACACAAAGCACTTAAAAAATAATAAGAAAGGAATCAAAACAAATCAAAATAAATGACTAAAATATACCATGCATCAAATAAAATAAAACTCTAATCTAATAAAATATCAAATAAAATCTAATCTAACAAAATCAAATAAAATCTAATCTACCAAATAAAATCTAATCTAATAAAGTATCAAATAAAATCTAATCTAACAAAATCAAATAAAAATCTAATTTCTAATCTAACGAAATCAAATAAAATCAAATTTAATAAAATATCAAAGAATCTAATAAAATCTAACAAAATAAAATAAGATATCAACAAATCTAATGCAATATATGAAATGTAATTTTTTTTGGAATTTTTATGAATTAATTAGCCTAATTATCCATAGCTAAATATTAATCTAAATTAGGAAACCAAATATATCAATTCCTAATTTAAACTAAATCTTACTCAACCAAAGATAATTTCCTAGAATGCAAGCTAGCTAAAAAATATCCTAACAAAAATATCTAATATGCAATCTAAACTAATTATGTCAATTTTACCTAAACGTGCAATTAATCTAACATGCAATTATTAAAATAAACGTGCAATTCTAAGTCTAACATGCAATTTTCAATTTAACATGAAATGAATCTAAAGATGCAATTTTAAATCTAACATGCAAATATCATAATTATGCAATTAACCTAATTGTGCAACTAGCCTAATATGCATGCAATGCAACACAATCAATTCGAACATGCAAAACTATCTAAATATGCACAAAAAGCAAATTAAACAGAAAATAAGAAATCAAGCATCCAAAAATTGAATTCTGAAAAAAAATGATTTTTTTAAATTTTTTAAAAAAACGAAAATAAATAAAATAAATAAAAAAGAAAACCAAAAGAAAAACGGGTCGGCCTGAGCCTCTCTTTGGTCCAGTCTCCACGCATAAAGGGCCAAACCTGCGTCCATCCTGGCCTAGTCCATTCACGGACCAATTTCTTCCTCGCGCCAATGCGCATCCAACCACCTGCAAAAAACCACCATGGACTGCTTCTCTTCGACAGTGACTCATCACGCAAATAAGCAATAATCACAAAGGGCAAACTTGAATCAACACAAAACACATGATACGCGGCAAAGGGGGGGTTTGTTCGCAAGTTCAAACACAAATCATGGGTCTAATATGCATGAAAGACAACCAAATTCAGTACAATCGATAAAAATAATATCATTGAGTTCTAAAATTGACCGAATCAGCCACGATTATTCTTGATCCTAAAAGCACAATGAGAACGAAACACGAAGAGCTCGCGGGGAAGGGAAAGTAAAATCAAACTCCCTACACGACTCGGGGACCACAGCGAATGGGTGCGCTTGAGCGAACTCGAGCCAAACTCATGCCGAGAGGTCTCCCGACCGTGATCCTTGGGACACCAAAAACGAAACTTTAACGAGCACTCACCAGCGAAGTAAATAAAGGAGCCAATGGACGCTTTGACCCAAAAAAACCTTCCCCTTTTTCCCTTTTCTTTTTCTTTCCTTCACTGCCCGCGTCCACTTTTCTCTTCCCCTCTCACTCTCTCTCTCCCTCTCTCTCTCCCCGCGCGTCCAATTTTCTTCCCTAAAAGCGTCCCCTCTCTGTCCCCTTCCTTTTTTCTCTCCTTTTCTTTTTTTCCTCTCTCCCTCAGTGTCTCTTTCTGCCGAAAATTCTTCTTCCCCTTTTTCTCTCCACTCTCACCTTCCTACAATCTCTCACCCACTCCTCTTTTCTGTCTCTCACTTTGCGTCTAATTTTCTTCGAAAAAAAAAGTCCCCCCATGTGTCAGAAGAAGTCTACCCTTTTTTACCTCAAATTCCACGCACGTAGGGAGGAGGAAAGCCAATATTCGGTCAATTTGACCGAATATTGCTTTCTAATTGTATATATTTTTTACCCCTTTTATTTTGTTTCCTTCTTGTCCTTATTTCTTGTTTTGAAACAAAATATTTTGCTCAATATTTCCCTCCTTGATGCAATCCAAAAACATATCACCGCTGAATATGTTCCTAATATGTAAAATGTTCTAACTATATGAAATAAAAATAAAAAAACAAATGAGCAAAAATTTAGGTGTCAACAGCTGCCCCTCTTTGAAGGTGAGCTCGCAAAGGTTGCATTCAAAGACTATTGAAACTTAATTTTTGCTATGCAAATGCAATGTAAAAAGATTTTTTTTATTTTTTTTTGAAAAAAAACAATGTAAATCTTATTCTAAATGCAATGCTATGAAAATGCAAATGCATGATGCAAGAAAAGAAAACATACTTGAAGTCACTTACCTGTCGGATTGAGATTGATCTTAACTTGTTTAATTCATATCCAAATCCTATCACAAATTCTCCAAAAAAATGTGGTCATTCTAGAATAAAATGCTCATTTGACTAACCGAATTAATCCAATTGAATAAGTCAGCAAATAGCATTCACATCTAGAACGGAACATTAAATAAAAGGGAGACATCCAAGCTGATGCAAATGTTATGCATGATATTTTTGTTGAGATTAACTCTCATTTTCAAATGTAATTATGGCATGATGAATGCAAATGAAGAAAAAAAAAGAAAAAAAAAGAAGCATACCTGAAATCACTTACCTTAGTAGGTCGAGTCATGAATTGAATGAATTTTGGAACTGTTTCCTTAGGCCCGAACTCCTACTTTGGTTACAAAAGAAAGACAGTAAGATTACCTGGTTGGTTTGCTTGGGGCCCGAACATCAATCGGTCACAACAAAGGCAAACGATGACTCAAATTTCCGACTGAGGTCTAAATTCCTATACATCGCCACAGGGATCTGGAATGAGATACCGATACATCGCCATCGATACTCGATAGTGAGACACCTGTACATCGCCATAGGCTCTCGAGACATGATACTTGAGAGAGAGATACCTATACATCACCATAGGCACTCGAGATGAGATAAAATACCGATAAATCGCCATCGGCATTTGATAGTGAGATACCTATACGTCGCCATAGGTACTTGATTTGACATTTGATTTCACATGTAATAGCAACACTCAAAGATTGACACAAGTGAAAGCGAGGAAGTTCCTACCCATTTCACACATTTCAACACCAATAATACAAATGCACCTCCAATTTGCCCCAGTGTGGGGTGGTTCTTGACAGGGGTAACATGAAATGAAACTTCACAAGTGTTTAGGCTCAAATTGGATAATCAATGGATCAATAAAGTGTTTGGGATAGAGAAATGAACTGCCCCTCATCATTTCGTTCGTTGTACCTTTCGCGAGAGAACTCTTTACCTTGCAAACATGGAATTTCGTATGCTCATCTCACAAGTGTATATATATGGAACTGTGTATGGATAAGGCTTGCATTTCATCTTCCCGACATATCTCATTAACATTCTCAATCAAGTCAGCATTACTCATCAAATGGTTTAATCTCGACAATATTCAGTGGATTCAAAAACCATCATGCAAAATCATTCTATCAAATGTGGGCACTTTGGCATGAACATGATATCATATGAAAGAGAAAGTAATTAGAAATGAAAGTCCATCGGTTGCTCTCGCGTGTGAACACACAAATTATTACTACAGAAATTCAGCCTTTGATGTCGCATTTTTCTTGCCCCCTGCATCAAAGAACGTGCATGAATATGATTCCAAATAAATGAAATCTAAGATTGCAGAAACCTTCATCACCCAACAAAGCAATGTCTCCGCCAGATTGGAAAATGTCCCACAGTTTTGCATGTTAATCTCTGCAAATTATTTTCCTTGGAAAGCGCCAATCCTTGATCGGACAAGATGAGTTAGGCTTTGACACATGAAGTAAATAGGTTAGAAAAACAAATAAATGTTTATCTAACATGCCCCTCTTTGAAGGTGAGCTCGCAGAGGTTGCATTCAAAGACTATTGAAACTTAATTTTTGCTATGCAAATGCAATGTAAAAAGATTTTTTTTTTATTTTTTTTTGAAAAAAACAATGTGAATCTTATTCTAAATGCAATGCTATGAAAATGCAAATGCATGATGCAAGAAAAGAAAACATACTTGAAGTCACTTACCTGTCGGATTGAGATTGATCTTAACTTGTTCAATTCATATCCAAATCCTATCACAAATTCTCCAAAAAAATGTGGTCATTCTAGAATAAAATGCTCATTTGACTAACCGAATTAATCCAATTGAATAAGTTAGCAAATAGCATTCACATCTAGAACGGAACATTAAATAAAAGGGAGACATCCAAGCTGATGCAAATGTTATGCATGATATTTTTGTTGAGATTAACTCTCATTTTTAAATGTAATTATGGCATGATGAATGCAAATGAAGAAAAAAAAAGAAGCATACCTGAAATCACTTACCTTAGTAGGTCGAGTCATGAATTGAATGAATTTTGGAACTGTTTCCTTAGGCCCGAACTCCTACTTTGGTTACAAAAGAAAGACAGTAAGATTACCTGGTTGGTTTGCTTGGGGCCCGAACATCAATCGGTCACAACATAGGCAAACGATGACTCAAATTTCCGACTGAGGTCCAAATTCCTATACATCGCCACAGGGATCTGGGATGAGATATCAATACATCGCCATCGATACTCGATAATGAGACACCTGTACATCGCCACAGGCTCTCGAGACGTGATACTTGAGAGAGAGATACCTATACATCACCATAGGCACTTGAGATGAGATAAAATACTGATACATCGCCATCGGCATTTGATAGTGAGATACCTATACGTCGCCATAGGTACTTAGGGTGAGATACCGATATATCGCCATCGGTACTCGAGGTAAGATACCAATACATCACCATTGGCACTTAGAAACGTAATACTTGGGCTACGAAAGCACGCCAAGTTTGTGAAAAGAGACCACGGGCTATGAAAGCACGCCGTGACAATACTTGAAAATGAGCTACCTATACATCGCCATAGGTACTTGGGGTGAGATACCAATACATTGCCATTGACACTCGAAACGTAATACTTGGACTACGAAAGCACGCCAAGTTAGTGAAAAGAGATCACAGGCTACGAAAGCACGCTGTGTCAATTGAGAAATGCTTGAAAGTGAGCTACCTATACATCGCCATAGGCACTCGAAATGAAATACTTGGGCTACGAAAGCACGCCAAGTTAAGAGACTCTGGGCTATGGAAGCACGCCGCATCGATGAAGGGACCACGGGCTACGGAAGCACGCCGCGTCGATGAAGAGACTACGGGCTACGGAAGCAAGCCGGGTCGATGAAGGGACTCCGGGATATGGAAGCACGCCGTGTCGATGAAGAAGGACTCCGGGCTACGAAAGCACGCCGTGTCGCCAAAAGATGACTTCGGGCTACGGAAGCACGCTGCGTCGAAGAAGAGACTACGGGCTACGAAAGCACGCCATGTCGATGAAGGGACTCCGGGCTACAGAAGCATGCCGGATTGATTATCTACAAGAAGAAAGCTCGAGAATATTCCAGAAGTACTCAAAGCTTCAGAAAACAATTTGATTGTCATAAACTCTCTGGATCTCAGAAAAAAAACTATCATTAGGAAAGATAAGCTTAGATAAAATCAAATTTCAAAATCATGCACATTGATTTTGCATCAAGTTTTCAGCAAGATAATTTCCATTCAATAGTGTGAATTTCTCAAGAGTGTCAAATGAGATACGGTTAGAAAGGACTTTCACTCGCTCTCATTGGAAGGCTTTTGTCCCGTCCATTAATATGGGAATAATTGCATCACTCAATCTCATCATCATCATGTTAACAAGGGTCCGAGTATTCTCGCAAGCGGTACAAATTTACCAATCAGAGAGGTCTTTAATAGGACCGCAATTTGGGCTTGGTCAACAGCTGAGCAAAGGGGACTCTTTGAGTCAAGCCTTTGAAAGAATGTCTTCTCAATAAGTGTATTCAACAAATGTCACCAGGTTTACAAGTCAAGAACCTAGCAAATGCAATAGAAACAGTCTTGCTCGCACTTCTTCGAGCTAAGCTGAAAACATTAGAAACCTCACATTAATTCAAGTGTCCTAATCAGAAGAGGCTTTAAAGGGATGTAATGCAGGTTTGGCTCACAGGTGAGAAATCATTGGATAAATAGGCTAAAAAATGTGTATGGGATGAAAAACCGATGATCAATTATTGGGGAATTTTTCTCAGGCTCAATTTTCGAGCTTCAAATTTTGCTTCACTGGAGATGACACATGATGTCGAATTCACTAGGGATTTTTGCAAAAACGTCTTATTTAGCACTTCTTGGAAAACCCGACCATATTAAGGGTTGACTTTTATAGATTTGAGCCTTTGACTTTGACTTCTATGGGCGTCGGCCTTGCTTTTACTAGGCACACTGCTTTTTCTTGCCCCTAGGTTCTTTTACTTTTTCTTTTGAATTTGAGCATTGGCCTTGCTTTTACCAGGCACACTGCTTTTTCTGCCCCATTTTCATTTTTTTTCACTGCTAGATTTGACTGACAAATATGAGTAGTATGACATCTTTAGCTCAAGTCCCATGATGTGACTCTTGTACTCTACTATTTCGAACAGCTTTGGACTTTTTCATGCCCCAGTGTAAGTTTTGATCACCACCAATGCGGGTTTAATTTGAAATAAAGATCATAGGCTCAAAGTGGCTAACAAAGGATAAAAGTGTTTAAGATAGAGAAATGAATGCTCTTCGTCATCCTAAGGCACTTGATTTGACATTTGATTTCACATGTAATAGCAACACTCAAAAATTGACACAAGTGAAAGCGAGGAAGTTCCTACCCATTTCACACATTTCAACACCAATAATACAAATGTACCTCCAATTTGCCCCAGTGTGGGGTGGTTCTTGACAGGGGTAACATGAAATGAAACTTCACAAGTGTTTAGGCTCAAATTGGATAATCAATGGATCAATAAAGTGTTTGGGATAGAGAAATGAACTGCCCCTCATCATTTCTGTCGTTGTACCTTTCGCGAGAGAACTCTTTACCTTGCAAACATGGAATTTCGTATGCTCATCTCACAAGTGTATATATATGGGACTGTGTATGGATAAGGCTTGCATTTCATCTTCCCGACATATCTCATTAACATTCTCAATCAAGTCAGCATTACTCATCAAATGGTTTAATCTCGACAATATTCAGTGGATTCAAAAACCATCATGCAAAATCATTCTATCAAATGTGGGCACTTTGGCATGAACATGATATCATATGAAAGAGAAAGTAATTAGAAATGAAAGTCCATCGGTTGCTCTCGCGTGTGAACACACAAATTATTACTACAGAAATTCAGCCTTTGATGCCGCATTTTTCTTGCCCCCTGCATCAAAGAACGTGCATGAATATGATTCCAAATAAATGAAATCTAAGATTGCAGAAACCTTCATCACCCAACAAAGCAATGTCTCCGCCAGATTGGAAAATGTCCCACAGTTTTGCATGTTAATCTCTGCAAATTATTTTCCTTGGAAAGCGCCAATCCTTGATCGGACAAGATGAGTTAGGCTTTGACACATGAAGTAAATAGGTTAGAAAAACAAACAAATGTTTATCTAACATGCACCTTTTTTTTGAATTTTTGAATTTCTTTTTTGAAATTTTTTTTAACAAGAAAACATGAAGAAACCCAGCCCTCAAAATTCTCCTTGGATGATTTTTTTTTCAATTGTTGGATATCATCACTGGGCTGGTTTAGTGTATTTCAACATGTCCTCACAACAAACTTGTAATTTCATTAATCAAATGAATTACATTATTGGAATGAAAATGCAACTGCTTAAATCAAAACTCAAACAAAAATTGAAATTCTAGAAAGCAAGCAACAAAAGACTCCACAGAGGGGGACACGAAATTTTTCTACTCAATGACCTCATTTGCACTTCCACCATGGTCGGGTAAGGGATTTCGCTGGACATTTGGTTGACCAGTGTTGAAATAAAGTGCCTTTGTGTCCAAGAGATCCTTCACTTTATGCTTCAAAGCATAGCAATCATCAGTAGAGTGACCAACTTCTCCCATATGGTAATCACATTTCTTGGACGGATTAAAGTTGGAGAACTTCTCAGCATTAGGTCGCTTTGGTTCATGGGAAAGCAAACCTTTCTTCTGGAGCACCGGTAAAACCTTAGATAAAGGTGCAGGGAGAGACGTGAATTGCCTTCTACCATGTCATTGATGGCTTGGACCTTTTTGCATGCCAACATGTTGTGCACTGGTCATGTTAACTTCGGCTTCAATCTCTTTCTCCTTTCTCACATTAAACCTTTTAGTTGGCTCATTGAACCATCCTTCCTTCAGCCCGATCTCAATTTGCTCCCCCACCGAAATGAGTTGATTAAATGTATTAGCAGTTATGGCTATCATCCGAGTGCGGTATTCATGCGGGAGAGTCTTGATGAACATTTTCCTTAACTCCACATCAGTTGGTTCGGGATCAACCTGGGCAGCTAGATTTCTCCACCGGATCGCATACTCCTTAAATGACTCAGTTCTTTTCTTTTCAGCACATTCGAGATCTTCGCGGGAAGGAGTGATGTCCATTATGAATTTGTACTGCTTCAGAAAAGCCTCGCACACTTCATCCCAAGTCTCCAAAAGGTTTATGCCCCTCGTAATGTACCATCTCAGGGCGGGGCCGATCAAACTAGCTTGAAATGATTGGACCATCAAGGGAATATTGTCAACGTACGGAGTCATCCGCACCAAGTACATTTGTAAATGAGCCCTTGGACATGTTGTGCCATCATATTTCTCAAATTCGGGCATCTTAAACTTCTTTGGCATTTTCACCTTGGAATAGACATAGAGATCTGTTGTAGACGGGCTCTGAGGACCTTGTAGTTGCTTCAATTTATCCTCCAGCTTCTCAAGGCGTTTCTCCTGCTCGGTCTTAAGCATATTATCAGCATTGGTTCTTTTCCCACCAGTGGCAATGGGATCATTCTCCGAAGAATGCAGTTCCTCATCAAACTCGATGACGATGTTGTCACCTTGCTTTTGTTTCGATGTTGAGGATGAACCTAAACGGGCTGCCTTGAGTTCAACCGTCATCTCTTGCATCAAGGTAAAGAACTGCTTCATTTGCTCTTCCATGCTAGTGACACGGTCACGAAGTTCAATTTGATCAGCCATCTTAGCTTTTAACTGTGTGAGAATAGGTGAACGAGGACGCTCCGTGATCACCTAAACAGAAAAGAAATGACAGATAAGCATAATGCACGAAGAAGGAGGAGACGATCCATGACTCAATTTGACTAACACTTTTTTTTAATTTTTTTCTTTTTTTTAATGAAAGACAGATTTGCTTGAGAAAATAGTGACATGTGACACACTTCAAAAGAAAACAATTGAACTTTTTAATTTGATGAAAAAGTATCATGAAGACATTACTGACCTAAACTTATCATGGACCGACTCAAAGCATAAAAAATGTAAATGAAATTCAAAGAATAGAGATAGAAAGCTTATTTCGCAAGTAGATCATGGACAATCACATAGACATGCGCATGATAAGTGCAGCTCGATTTCTACTCTAGAAGGCTTAACAAAGTGGAACCACGAGGGTGGGATGACTAGTCGCAGCCTCGCGTACTAAGTCAAGTCCCCATGGCTCCGGCTCAGTCAAGAATGATACCCCGATGCGACGCTAACTCGCGGGTAGAGGCAAACACTCTTGACACCAAGAAAGAAATTTTTCGGGATTAAGTTTGGGCAACCTCTACTACGCAGCCTCACGGTCGAAGTTGTATCCAAACTTAATACCATCCTAAGTGATCCTATGCGGCCCAGGTCCGGCGGCGGGTTGTGTGTGCAAAAGTGTAGTGCTAAAATAATTAAAGCATGCACAACAATTATAATCAAGCAACATCTTAAATAAAAGCATTCAAACAACCCTGCAAAAGCATCCAACACATGAGTTAGTTAGTAATCCTCGCTGCCAAACAAATTTGAGAAAATAATGAAATTGGCCTAAGTCCACTAAAAGTTTTCATTTCCCCAGCGGAGTCGCCAAGCTGTCGCGACCTCCCCGAAGGTGCACCACCTAGGGTTCGGCTAATGGTTTGTTAAGTATGACTCAACTTGAGTTCTCCCAAACTCGGACCAATTCACAACTTTGGTTTCACTTTTTTTAAACATGCAAGATATTCAATTTGGAGCCACCACTAACCTATTTATGGTGGGATGGTTAGAAACCCATGTAAGGCATCGGGAGTCATGCCTTACTCCTACGAACCAGAGATCTAGGACTCGGGCTAAATTACTCTAACACCCTTTCGGTACCTTTTCATTATTTTCAAAACTTCGCAGGCAGTTTGAATTCATTTTAATTCTACTCCTAACATGCAATAGTGACCACACGTATACTCAACAACTAACACAAAGCACTTAAAAAATAATAAGAAAGGAATCAAAACAAATCAAAATAAATGACTAAAATATACCATGCATCAAATAAAATAAAAATCTAATCTAATAAAATATCAAATAAAATCTAATCTAACAAAATCAAATAAAATCTAATCTAATAAAGTATCAAATAAAATCTAATCTAACAAAATCAAATAAAAATCTAATTTCTCATCTAACGAAATCAAATAAAATCTAATCTAATAAAATATCAAAGAATCTAATAAAATCTAACAAAATAAAATAAGATATCAACAAATCTAATGCAATATATGAAATGCAATTTTTTTTTGGGAATTTTTATGAATTAATTAGCCTAATTATCCATAGCTAAATATTAATCTAAATTAGGAAACCAAATATATCAATTCCTAATTTAAACTAAATCTTACTCAACCAAAGATAATTTCCTAGAATGCAATCTAGCTAAAAAATATCCTAACAAAAATATCTAATATGCAATCTAAACTAATTATGCCAATTTTACCTAAACGTGCAATTAATCTAACATGCGATTATTAAAATAAACGTGCAATTCTAAGTCTAACATGCAATTTTCAATTTAACATGAAATTAATCTAAAGATGCAATTTTAAATCTAACATGCAAATATCATAATTATGCAATTAACCTAATAGTGCAACTAGCCTAATATGCATGCAATGCAACACAATCAATTCAAACATGCAAAACTATCTAAATATGCACAAAAAGCAAATTAAACAGAAAATAAGAAATCAAGCATCCAAAAATTGAATTCTGAAAAAAAATGATTTTTTTAATTTTTTTAAAAAAAACGAAAATAAATAAAAATAAATAAAAAAGAAAACCAAAAGAAAAACGGGTCAGCCTGAGCCTCTCTTTGGTCCGGTCTCCACGCATAAAGGGCCAAACCTGCGTCCATCCTGGCCTAGTCCATTCACGGACCAATTTCTTCCTCGCGCCAATGCGCATCCAACCACCTGCAGAAAACCACCATGGACCGCTTCTCTTCGACAGCGACTCATCGCGCAAATAAGCAATAATCACAAAGGGCAAACTTGAATCAACACAAAACACATGATACGCGGCAAAGGGGGGTTTGTTCGCAAGTTCAAACACAAATCATGGGTCTAATATGCATGAAAGACAACCAAATTCAGTACATTCGATAAAAATAATATCATGGAGTTCTAAAATTGACCGAATCAGCCACGATTATTCTTGATCCTAAAAGCACAATGAGGACGAAACACGAAGAGCTCGCGGGGAAGGGAAAGTAAAATCAAACTCCCTACACGACTCGGGGACCACGGCGAATGGGTGCGCTTGAGCGAACTCGAGCCAAACTCATGCCGAGAGGTCTCCCGACCGTGATCCTTGGGACACCAAAAACGAAACTTTAACGAGCACTCACCAGCGAAGTAAATAAAGGAGCCAATGGACGCTTTGACCCAAAAAAACCTTCCCCTTTTTCCCTTTTCTTTTTCTTTCCTTCACTGCCCGCGTCCACTTTTCTCTTCCCCTCTCACTCTCTCTCTCCCCGCGCGTCCAATTTTCTTCCCTAAAAGCGTCCCCTCTCTGTCCCCTTCCTTTTTTTCTCTCCTTTTCTTTTTTTCCTCTCTCCCTCACTGTCTCTTTCTGCCGAAAAATCTTCTTCCCCTTTTTCTCTCCACTCTCACCTTCCTACAATCTCTCACCCACTCCTCTTTTCTGTCTCTCACTTTGCGTCTAATTTTCTTCGAAAAAATAAGTCCCCCCATGTGTCAGAAGAAGTCTACCCTTTTTTACCTCAAATTCCACGCACGTAGGGAGGAGGAAAGCCAATATTCGGTCAATTTGACCGAATATTGCTTTCTAATTGTATATATTTTTTACCCCTTTTATTTTGTTTCCTTCTTGTCCTTATTTCTTAATTTGAAACAAAATATTTTGCTCAATATTTCCCTCCTTGATGCAATCCAAAAACATATCACCGCTGAATATGTTCCTAATATGCAAAATGTTCTAACTATATGAAATAAAAATAAAAAACAAAGGAGCAAAAATTTAGGTATCAACAACTGGTGCGCGATGATCACTGGCTTAGTGTATGTCATCTCTCCTTCACAAAAGTGGGATGTCCCTTGAAACTCAACCCCATTTATAAGGTTCTAATATATATACCCTCACCTTATCCACTGTTGTCCAATGTGGGACTCCCCACTTCTATTTCTCATTCACACTTCTAGGGGACACTAAGTCCCCAACACTTACTTCAACAATATGAGCCCTCCACATTTGCTATTGAAAGTATGATTCTGGCAAAAGCTTTTTTTTTCCTTTTTTTCCTTGGTCTCAAATCATGCTTATTCTCGGCACTATTGAGAATCTCATGATATCTTTTCCTAAAAGTATATTTGAGTTTTGAGCAATCAAAACGCTGGATCTTGTTTTTCACACTTGTGTTTAGAGTGTGACGTGCATCAACATTGCGTTTGTGAATAATTGTGCAGTTGTTTGAACTATAATTTTCGTCGCATGTAGCAGAGTGACTGCAGTTAGCTTTATGATGCTCTTTTGTTCTATTCTTTCTCTTTATTCTAGGTGCTTTTGATTTCCATCTTGGAGGATTAATTTTGCTGTCTATGAGTACGTTGCTATACTTTTCTTAAATTTAAAGCTTAAGCTTGTCACTTGCCAATAAAGAGCTTTGATAATCTTATCAAGGAAAATTATCGAGTTAGTGTGGAACCATGATGGGTTTCGTGTAGAGAAATAAAAATCTAATGACCTGTAACTTCTTGATTTCGTCGGCAAAAGCCAAGATTCATGAATTAGTCAGATTACCAATGGAAAAATCTCTTACTGCGCCACTCCCCTGGATGATAGGGTTTTCTCCTTTTTCCTGGTGAAAAGTTGAAGTTGGAAGATGGCCGCAGTGGTTAAAACAAGTCAAAACAGTAGAGGAGTGTGTGATATGGATATAAAAGTGAGAAATGATGTCAAAGGCGCCTTTGTTTTGTAGAGGAGAGGTCAAGTCAAAACAGCAGAGGAGAGGGCCGGCCTAATTGTTTTGTAGTCTAGAGCATACTTGTCTCCTATGGACTTGTGCTTCTTCTGGATCAGTTTCTTACTACCATTTCCATAAGTTCTTCATAATCAGTTTTGGGATGTTGTCGTCGTTTCTTATTAATCGACTTGTTGGAAATAATGATACAAGATATGCTTAATCCGGTTGTTTGATCTCAGATAGAATTGAGGAAATTGATTTTCTTTGACAACACTGGCGGCCAAATTCTTTTGATTTCTCAAGAGTGTAGGTGTTGGATTTGAGCTAAAGCGGAGGTTGAAATACACATAATTCGAAAAAAACAAGGAACAAGCCCCAGCCATAAATAATAATAATAATAATAATAATAATACGTATTTTTGATATTTTTTTGGATTACACAAAGGGATTCGCAAATAAAAGTGCTAAGGTTACAACTAATCCATAAATTGCTAACACTTCCATAAAAGCCAGACTAAGCAATAAAGTACCACGTATTTTTCCCTCCGCTTCGAGTTGTCTTGCGATACCTTTGACAGCTTGGCCTGCAGCAGTACCTTGACCAACTTCAGGAATTCAAATTTTGGAAACAGAATATAATAATTGCACATTTCTTCTTTTTTCATTTCTGCCACTTATACCTGTAATTAGGCTACAATCATGAGATAGCGGTAATTTTTCCTCCTGCAGTACGTGTCGTTTTGCTTTAAGAACAATTTGGTATGTTGTAGTAGAAGGGACAAGCAAACAGTGCATCAATTCATTGCTGCAGGACGTTCCATCTTCGAAATAGAGAGACGATTGCAAGAGCCGAGAATTGAGATGTTCAAAGGCATGCAAAGTAAGAAAAGGAAGGAAAGTGGGACACTAAAGGGAAAAAACAAAGAAGAAACAATATAAAAAGAGTTGACTAAATAATAAAAAAGGGATCACTTTTGAAGAGTTGTACCATAAGTTGTGGGCTATACAGAGGTGGAGTGGAAAGTACACGGCCCTTTAAATATTTGATCAAATTTTAGATTTTAAAAAAAGCATAAAAATTTGCAAACAAACAATTAACCATCTGTAACTTAGATATCTTAATTCGTATTTTTTTTGGGAAAGTTTTCTTGTGGTATTAAAAAGAATGATGACTTTTGTAGCTGATATTCTTGGTGGGTTCTATTGTAAATCAAATCAGAATGATAAAAAAAAGGATGATGTAAGTGTTTATCTAAATTCTCTTAGAATAAGATTATGTCTTGCAAAAGATTTTATTAAGATTTTGCAAGCCACACATTACAAAATTATAGTGATCTCTCATATGAGCATCATATGTATATGACTTATAAATGGGACCAAACAACTTAAATTAAAGTCTAAATCCGATGTTTCAAGGACATTGCCCCCGCCCCTCGCCCGATCATCGATGAGCAGAACCCCCGTCATTCCATGCGTAGGGATTACATGTCATTAGTTCATATTTTGCTTTCCTTAAATTCATATTGGCATGCCCAATATAAGAAATAAGGGTTTCAGAATAGTCACCAACTTTAACAAGTCTCACAATTTGTATTCATCTAACCCATGCCACTTGAACCCATTCAAAATATACTAATAAGTGAATTCATAAGATGTCAAATAACTCGATATTTGGTTTATTTTGATGACTTGAGTTTTAGAGACAAAATGAGTCTATCTATCACATTGAATTTATCTAATATGCCAGGGGCATATACAAATAGTTACAGTAAAAGGTAGTTCATTAATTTGGTAACCTTAAACAGAAAAATCGTAAGTTAAATCGGTTGATTACATCTTGTATCAACTCCACATCCTAGTTCAAAATTAGAAACTCTTTTGAACCCTTTCAAATCGTCGGATAAACTTATGTTAGTAATTTGTATCTTTAAAGTGTGACGTATATTTATTTGTTCTGTTATTTATTCCTTTTCTTCTTTGTTATATTGTGTGGCCGGACAAGATCCCGTACCGCCATCTTCGCATTGATGTCGATGACCCTCCCCCAGATCTTCACATAAATAGGTATTTGGAAACTGTGCACGTACTTATGTTTGTATATATATATATATTTTAAATAGAATCAAGTCTACAAAAGTGTAGCCCATCCGTCCAAAATATCTGCAAGAGTGTCGGTTTTGAGCTTACGCGCAAGACAGACAAAACACACATCAATTCGAAGTGGACTGCAACTTCATCATTCATGCATGGCCTATCAATATTCACATAGGTGTGTGATATCAGATTTGTCCAGACATCTACTACCGTATGGACATTGGTCTCAAATAATGGGTCACATCGAGTAAGTTCAGAGTTCGGACGATAGTGCAGCAACAGATGAAAGGAAACGCGCGGCAGTAAGCTAAGACTGACCTACGACATCAATATGTTGAACGATTTAATGGAAACTTCTGAAAATTCTGTTCATTTTGGACCTCTCATACTAAATTTTTCCTTTTTCATTCCCTTTTCCCTTTTCCATTCCACCCCCACCCTTTCTCCATAATAGAAAAATGGATTTATGGGTTAGCCAAACGCTTGACACAATTGACCGATTACGTTTTTCGAGGGATATGCATTTATCTTGTTTAGTACTTTAAACCATTTGATTTGGATTGATTTTATCATCACGTGTCACCGCCACATTATGTTATCATTATATAGAATATCTACTTTTGTATAGTAAGCTAATTGATCGGCACCACCGACCTGCTTTAAATCATGCAACACCACAGTGCGCCAATCCTTGCAACATTTGCCTCGAATTTGAATCACTACATCGTATCCAAGGTTTCTGGTCTTAGGCGACACCAAAATAGAGCAACACCCAACGATGGGTAATTGTGTTTGTTGAGAGGTTTTTCCTCATCATTGAAATTGAATATTCAAAACCTGCAACGTTAGTATCTCAAGTGAGAGGCCATAATTTTGGAAACTTGTGCTAGTTTCCCTCGAGGTATAAGAGTCCAGTCCTTTGGTGCCATTCATACATAGGGAGCACGTTACGGATTCCTCGATCATAAAAAAAAATTTAGGGCGGCCATGCTTGATTCGGCAGCGAGAGATCTTAGATTTTGATTTTTTTTTTGGTCAGTCACTGAAAAGATACTTCAAATTAGCGAGGGTCTCTATCAAAATTAAATTACAGTCAATATGCAAAGTTTAATATTAAAGCCCTGCATGTGCAGCTTGAATGTTTGACCCAATAATTTGGAAGCTGTATGCCTTGCATAGAAAGCGACTCGCAATACAGGACAAAAGAGTTTCATTTTCCCTTTGAATGACTCATATCTCGTTTTCGTCGACGAGAGCAGATTTTATTTGACAGATGTACATGTTTAAGAGAAAGAAGCATGTGGGACACGTCCATTCATACAAACCTCCACTTCTTCTTGCATCTCTTGTTGGTTTCTGTCTTGAACACTCTCAGCTTTCATAATATCTTATCGCTCTCTTCCGAGTTCTCCCTCCCATCCGAGACATGAGAGAATTAGCTCATCATCATCATCCTCAGGAACTGCAACTCCACATCGTGGGTAAGTCCAACTCTTGAATTAGCTGAGCTTTGCAACGGAACTTATTCGCTTCTCTTCCTGCTGCTCTGTGTTTCTCCTTGTTGTTTTCTGTGGTCTTTTCTTACGCACAATTATATGTATATACGGGCGCTGAGGATCCAGATGGTTGAATCGTTCATGTGAGGAAGCTAAAACTCTCAACACCATAAGCTCCCACTCCTGGACCTTTGTTGAATCCTAGGGCTTCTAACTTCGGCTTCTTCGCCTGGACAAGCGAAAATACCAAAGTGCCTTTTTTGACCTAGATTTTTTTGTTTTGTCATCCTTCAATTTTCTTCTTATCCCATTCTTTTTTTTGCCTATATTGAGTCATTATCCTCTGTTCTTAATGCAGCAGATCTATAGTTGCTTGGTGTGGATCTTAGATAGGTGGTCCAATGAACCGCCTTGCTTTAAATGCTTGTCTTGGTATTTATGCCACTTTCTTGTCAATATTTATATTTTGTATGAACTTAAAAGAACATGATATTTTTGTTGAGTTTCTTTTTTTAATACATTTTTGTGGATATAGCCTCTAGTGAATCACGCCAACGATGTCGACCGACCTCAATGAGCATATCAGTTCAAGAAAATGATGCATGATGCCTTATGCTTAATCTAGCGGTGACTAAGAATTGGACCTAGCTTTAGCATCCGTTTGCTTTTGACCAAGTGACTAATGAGCCGCCCTTAACTGATTGGCTTTAGCAGGGAAAAAAACCTAGTTGGTTTAGTGGTTAATTAAGGATCTAAGATATGTCTGTAGATTAGGGCAACGTACAAATTGGTCGACAACACTAAATAAGGACAATTCCATATTTGTGCCATCTGTCTGGGTGTACGCTTGAGTCGTAGGCATACATACTTTTTGTTAGATGTCTCCTGGATCAATGGTTATGGAATTAAGGAAGGCTTAATCGTTGTGATAGCAAAAAACTAAACCCATTTGAAAGAGTTATAATCCTGCATGATTGACAATTTTAATATTATAGTTTCTCTATCTGACAGTATGTCAAATTGAATCAATTCAAATCGTTTGCCCATTATTTTGGTCTAAACGCGTGGAACTGAGATGTACTTTGAACATTTAACTCTGCCAGCTGAATGAGTAATTCTTTTGGGAAAGAATACACTCTGCATCATTATTTTTGCAGGAAATTACATAGCTGTTTGCAAGAACAAGGTCTTGCCGTAGACGGTACGCATAGCAAAGTACATGGCCAGCAAAATAGCGTGATATCATTGACGAGAAAGCTCGTAATCATTCATCAATTACAATAATGATGCCAAGGAAATGCCTTTGTAGTGTAGTGGGGTAGGTCAAGTGCTCCCAAGAACATCTACTCGGGTAGATATCGCTCTAAATTAGAGATGGCTCCCACGTGTGATTGTACATACACGTCATGGTGGAATATATAATATATGACATTGTGAGTTATCAATCCTAGCTTTTTCCCTATAAGGTAAAAAGGTAGATCCTAGCTATTTTTCCAGAAAAAGAAAGGTTGGGTTCTTCACGTAAAAAAAAGATGGTTACCAAGAAGCTCGAACTCTGCGTTTTGACACATGCTACCTTGTTTGCACGTCTATTACCGATAGATAATATTAGTGAGTTCCTACATTTGATATAGATGCAGTATACTTATTACTAAATTATGAATATGGTTACACTTGTAATAGTCACATATTCTAATATATTGCTAATTAGTCGTCAAACTTATTTCCATTTTTGTTCCATTTATATTATATCTCTTTACTAATTAAAGCCCTTAATTAATTTGTTATTCAATATATGACCAGGTGATCAAGAAGCGAAAGGAGAGAACTTATCTCTCCCCACAATCATCATCAACAATAATCAAGCGGCAATAATCCCTAAACCCAAGAACTTCGGGTGGTGGATTAGAGTGGCTCTCTACTCGTTCTTTGTGCTCTCTGGCCAATCGGTGGCCACACTCCTTGGGAGGCTCTACTACAACAAAGGAGGCAACAGTAAGTGGCTTGCAACACTTGTTCAACTCGTAGGCTTCCCAATCCTCTTCCTTCTCTACTTTATCCCCACATCAGAACGCCGTAATTACCCAGACATTCAAACACTCCCACAAGCTCAATCTCAACCGCAAGCACCCTCTCTGAAAAGCCTAGCCCTTGTGTACCTCTCTATAGGCACGATTCTGGCCCTAGATTGCTATTTGTACTCACTTGGCCTCTTGTACCTCCCTGTCTCCACCTACTCCCTCATTTGCTCCTCCCAATTGGCCTTCAATGCCCTCTTCTCCTTCTTCCTAAATGCCCAAAAATTTACCCCCTACATCATTAACTCCCTAGTCCTCCTCACAATCTCCTCAACCCTCCTTGTGTTTCAATCAGATTCAGAAGTCCCCAAGGGGGTCTCCACAGGCAAATATGCACTAGGGTTTGTTTGCACCATTGGGGCATCAGCTGGTTATGGGCTTGTCTTATCTTTGACCCAACTTTGCTTTAGGAGGGTCATAAGGAAGGAGACGTTTAGGGCAATTTTGGACATGCTTGTGTACCAATCTTTAGTGGCTAGTGTGATTATTATGGTGGGGCTATTTGCGAGTGGAGAGGGGGAGCATTTGGGAAGAGAGATGGATGGTTATGAGCTTGGGAAGGTGAGATATGTGATGAACTTGGTCGGGACAGCAATTTCTTGGCAAATTTTTGGAATTGGCGCAATTGGATTGATACTAGACGCATCATCTTTGTTCTCGAACTCAATCAGTGCAGTGGGGTTGCCAATTGTGCCTATTTTCGCGGTCGTGTTCTTTGGGGATAGGATGGATGGGATCAAGGTAATATCTATGATCATAGCCATCTGGGGGTTCGTTTCTTATGTGTACCAACATTATTTGGACGATGCCAACCTGAAGACTCAACAGAATAGCATTGGTGAGGAGGAGGTTAGTGTAAGATCGCCACTAAATGCTCCGATTGCAAGAGTTGGTGAATGATTAAAGATGGTGGAGTGATTTAGTTAGTGCTTAGCTAAATTCAAGTGTGAGAGAGGTAATTTCTTGCTGAAAACACTAGTCGCTAATATATATTTTTTCTCTTTCTTTATAATCACAAGAAAGGGCATCTTATCTTTAGCGTCCATTTTGCAATATTATCATGAAAGTTGGCTACTTGTATGTCATTTGACTAATATGATGTACTAGCTAATGTAAATTATTGGCGTTTACTGGTATTGTAACATTAAATCAAGGACAGAAGAGATACTGGAATTGCTTCACACACAAAAAACTAAGAGTTAACTAAAAGTCTTGTCCGGTTGTCTCCAATCCTTCCTATTTTCTTGTGCTGCCTACCGGAAGGTGGAATAATTTTTTGGGCATT
Organism: Melaleuca quinquenervia; assembly: GCA_030064385.1. Taxonomy (NCBI): domain Eukaryota; kingdom Viridiplantae; phylum Streptophyta; class Magnoliopsida; order Myrtales; family Myrtaceae; genus Melaleuca; species Melaleuca quinquenervia. The sequence goes on from CM057721.1 coordinate 4,478,739, forward strand.
TTCACTAGAAGACAAATCAAACACGTCCTTCCAATTGATTGGATAAGAGAGTTTCCAAGATTTTAGGACCTTCGGAGTAGCGATCGTTGTTTTGGCCTTCCCATTCACCTGTAAACACTCCTGGAAAATATGGAATACCTTTCTCAATTTTTATTCTATTGTCATTTTCCTTCTTCTTTTTTTTTTTTTTGGCTTTTTAAGATACTACTTTGCATCTCAACAGAAAACCCACCAATAAAATAAAATAAAAGCAGGAAAACCCCGAGCATCCAAAACCTAGCCCCTGGACCCCAACTTGCCAAAAGCACTGAAGAGAAACCCCTCCATCCGAGCAGATATTAAATGGTCTGGGACCAGGACCATTGATCCTAGACCACCTCAAATTTTCCGCTCTCCAACCACCACAACCCGTCCTATCATCATTGGACAGCGCCCCTTACATCCTCTAAGCACGGTCAATGGTCATCAAGCTCTACCATCCTCTCTCAAACCACCGCCCCTCGACTTCGCAGCCCCCTTGATCTCCGGTTTTTTTTTCCTGTTCGCACTCTATCTTTCGTTTGCTTTATAAGGATGCGTTTGTTCACCAACATATGAATAATTGTTATCTTGATGTTTGGCTAAATCTCTAAAAAGAACCAAAAAGCATTTTTCATCATTTGGTGTTTTGGGGAAAAATTATCAAAAATTTGCATTTTCCCCCTTCTACCTTGGCTAGTGACCGGCCACAGCGAGAGAGAGCTCTTGAGCCTCGCCAGCCTTCGACGTACTCATCCCTACCCTATGGCCAGCTCTTGCCGTGACATGCCACAAATCAAGGGAGAAGAGGAAAAGAAAAATAAAATAAATAAATAAATAGAAAATTGAAACTTTTTTAAAAAAATTTAAAGCCATGCTGAATCTGAGGACTGAAAAATTAATATTTAGATTTCCATGCTCAAGAGCATAATTTCAAGTCAAAGCACAATATTGAAAAATGTTTTTTATTTTTTCAAATCGAAAATTATTTTCCTAAATTTAACCTTTCTAGGAAAAACAATTTTGTTGGCTGAAAAAATATTTTTTGTTAACTCATTTTCTTAAACGAATCAAACATTAAAAAATGAGGAAGTAAGCATTTTCTGCTAAGCAAACCTACCCAGACTCTCTCCCTTTGTTTCGCATGGCACAATAATAGCGTTATGCTTGCCACGGAGTGTGGCATCGGAGCTTGAAGGTGTAATCAAGATTTGACGGCCATTAATATGCAAACATTGGGCTTACAGCTCAACACAGTAAGATTTGGATATGCAAACATTGGGCTTTACTTTCTTTATATAGTAATTTCGGCTCTTCATAATTAATTGGACAAAAATTATAGAGCAAATATTTTAGAGGATGAAAGCACACAAAATAATCAACTCAATATTACAAGACACACTATCGTGATAGTCGGTCATTAAGTGGTTTAGGACTTAATTTAAAAGCTAGGAGTCGTAGGTTTGATTTGTTATGTATTTTGAAGATGGTAAACTGATTTGTGTATTTGAGTGTGCAGATGAAATATTGTATGCACACACGGGTTCAAATGCAAATGATCTTAACAATAATACACCTGTGCTAGCGGTAAGCTTCCTTAGTCTATAGATAAAGGACAAGATGTTGAGCAGAAAGTATTGCGGCTTGAAAGTCTTTTGAGAAAAGCGCATCGGATGTGCGATTATCTGTTGGAAATTGGAATAAAAATGGTGAATGAGAAATTATTCACAAAAGACAACCCTTAGTGGGATGTGGGTCCCACTTGTGAAAAGCAACTTTGAGTCGTTAGTGGGAAGTGTAGAAGCACTAGTCCCACATAGAATAGAAAGAAGACTTGAGTACTTTAAATGTAATTACACTTCATTAGAGTGGTAACGTAAAATCACGAGCACTATGCCTCACGCACATGCACAGGGGGGTGCAAATTTGGTTCCCGATGAACCTGAACTTGGGCGCAAGCGTGCAACATGCGCACACAAATGTAACCCCGGAAAATTCCGAAAAATGGGTTTAGAGATAAGTCACTTTTTGCCTTCTTTCTATACTGTTACGTTTTGGTAATGGTATGATTCGTTTGAGTCTGAAGGTGTGATCAGACTGTAGACGTCTTAGCGATGACCAAACTCAGACCATTCTGACCAGTATGTTCTGGAGACGATCAAACTTTGTACAGTTTGAAGAACACTAGACTCTGGAGACGATCAGACTTTATAAAGTCTAAAAAGCATCAGACTCAACGGTAGAGTCTGTAACTGCCAGATTCAGATTAAATGTCGTTTTAATCTATTGTTTCGTAATAGTAAGTTACCATTAAGTTGTAATGTTTGTATTAATCAGCGTTAAAGCTTGTAACGGCTGATTAATGACAATGTTTAATTCCCAAAACGGCTGATTAATTCAGTAACGGTAGAGTTAATACCATAACGTCTCCCCACTTTATTATATTTCTTTTGTTTTGCTCAAAGAAAAGCGAAGATTATTGAAAAACTTTTCTCTCTATATTCGAAAGGGTATTGCATTGTTTTAGCCAACTGTTCAGCATAGAAGTTGTTCAAGTTTGCCCGAAAGCCTCGAAGATTCGTTCTTCATTACTATCAACTGTTGTATCATGGGAGACAGACGTCCATGTAACCTCACGTGTACTGGAGAGCGTCTCATTGTGTACTAAAAGGGGACAAATCTGTTTTAAGGAAACTGTGTGTTATACAAGCTTCGGTTCTATATATTATGTTCTCATCTTTGTAATTTGAGTCAGTTTGTAATCACGTCATTCGAGCAAATCCTCCAAGAAGTATTTTCAATAAGGGTTTGACTTTCCCAGACTTTGCAGAGTCTAACTACCTCAGACTTTGGCTGAGTCTAACCACCTCAGACTTTCGCCAAAATTATTTCCAACAAGCTTAAAACATATTTTGTTGTTCAATGGCTTCTGGAAAGGACGTGGTTGACATTCTTGGAGATGATGTGGTTGATGTTCATGGGAAGAACATTGTGGATGCTGCTGATGGCTCCAACACCAAAACCACAGAAGTTGTCCCAGTTGTGGGGTTCTACCTCTCATAGCGAACGACCAGAGAAGTTTGATGGATCAAACTTCAAGCGTTGGCAACAGAAGATGCTGTTCTATCTGACTATGTTGGGCCTTGCAAGGTTCTTAACAGAAGATACCCTGCAGCTGCTGTGCATTTTGAAGATGGAGAACTTGATCGGCAAGTTTTCAACACGGTTGAAACTTGGAAGCATTCTGACTTCCTATGTAGAAATTATGTCATGAATGGCTTGCATGATTCGCTATACAAGGTGTGCTGTGCAAAGCAAATAGCTAGAGAGTTGTGGGAATCTTTAGACCGTAAGTATAAATTAGAGGATGCCGGAGCAAAGAAATTTTTTGTCGGATGGTTCCTCAATTTTAAGATAGTCGATTTCAAGACCGTGATCAGTCAAGTGCAAGAAATCTAAGTGATTTTGCACGAGATTTTGGCTGAAGGTATGCTGTTGAGTGAAACCTTCCAAGTGGCTGCTACTATTGAAAAGCTACCACCTGCGTGGAAGGATTTGCGAAAGGAGATGAACGTTGAAGAGCTTATTGTTAGACTTCCAATTGAAGAAGATAATGTAAACTCTGAACGCAAAATGTTCACTCTAGTTGCTGCCAAGGCAAACGTCCTTGAGCATAAGAAATGCCATAAAAATAAGAAGGTTGCTAAACCGAAGCTTGCACCTAAAGAAGGCGTTTCAAAGAAGAAGTTTCCTGAAAAATGCTTTAATTGTGATAAGGTGGGACATAAAGTTGTGGAATGCAGACTTCCCAAGAGAAGGGATCACGAATCAAATATGGTGAACGACATATCTAAAGATGTGTCTACCATAAACCTTTTGGCCATGATTTCTGAGGTGAACATTGTAGGGTTCAATCCAAAGGAATGGTGGATTGACACCGGTGCTACCAAGCACGTGTGCTCAAATATGGACATGTTAACCAGTTTTGAAACAGTTCATGAGAGAGAGTCTTCATGGGTAATTCTGCAACGGCCAAGGGATGATGAAGCTGAAGATGACTTCAGGCAAGGAGCCGACTCTAAACAATGTTCTGTATGTACCAGAAATTCGAAGAATCTAGTTTCTAGGTCTTTGCTAAATCAACATGGATTTCGAATGGTATTTGAGTCAGACAAAGTGATTTTGTCAAAATCTGGAATGTATGTTGGGAGGAGTTATGTAACTGATGGGCTTTTTAAGCTTAATGTGATGACCATTATCAATAAATATAAAAGTCTTCTGTTTATTTGGTTGAGTCTTTCAATTTGTGGCATGGTAGACTTGGTCATGTCAATTATGATGTCTTGAGAAGGCTAATTGACTTGGCACATATACCCACATTCCAGATTGATAAAACACATAAATGTGAGATTTGTGTTAAGGCAAAATTAACGAAGTCATCATTTAAACCGGTTGAAAGGAAAATTGAGCCACTTGAGTTGATTCATAGTAATGTTTGCGATTTGAAATTCGCACCATCAAAGGTGGTAATAATTATTTTATTACATTTATTGATGATTGCACGAATGCTATATATATTTGCTTAAAAGCAAAAGTGAAGCTATAGAGAAATTTATTCTCTATAAAAATGAGGTCGAAAATCAGCTCAATCGAAAAATTAAATTATTGATAAGTGATAGAGGTGGAGAGTATGAAACACCATTTGGTGAATTCTATGCACAACACGGAATTGTGCATGAGGTGACTGCACCTTACTCTCCTCAATCGAATGGTGTGGCAGAATGTAAGAATCGCACATTGAAAAAGATGATGAATGCGATGTTACTAAGTTCTGGTCTGCCCCATAACATGTAGGGAGAAGCTCTTTTGACAAGTAATTATCTTCTGAGGAAAATAGCTTAAAAAAAGATGGTAAAACCCCTTATGAATTATGGAAAGGTAGGAAACCATCCTACAAACACTTGTGAGTGTGGCGGTGTCTTGCAAAAGTAGCGATGCCAACACCAAATAAAATAAAGATAGGTCACAAGACAGTGGACCGTATCTTTATTGGTTATGCATAAAATAGTAGTGCATGTCGTTTTCTTGTGTATGAATCTAAAATCTCTGATTTATATAAGAATACGATCATAGAATTAAGGAATGTGTTATTCTTCCAAGATGTGTTTCCATGTAAATCGAATGATGAAGTAAATTCTTGTAAAAGAACAATAGAAGTTATGTATGACTTGGATCACGAAAGTCATGACTCTGATCATGAACTAGAATCGAAACGTAGTAAGAGGGTGAGAGTGGAAAAATCTTTTGGAGATGATTTTCTAACTTATTTGTTAGAAAGTAAACCACACAATTATGCACAAGCTGTAACATCTTCTGAATGTCTTCTTTGGAAAGAAGCAATCAGAAGTGAAATAAATTTTATTATGTAGAATCATACTTGGGAGCTAGTAGATCTTCCACCTGGTTGTAAACCTTTGAGGTCCAAGTGAATCTTTAAAAAGAATATGAACGCTGATAGTTCAATTGATAAGTATAAAACCAGACTTGTGATCAAATGATATAAGCAACGAGAAGGCTTATATTACTTTGATGCTTATTCTCCCGTGACGAAAATAAACTCCATAAGAATGATACTTGCGATTGCTGCATTGTGGAATCTAGAATTACATCAAATGAATGTGAAAACAGCTTTCATAAATGGTGATCTAGATGAAGAAATCTATATGGAACAACCTGAGGGTTTGATAGTTCCTAGAAATGAAAGGAAAATCTGTAGATTGATGAAATCATTGTATAATCTGAAGCAAGCCCCAAAGCAGTGGGATGAAAAGTTTAATAATACAATGATAACCAATGACTTTCAAATCAATGAATTTGATAAGTGTGTCTACATTAAAGAGACAGAAGATGGCTATGTCATTATATGTCTTCACGTTGATGACATACTGATTATGGGTAGTGATCATGAGATGGTCAAATCTACCAAGAGAATATTGAATTCAAGATTTGATACGAAAGATATGAGACATACTACTGTGATTATGGGAATAAAGATCACACGAATGTCAGAAGGTCTTTATCTTAGACCAGTCACACTATGTGAACAAGATTCTTAAAAAATTCAACAATAATGATTCGGGTATTGTTAGAACACCACTAGACAATAGCCTTCATCTGTCGAAGAATAGAGGAGAGAGTATGTCTCAAGTTGAATACTTTAGAGTAATTGGCAGTCTGATGTATTTAATGAGTTGTACAAGACCAAACATTGCCTATGCAGTTAGCAAATTGAGTAGATTTACGAGCAATCCGAGTGCTGACCATTAAAAAGCAATAGTCAGAATACCGAGATATTTACGGTATACTCGGAATTATGGTTTGTACTATACTAAATACCTTGGTGTTCTAGAAATATATAGTGATGCAAACTGGATATCTGATGTGAAAGACTTGAATTCTACAAGTAGATATATATTTACACTAGCTGGTGCAGCTGTGTCATGGAAATCCAGTAAATAGACTGTGATAGCCAGACCCATAATGGAATCAGAATTTATCACTTTAGATAAATGTGGAGAAAAGGCTGAATGGCTACGTCATTTCTTAAAGGATATTCCTAAATGAGAAAAACATGTGCCTCCGATATGTATACATTGTGATAGCCAATCTGCGAAATGAATGGCACAAAGTAACATATATAATGGTAAGTCTAGACATATACGTCGTATAATTACTCTCGACTGGAATTATCTCTATTGACTATGTGAGGTCAAATGATAATATTGCGGATCTGCTAATCAAAGGGTTAAACCGAGAGTTAGTTGAGAAATTGACGAGAGGAATGAGGTTAAAGCCCATAAAGAAATGAGGAGTATAGAGGAAAACTCAACATAGCTAACTGGAGATCCCAAGATCTAGGTTTGCAAAGGGACAACCTACCATACATACTCATAGAGGTCACTGTGGGGGAATTACCCTCAACCCATTCCTATGTCTTGAAAGTGACTGTGTACGAGAAAAAAAAATAGCAAATGTGCTTTATTGTCATTTAAGTGGAGCAAATGAATTGCTCAAGACTTAAAGCAATTTGTTTTAATGTCAATTAAGTAGAGCAAATAAATTACTCGAGACTTAAGAAGTCACCTATGTAAGAGCGAAGTAGGGCCGCTTTAAAGGAGAATTTAAGGGCTAAATTCATCATAAGCTCTTGCAAAACCAGAATGATGTTCATGGCCAAAATGGACATTATTATGTGAACCAAACAAATGATTGAATCATGTGTGAATGTGTTGATCTTCACATAAAACAATTTGATAGTTTGCAAGGACATCGCTGGCTACTGATCCGCAGTAAAATACATATACTTTCATAAGGGAAGGTTTACAAGGGAAAATTCCTACCTATGCTATACATGTTTCGGTTACTGAACACTGTCGTAGTGTTAAAATGAAAATAATTTTTCATTCATGTGGGGGATTGTTGGAAATTGGCAATAAAAAGGGTGAATGAGAAATTATTCTCAAAAGACAACCTTTAGTGGGATATGGGTCCCACTTATGAAAAGCAACTTTGAGTTGTTAGTTGGAAGTGTAGAAGCACTAGTCCCACATAGAATAGAAAGAAGGCTTATGAGTGCTTTAAATGTGATTACACTCCATTAGAGTAGTAACGTAAAATCACAAGCACTATGCCTCGCGTGCACGCGCAAGGGGGTGCAAATTCGGTTCCCGACGAACTTGAACTTGGGCGCGAGCATGCAACCTGCGCACGCAAATGTAACTCCGGAAAACTCCGAAAAGTGGGCTTAGAGACAAGTCAATTTTTGCCTTATTTCTATACTGTTACATTTTGGTAATAACGGGATTCATCTGAGTCTGAATGTGTGATCAGACTGTGGACGTTCTGACGATGACCAGACTCAGAGCATTCTGACCAGTATGTTCTAGAGACGATCAGACTTTGTACAGTCTGGAGAACACTAGACTCTAGAGACTTTGTACGTTACGTTAACCGTAACGTCTCCCCACTTTTTGCTTAAAGAAGCGTGCAGATTATTGAAAATCTTTTCTCTCTGTATTCGAAAGGGCATTGCAGCATAGAAGTTGTTCGAGTTTGCCGAAAGCCTCGAAGCTTCTTTCTTTGTTGCTATCAACCGTTGTATCCTAGGAGACAGACGTCCACGTAGCCTCACGTGTATTGGAGAGCGTCTCATTATGTATAGGAGGGGACGAATCTGTTTTAAGGAAACTGTGTGTTACACAGGCATCGGTTTTACATATTATGTTCTCTTCTTTGTAATTTGAGTTAGTTTGTAATCACGTTATTCTAGTAAAGTCCATTTGAATTGTCCATGCTCATTGTATTCGAGCAAATCCTCCAACAAGTATTTTCAGCAAGGGTCTAACTTTCCCAGACTTTAGAGAGTCTGACCACCTCAGACTTTGGCTGAGTCTGACCACCTCAAACTTTCGCTAGGATTATTTCCAACATCATCAAGGTGCTTAAGTGGATCATATAGGAGGAGAATAACTTGAAGGGCATGAGTACATTGATATGTTCAAAATAATCAAACTGCAATGTATGAATAGATAGAGATTTGGTAACATAATTAGTCTAGATGGACCATATTTTGGAGGAAGTTCATGCTAGAGATAGAGTGGATAATATTCTACGTCACTTAAATGAAAACCTAGCTCAATATCAATTCAATTCAAAATGAAATTGTGCTTTGGAACATTTTTAAGTTATGAAAATCGTTTTTGAGAAGACACTTAAAACATGAGCACACTGTTCATCTCTCTCCTATGGAAGACACTGTAGCTCACGATATCGTCGCACGTCTACCACACTTCAGTGTCAATTGAAGTTGATTTCTTGGGAGAAAACTTCTCTTGTTCCCCAATTCTTCACCGTCTGAATAAGTCATTTGTTGCTCCTTCCCAGCGCGATGGTTTTCTAGGGTTAGAGTTCTTCGATTTTTTTTTTGGTCTAGTACGATGGCGAGGGAAGCATCTATATCTTGCCCGATTGAAATGCAAGATATGACTAGCATGAGCATACTTTAGAAGCTAGGAACCATGCTATTCCTTCAGTCACCGGCCAAGGCCCAATTATTGGGGCGTCAGAAAGAGTGGAAGCACAAAATGGAAATCATGGAAGGAGTATGGTGAGGAACACATTGATTATCAGGGAGAAAGATCTTAATATGGATCCAAGTAGTTGTGTCCATTCAACCACTAAAGTGGTTGGAAAGGGGAAAGCCAAAGCTATCTCTGAAATTGCTCTACTAAATGTTAGTGAATTGCACAGATCACCTGCTTGATGATATTCACAGGAGGGAAGCTTCCCACCTATTCAACACAATGCGAGATCCTCCAGCAAACCACCGCCTTGATGGAATGACCGGGCTAAGCTTCAGTCATCTGACCGACGGAAGTTGAAAGACTCGACTCAAGGTGATTGTGACCCGATTGATAGCGTTGTTCCAATGAAGAACCAGCACCATAAAGATTCCATGCAGGCCCGTTCTTGGGCAAGTGTTACCAAATCAACCATTAAAGGCTATAGATTATCCTTCATACCCTCGGCTAATGAGGTGTTGGAGATACTTGAGAGCGTTCTGCAGGCTTGTGATCCAAAGTGGCAAGAGTGTCTTGTAGGTTATTTCATTGGTAAGAAGTTGCCGTTCAAACTCACAAAAGTAGCGTTGAAGAATGCTTAGGATGGCCAACTTTCGAAAGTATGGCAAATGAAGATGGTTTCTTTTTTTTTTTTTCATATTCCAAATGCAGAATTCATAAGAAGAATACTGGAGGAAGGCCCTACTACCGTGGCGAAGGTCCCCTTGATTCTAAAGCAATGGCATCTAAACCTTGTCCTCAAGAAAGGTCAACATGACACTATCCCGGTCTAAGTCAAATTGAAGAATGTCCCACATGCTATGTGGTCAGCTCTTGGCATAAGTTTGATGGCTAACAAGATTGGGAGGCCTTTGTTTGTTGACCAACAAATGGAACAAACAAGAATGATCTCTTACATTCGAGTTTGTGTAGAGATTGATGCCAAAAAACCGTTGGTTAAAGAGATACCGATTGGAATGGAACATGAACTAAACGTGATTTCAGTCCACTATGAATGAAATCGACCCTATGCAATGTCTATGGAACATTTGGCCATCGGTGTATAGTAAGTACAAACAAGGTTGGTCCTTCGGCAACTGCTGAGCCGATTACCTGCCAAAACTCCACAGAGGGTGTTCTCCCGAGTTTAGCCCCTGTTATGCCCCAAGGAGTGATGCGTGATGAACCGCAGAACAATAACCCTTGCAGAAAAGATTGTCTTTCTTCTTTAATGACCTCGATCAAGCTAATGAAGGGACTCAACCGATGATTTCTGAGGGGAGAGGAACGTGGCATACGGTTCGGTCCAAGTAGAAAAAAAACATACCAAGTCTATTACCAACCTTTGCTGGTTCAGACACCGGTGCCTGCCCAGACACACAGACAAGTTCAGGACCAAGACTAGGCATATGCTTGCTCCAAAGTAGGTGAAGTTCCCAATCCGGTGACACTTGCGGCTCGACACCAGCTGACTAAAGCCCATGCCTTGGTAACATATGCTATCTCTAGTGACTATTCTGATGATGGCTTCAATGATTCTCTAGATGAAAGTCGATAAGGAAACATTGAGGAAGAGGAGGAATCTCTCTCTCTCTCTCTCTCTCTCTCTCTCTCTCTCTCTCTCTCTCTCTCTCTCTCTCTCTCTCACATCCAAAAGCAACCAGCACTCAGGTGGAACCGAGTTCTTCACGGCCAGCCTCGACCTGTGCGCGCCTCAACCCTAAAGCCAAGCCGAGAAGGAAGGGTCGCATAAGGAAGAAATGGTAACTGTCACTCCTCTTTTGTTGTATATATGTTATTTGGTATATGGAACATTAAGGGCATGGTCAACCCCATTAAACAAGCAGAATTGAGGTTTTTAACTTATGAGAATAACCTATGTCTTTTAGTTATTTTAGAAACTATGGCCTCTAAGTCAGTTTTTGGTAACATTGCTCCTAACTTAATCCCTGGTAGGTGGTGATATGTTAACTATAGCCACTCCATTAGAGGAAGGATATGGATATGTTTGGATCCAACTAGAGTGGACTTTAAAGTGTTGGAGGACTCCCCACATATAGCTCACGGATCTTTTACTAGTCTGGAATCAGAGGTTTACTTTACGCTTTCGATTATTTATGGCCTGCACTCTTTTACTACAAGAAAACCTCTTTGGGAGGATCTTGTTCTGAGAGGCCATAATGATACCGACACATCTTGTATTGTGGCTGGAGACTTTAATGCCATAAGACATGACATGGATAGAATGGGTGGAGCGGAATTCTGGCTCTTAGCTTATAATGATTTTCCTAATTGTCTAATTGAAGCTAAGTTGGATGATCTTAGGTATGTTGAATGTTGTTTCACCTGGTCAGTTTCATTTGGGGACAACCAGAAACAAAGGAAGATTGATAAAGTCCTAGTGAATACGACTCGGAGTATGGTCTTATTATACTCAGAAGCGTCTTTTCTCACACCATGTATATCAGATCATTTTCCCATAATTGTATCTATTATGCCTAACATGCATATTAGAAGGCCTTTTAAATTCTTCAATTTTTTTTGGTAAATTTTTAAGTTCTTCAATTATTGGCTATTGCACCCAAAATTCTCATCCTTGGTAGCTTAGGTGTGGAACTTGAATATTGTCAGCTCTCCTTTGTTTGTTCTTTGTACCAAGCTCAACATCCTTAAGGGTAGACTGAAACAAATTAACAAATAAATTTTTTTGACATTTCAAACTGTACGAGGACTATAAGGAATAATCTTATAGCAATTCAAAATGCATTACGATTGGATCCTTTCAATGCACTTTTAGCTCAAGAAGAGAAGTCTATCACGGACTCTTTCTCGACTCTAAGATTGCAAGAAGAATCTTTGTACAAGTAGAAGCCACGTATCAAATGGCTTAAAGAAGGGAACTCAAACACAAAATTCTTTCATCAAACGGTTATGAACAGACAATTGAGAAATAAAGTTCTTTTCAGTTGTGGATAGTTTTGAAGTCTAATGGACGAGTCTAGCTGAAGTCAAGGCAGTCTTTATTTCACATTATGAAGAGTTATTCTCTTCTTCTGACCGCTGGTCAACTGCAGCCATAGAAGATATTCAAGCACACATCCAACACCCTATACAGGATGGCCAAGTACGCTCCCTCATTGAGCTTATTATTGAGTTAGAGATTCGTCTAACGTTCTTCTCTCTTTCTTCTAGCAAGGCTTCGGGTCCATATGGCTTTAATGTTGAATTTTTCAAACACTTTTGGGATACAATTGAATCATGAGTAGTGAAGGCAGTAATGGATTTCTTCCATTCTGAAAAAATTCTTCGGCAGTTGAACACCACCATAATAACTCTAGTGCCTAAAATGTCCAATGCATCTTTAGAGGATGACTACAAGCCTATAGCATGCTGTAATACCATTTACAAATGCATCACTAAGATTATGACTAACCGACTAGCTTCTGCTCTGCCGTCTCTTGTCAATGCACCTCAAAATGCTTTTGTTAAGGGTCATAGGATTAGTGATAACATTCTGCTTGCCCAAGAGCTTTTTAGTGGTTTTCATCATGCCCCTTACCTTCTCAAGTATGTGATGAAAGTGGATTTTAGGAAAGTCATGATACTGTGGATTAGAATTTTCTAAAGTCTACTCTATTCGCTTTTGGTTTCCTTGGTAAATTTATTAGATAGATTATGGAATGTGTTCACACTCTGAAGTTCACTATAGTTATCAATGGGGAGCTTAATGAATTCTTCTCGAGTTCGAAGGACGACAAGGTTATGCTCTTTTGCCATATTTGTTCACTCTAGTCATGAAGGTTTTTACCGGTATTATTTCTAAGCTTTCCTCCGAACTGGGGTTTAGGTTTTACTGGTGGTACAAATATACCTCATTCACTCACTTATTCTTTACAGATAATGTCTTACCATTTAGTGAGGCAAATATAGAGTCCATAACTTTCATGAAAGTGGCGATTACGACTTTCTCTAGTTGGTTAGGGCTTCAACCGAACCTTAACAAAAGTGAAGTCTTTTTTTTCCGGGCGGTGCTCCTGAACTTTAGACACTTAGCTTTCAAGTGTGATATCTTCTTCTTCACTATTTGGGTGTCTTAGTGGTCTTTTTAGGTTTGGCAAAGTTCAAAACGTATATTTAGTTGATGATATTATAAGGGGAATACAATCTTAGACTCAAAGATTCATTTTTTTTTATGTAGGTCGCTTGCAGTTGATTAGGTTGGTACCCTATTCCATCTAGGTTTATTGGTCTAGTGTCAGTACTTGACAAAATTGATATTGGTCTAGTGTCAGTACTTGACAAAATTGAGCAGGTGCTTAGACAATTTCTATGTAAAATGTCCTAATCTTGGGACTGGATGAGCCAAAGTGGAATGGAGTAATGTGTGTCTCCCTAAGGAAGAGGGAGGATTGGGTATCATACAACTAAAAGAAAACAATAAATGACCATGCTAAAACATATATGGATTATGTTCACTGACAAAGAATGCTTATGGTGCAAATGGATACATTCCACATTCATAAAGCAATGTAACTTCTGGATCTTCCATAAACCTACTTGTTGCTCGTGGTTATGAAAAAAAAATATTGGACTTGCGTCAGGAATTCCCGACCCTATTTCGTTGGCATATTGGAAGTGGAGAATCTGTCTCCGAATGGTTCGATCATTAGTATCCTAGGGGTCCTTTGAACATCTATTTCTCAAATCGAGATTTTTATAGATCAAGCTTTTCTAGGAAAGCTAATGTGGCAAACTTTCTTTTGGCATCAACTCGTTCACCATTGCTAGATACTTTGGAGTCTTGGGGAGAGCCAATCCCACCATCATCTCCTTCCTTAGATATGTTCCGTTAGCTTGGCAACTCTTCTGGATCATATTTGGCTGCCTCAGCCTAGAGAATTGTATGGCTAAGAGGATGAATTATGCGATGGTATGAATTTATTTAGAATAGAAATATCATCCCTTATTCCATTTGTTGCTAATGACTTGATATAGACTATTGACTCAGGTATTTCTTCTTCTTTGTCATAATATCATGGATGCCAAATGTATTTTTTGTAATAATAGGTCAGATTCGATGGACCATTTATTTTTTGGTTGTCAAACCACATCTCAATTGGCACATTTTTGGGTGAGGAGATGTAATTTACCTTGATATGGTGGCTCTTAGAGTCAGTCTCTAGACTAGGCAATTGTTTACATAAATGGACATTGTTTCCATCATAATATTTTTAGATTCTCTTTGGGTGCACTATACCATATCATTTGGAGTGTTACGAATAATGTGTTATTTCGAAATCAAGCTGCCTATCTCCCTATAATGAATCTAAAGCTTGAGAAGATAGTCAAGGACAATGCTAGAACTTTCCATCATGTGCCTGACTCTTCTAGAAATATGAGGTTACAGTGAGGTTAGGGTATTGATCCTAATATTTTTATGTCTATTGTTTACTTTACGTGTATGTCGACTTCGGCTTGCATCAAATTTGTGCTGACTTGAGCTTTTTCTTGCTTATCATCTTGAGACATTGGCACCCTTCCACTCATAATTATCTCTTAATTGTAAGTGGAAGCTCATGTGGTACCAATATACCTTATCTTGTATATTTTTGGTAAAAGTTTATACAATTACTTACCTCATCAAAAAAAATTGTTTTTGAGAAGTCCTATGGGATTTGCTATTTTTCTCTAAGTAAAGGAAATGCCAAGCAAGTTCGCAGAGTTAATTTGGTCCATTTCAGATAAGTTACATAAATTTGCTCCAGGTGAATGTTCTAAGTTAAGAACAACCCTTGAAATGGCTATTGTTGTCAATTGGAAGACTCCAATGTGTTGATCAAGTTTGAAAGGCTATGTATATGCATCAAAACGGTGTGGTTGAAGGCTAACTGAGTTAATGAAGACGCTCTCAAATCTTGTTTTAACTCTTGTGCTTATTTTATGAGAAATAATTTTGTGATTCTAATTGTTATTTTTTGAGAAAGAGTAGTTAAAATCATTGCCAATAATTGTTTGTGCATAGCATAGAGTATGCATACTTATAAAGCAAGATAAAATTCATGTATAGGCACTGTCAAAGATTTCAAGAGTTGTGTTAATTGGATTCCGCCTTAGCTATTGGGCTAGTATAGCTTACAAATTGGAGTAGAGCAAGTGGAAAGAGGCAAACCACTATAAATTGCTTTGTAATCTCTTCTATAATTCACTATCTTAACTTTCTATTTTATAGAAGATGTTTGCTTAGTTTTCCAAAATTTCGTCCACAAACAATCTTTTTTTCTTATTCATTACCAAAAAAAAATCTTTTCTTGTGCACTTAAAGACTACAAACTTTAGAAATTCCTACAACATCCTATTTACCCTCCCTTTGATTGTTCAGTACATTTCATGATATCCCAGTCTTTCATCTTAGGAAATCTTGGTTATTTTGCGAAAACTGAGTATAGATTCATGAAATGTACTGAATAATCTAGGGAAATAGGATGTTGTTCTGTCACCATGATCTCTCTACAGTGCTAGTCTTGCACTCTCCACTAGCACTGTAGAGAGATGATGGTGACAGGTTCGGAGTCAATAACCAATGGTGCAACCGCACATATACAGCCTTCAAACTGAACAATTTTTTATGAGTGATCTACAGATTGCCGATGCTAGATGACCATTTGGGCTCTAAGATATGTACAATATATAACAATCATGAGCGAGACGGAACTTCCGATATGGTTAGTTTAGCCGTATTGAATCAATCTATATAATGTCCTTCCTAAAGATTTATCTATTGAGTAAGGAATAAAACTCTGAGACTCGTACGTGTAGAATTGGCATACTAATTAGGATTTCTACGCCATGCAATACAAATAATTCCATAACTTACTTGGCACACATGATTGATGGAGTACTTTATGTTCAAGATTTACTAATGACGGAGCCACTTTTTTAATAGAAAAATTATCAAAATAGTTCTAAACTTATTGTATGAAGATGAGTTCAGTCTTAAACCTTTTAATTTTGTTATTTTAGTCCCTAACCTTTTAGTAATCTATTTTTTTTCCTAAACCTCTCAATTGTGTGAATTTAATCCTAAATTTTTTTATAATTTTTTAATTTAGTTCTAAACCTTTTAATGATTTGCTAATTTAGTCCTTACAATCAAAATCAATCGGAAACAGTTGACATGATGATCTAGTCAAAGCCAGCCATCCTAAGTGGCTTAATCAATGCTAATTTTGACAGTACGTTTTTTTTTGTAAAAAAAAATTATTTTATGAAATTTTTTCTTTTCTTTTCTTTTTCTTCTTTTCATTTTTTCGCTATGCAAGCTATCATAGGGCCTCGTCAATGGCTGGGGGAGGTCGTTGGCCTTATGCGAGGCCTGCTATTTGATGTATTTTTGGCTTCACTAAAATTATATAATATCTACATCAGCTTTGTTTGTCTGTCGCTACGCACATAAATTGTCACTTAAGATTTTTCATGGCTATCTTGGATCGAATTATAACAGAAAGCAACGCCACAAATAGACAAACTCCAGGCCCCAAAGGTCGCGTGGAAGCAAATGAGATTACGTATTTTAACCTTATAATTTAGAATATTCAAATCAGGGTTTGTCTACTGCAGAACGGGTAGAGATTCTTCAGAAACAATCTCAAATAGCAGGTGGAAGAAGTTGTTGGATGGATTTGTGTCTTGTTCGTCTCCTTATACAATAGTTTATTTAATACACGGACCCACCAAACGTTCCGAAAATTCCACGTTATCTACTTATTATGGATTATTAAAAGTGAGGTGTGTTTCGACAGCCCCAAGGTTTAACTGGAGAAGTTTGTTCCTTTGTTTGGTTCAATCATTGTCTTTCGTTTTCAAGTTTTCAGCTTATGATGTTCGACTGTTCACCTGTATATTCCTCAACTTGCAGGAATTAAGAATGGGAGTGAAAATCTTTTGTCGCACCTAGATAGTTAGAGTGCATTCATTCATGTCTACCTTTGTTCGACAATAAGGTTGTGCTGGTGATGTTTAGAAATAAAACATGGTCATGTTTTAAAAGTAAATTTCGCGCTCCAATATGGTGATTATTTTTCAGTAAGTTTGGCAAAAGTGGGAAGACGGAAACTTCATCCTAAATCATGGATCTGCGTGCACTTTCTAAAAGAAAGAGTGCCTTATCAATAGACGACACTAGATAATCTAAATTTGCAAAGTGAGGTGGCTTAGGATGGTAATTTTGTAATTTTTAGCTGAGCTTTTTCAAAACTAGCAACTTAGCCTGGACTGCTTCTTTGACCTTGTCGTGGGATTATGCTCGCTATTACTCTGAATAGGCGTGTTTTATATTGACATATATTCTTTAAATTGAGTCTACATAAGAGTACTACACATCATTAATTTCTGCAAGAGTGTCTGACATTTCAAGCATACATAAGTAACAAAAAAAAAAAAAGCCACGTTGATATCACGTAGACTACAACTACATATTTTCATGCGCAATACATCCCTATTCGGTTGATCAACCGTGTGCCTGTTTTATTCGTGTGGAATTCATGTAATGACATCCTTGTTGGTCTCAACTGACATGCACTATCAAGATAACTATCAAATCATTTCATACTCCGTGGTCTCTTTGCCTTTGCTTGAGCATGACTTTAGGAAGATCACTCTACTTTACCCGAGAATCTATTAAAGTATACACATTTTAAACGGGCCGGATTAATTTAGTTGAGAGTTCAGACAACATTGCAGCAATAGATGAAGAGAAACACTAGGCCTGCGATGTAAACATATTAGACGACTTATTAAACTCTTAATGCGAATCGAATATCATCCGCTTTAATTAATGTCAACTTGTGGCCCATTACATTATTTAATACATCAATTTTGGATACCCAGTTTCTTCTATACACATTATTTCACACGTCAATTTCACTTTTGAATGATTAATGTTTTTGTTCCTTGACGAAAATTGATTTTTATCAGGTATAAATGTTAAAGAGAGCAGCATACGGAACACGTTCATACATAGGAACATACTCCTCTTCTTCTTTCATCTCTGGTTGGTGTCTGTCTTAAGACTCTCCTCTCGGTTCTCTCTCTCTCTCTCTCTCTCTCTCTCTCTCCCAACATGGCAGAACTAGCTGATCATCATCCTCAGGAACTGCAACTCCACATCGCGGGTAAGTAAAAATCTCAACGAGTTTATGAATATCTGAATTTTTTGAGTTATGCATTGGAATTGATGCATCGATCATCAGAAGCAAAATGCTGAATCGAATTGAGATGGGATCCAAAGAAGGGTAAGAATAAGCATTATGCACATATTCACTTCTCTCCCTGCTACTCTCTGTTTTGTCTTGCTTTGTAAAGTATATGTATATCCGTTGTGATGAAGATCCGGATGGTTCAATTCTTCATGTGAGCAAGCTAAAACTTTTAACATCATGAGTTTCTGCTCCTGGACTCTTATTGAGTTCTAGTATTTCTAACCTCTGCTTCTTCGCCTGGACGAGCAAGAATACAAAAATGCCTTTCTTAACTCCCACTTTTTTTGTCACCCTTCAATGCAAGAGATTTGAAGTTGTTAGGCATCGGTCTTTGGTAGGTGGTCCGATGAATCACCCTGCTTTTAATCCTTATCTTGACATCAATGCCAGTTTCTTATCAATAATGATATTTGATATGAACTTCTGAGCAAATGATCTTGAACAAGCTCAACGTCCATATCAGTTCAAGAAAATTAGGAATGATGCATTATGCTTAATCTAGTGTGGCTAAACACTGGACCTGCCTTGAGCATCTGTATTCTTTTGACCCAATGAGTGATGAGGTGCCCTTAACTGATGGCTTGTAGATTAGGCCGTGGGTACAAATTTGATTTTCGGCAACACTAAGTACAACTAATTTCATGTTTGGGCCTTCTGCCTTGGTTTAGAATTTAATCTTATGCATTCACGATTTTCTTTAGATTTTTCATGGATCGATATCAATGGAATTAAGGTCGGCTTTATCATTGTTAAAGTAAAAAACTAAACTTTTTTAAAAGAATTAGAATCATACGTGATCAACAATTTAAAAAATTGCATTGAAAGTGCGTCCAATTGAATTAGTACATAATCATTAGCCCATTATTTGAGTCTAAAATGCTTGGAACTGAGATAAACAGCATAGTTTTCTTTATTGGCGATCAATATTCAATATGATAAATAACCTTTCTACGATTAGCTCTTTCAAGTGATTAGAAAGTCTTCGGGGGAAAAGTGCATATCTTTGCCTCATCATTTTTTCAGCAAACAACCAACACTTTTTGCGTGACCAAGGTACGTAGACGGTTCTTCTGCCAGCAGAGCCCCTCGATTTATGGTTGCGTACATGTACTTTATCGTCGTCTGACAGCAGTCCGAAACTTTTGGTTGATAATTACGAGTGGCCTCTGACGAGAAAGGACGTAATCGCTCCTAATTACAACGATGATTGTCCACGAAAAGTCTTTGGGGGAAGTTAGGTCAAGTGCACCCCTCCCCAGATAAACTGGTTTAGGCATCGTCAACGTCAACTGGAGATGAACTTGCTTTGGGTCCCAACGTGTGATTCTATATGTCTGGTGACTCTAGTAAAGATGGTATTGCATTCTTCAATCCTAGCCGTCCTCCCGAAGAAAAGGTCTAGATCCTGGACATTTTCCCAAAATTTAGGTGGTCTGGGTCTTGACGTGAGCAAGGATGGTTACAAAGTAGAAGTTTAAATAAAATGTTTCGTTTTGACACGTTTTACTGAGTTTGCATATATACTACAAATATATAACGTTAGATATAGATGTAACGTATTCACTAACGGTGAATTTAATCATAGCCAACAAAGCCATGTATTACTATTCATTGAATTGATTTGGACCCCGATTCCGTTTTTGTGCGATGTATGTTCTTTTTCTTTTACTAATTAAAACCCTTAATTAAATCCGTATCCTAACTTTTTGAGCAGGTGAGCAAGAAGCCAAAGAAGAGAAGTCGTCCCACCCCACAAGCATCATCGCCAATGATCAAGCAACCCTAACACCTAAAACTAAGAACTTCTGGTGGTGGCTAAGGATTGGTCTCTGCTCACTCTTTGTGCTTTCTGGCCAAGCGGTGGCCACACTCCTTGGGAGGCTCTACTACAACAGAGGGGGCAACAGCAAGTGGCTTGCCACGCTTGTCCAGCTTGTGGGCTTCCCAATCCTCCTCCTTCTCTACTTCATCCCCACACCCAAACAACCAAGTGACCCTAATAACCCACACATCCAAATAGATGCAGAAGCCCAATCTGAATCACAATCACCCTCTCTCAAGATCCTTGCCCTTGTGTACCTCTCTCTAGGGACAATTCTTGCCCTAAATTGCTATTTATACTCAGTTGGCCTCTTGTACCTCCCTGTCTCCACCTACTCCCTCATTTGCTCCTCCCAGTTGGCCTTCAATGCCCTCTTCTCCTTCTTCCTAAATGCCCAAAAGTTCACCCCCTACATCACCAACTCCCTAGTCCTCCTCACGATCTCCTCAGCCCTCCTTGTGTTTCAATCAGATTCAGAAGACCCCAAGGGGGTCTCCAGAGAGAAGTATGCACTAGGTTTTGTGTGCACCATCGGGGCATCAGCTGGTTATGGGCTTCTCCTAGCGTTGACCCAATTTTGCTTTAGGAGGGTCATAAGGAAGGAGACGTTTAGGCCAGTTTTGGACATGATTGTGTGCCAATCTTTAGTGTCCAGTGTGATCGTTATGGTGGGATTTTTCGTGAGTGGTGAGTGGGAGAATCTGAGGAGGGAGATGGATGGTTATGAGAGTGGGAAGGTGAGCTATGTGATGAACTTGGTCGGGACGGCATTTGCTTGGCAAGTGTTCATGATCGGCGTGATCGGATTGATTTTTGACGTGTCGTCTTTGTTCTCAAACTCAATTAGCGCCGTGGGGTTGCCGATTGTGCCCATTCTAGCAGTCGTATTCTTTGGGGACAGGATGGATGGTGTCAAGGTGATTGCTATGATCTTGGCCATTTGGGGGTTCGTTTCTTATGTGTACCAACATTATGTGGACGATGCCAAATTGAAGGCTCAAAGTAAGAGTGTTGGTGGGGCTGAGGTTAGTGTGAGATCGCCGTTAAATGCTCCAATTGCAAGAGTTGGTGGATGATTAAAGATGGTGGAGTGTGTTTAGTTGCCGCAACCATTTGGAAGAAAAGAACAAGTCACGCGATGTGAAGAATGAAAATGTTGCTAATGTTTAATTTCTTTGCTGTTTTTATTACAACAAAGAGCATCTTGTCTTTAGTACCCATATTGTAATCGTATTATGAAAGTTAGATATTTGTATGTTATTTGACTAATAATGCGAATTAAGGGTGGATACTGGGATTATATTATTATACATGGGACAGAAGAATTACTTAAATTGCTCATACACCCAAACAATAAGAGTTGATTAAGGTCTTGTCAAGTTGTCTCTAATCCTGATTTATTTTTTGGTAAAGCCTACAAACATTCTTAAACTATGTCCACTGAGACATGTTTACCTCGATTTTTTTTATGACACTAAAAACTCTCAAACTTATACATATATCACGCATTTACTTCAAATTTATGTAACGTGATACATTTATTTCGAATTTATATTCGTGTGATCCATTTATCTTAATAGTTCAATATTACAAAAAGAAGTTTGGAGTTTTTTTATCTTACCAGAGTAAATGTGTCGTATAGGCATAATAAGGTTTATGATTTTTTACGTGACATAAAAAAAATTTGGAATAAATATATTATATGAATATAAGTTCTGTGTTTCTTGTTTCACAAACAAATAATTTCAGATAAATACACCAAAGTTGGCAAAATTTAGAATGACTTTTTGTTTCCCTTTACTTTGGGCGTTTTCACTAGAAGACGAGCTCCACACGTCCTTCTGATTGACTGGACATACTTCTATAGATTTGTCCAAATCGACGGACTTCCGAAATTTGGACTTCCTTTCTGATACAAATACTCTTGGAAAATATCAAATACGCCCCTCACCTTTCGTCCCCGACGCGAAACCTCCCCAACCAAAACTTACAATTACCCCCCTGGAGTACAGCAAGCCCACAAAACCTAAGCTACAATCCCCAGTACTCTGCTTCCCAAAAGCCCCAAATACACATAGCCTAATCCTCTCCATCCACCTCCGACCGCAGCCACCGAACGGCACCCTGCAACCTCCGGACATTGTCGATGGTCATCTGGCTCCACCACAGTCGCTCTCACCGTCGCCCTCAATCGAGCAACCGACCCCTTTGATCTCTAGTTTTTCTTTTTTCATGAATGTATCGACTTTCTTTCCTTATCTAAGACTTCGCTTGTTTCGTTAAAGTATGAATAATTTAATAAATATTTTTCAAAATGTGATCGATTCCCACGCTTAAAATAACTAAACAATAAAAAATGCTCTCACCATAAACAGCATTTCATGTTTAAATATTTATTTTTTAAAATGATAAAAATAATTTTCGTGAGAGATACGAGTGATCATTTTTACGAAAATATTTTTCAAATTACTGATTGTTTACATAACAGATATAGCCCAACTCTCTTCCTCTGCCGCATGACCCGACGAGAGTGGGGCTTGCCGCCTCTTCCGGCAAATGCATGAACCTCGAGAGAGACTCGACGCCTCCTCCATGCTGTCGGAGCTCGACAACGTGGTCGAGATTATTACCAATTTGCGGACGTTCAGTAAAGTAGTGGTTGGTTCTACTTGAAACAAGCCACTGCACTATGACCCTGTTTTCAGATATGATTGGAATTTAAGAATGGATAGTTGAATTTCGACAAGCATGATGTCATTAGTAAAAAGAAGCCCAAAGAATTCTGATGATCGCAAGGAGGTTTTTGGTGGCCTCAACTGTTCCTTTTCTGCATGCTCTTTTTTTTTTTTTTCCAATTCAGTGGAATGTGGCAATTAATTTGTAAATCTGGGGCTTTAATTTCTTTATCAGAATGGGGCTCTTCACAATAGATGAGTCAAAAACTATAGAATGAATCTTCTAGAGAATCAAAGCCCACAAAATAACCAAGTAAATATGTACACAATATGCTACCGCGGCAGTCAATGGTTAAGTGGTTTAGAACTTGGTTGTAGGTTAAAAGGTCATAGGTTTTATGTATTGGGGAAAACTCATCATATATTTTGAAGATAACAAACATTCTCTCTTCATTAATATGCATATTTTAGTATGCATGTGGAAATATTGTCTACATACACAAGTTCATACCATTGTTGAGAGCTTCCTTAGTTTCCAAATCAATTGTTGTAAACCAGATGACATCTATATAAGTGGAGAGCTTCCTTAGTTTTCAAATGGAGAACAAGATACAGAGTGAGTGTCAAGAGCTGGAAAGATTTTTGTACTTTGGAAAACAAACATGCATGGGAGGTGGGAATGTCAAGGAGTTTGTACTGATCAAATAGAAGCAGAACTTGGATGACATAATCACATTGATATGCTTAGCAGGACTTAAATGCAGTATGTGAACAAATTTGAATTTGGTAACGTCGTCAAGTCTGGATGGACCATGTTGTACAGGAGGTTCACTCTGTTGACCGCAGCTTGCTTGGCTCACGAGATTGGTGGAGCATTTTATGCTCGCGATTATGCTGCGCATGTGAATCCTCTGACTTTTCAAGATTTCGTACCAGTATATATTAGTATCTTTAGCATACGTGCTTTTCACCTCGCTACTTTTTATGCTTTGACCCCACTGATCTTTTTCACAACAAATCTGCCCAACCAGATATAAGATACAAACGAAAATGTTCAAATCATATTTCCGCTTTGAATGTTTAGTTCAGATTCACACAGAATTTTGAGTGGAATATGACGTTGGGGTTACAGATTTTTTACACTTATTTGAATATAATTTGGCGTCTCATTTCCACGACATGAATTGAATCCCAAGTTGTTCTTTAGTTAATTTAGAATTGCTATCTAATTATATGTAATTTACCTCCATCTTACGTATGCGAAGACCCTTTTTTGTAAGGATCATTAGACTAAATATAACATAATCATTAAACTCTCTTCTTTTGTTGGTTCGCTCTTGAACATTTCTTTGTTGGCTTCTGCTGTTTACGGGGGAAAAGAAAGAAAGAGAAAACTCCAATTGAAAATGGCTGGACTGAAGGTGGCGATGATTCAAAGGCGACGGTGAGATAGAACGAGTGCAAGTGCATTCATTATAATTGATTTTTTTATCCACATTTTTCGTGGACTTGTATCTGCGCATATTATTGTAATTGTATAAATTCAAATTCAACTTATCACCTTCATGAAAACCACTTATTATACTCTGTACCCTGGAAAGTATATATCTCTGTTTTCTCGTGGTTGAGCTTCAGAGTAGACAAATGCTGAATATCTGAGATACAGCAATCATCTCAGATATGCACAATTCTTTCAACAAAATTCAGAGAAAGCTTATAATTCTTTCACCAAGCTAATTAACCTCACTTATGGTCAATCTCTTTGTTTAACCAATTATTTCACTAGGTATCTTTTACATTTACGAAACCAAATGTCCAGTATCTTTGATGTTTGAATAAAATTACATAAATTTATGTGGTCTTCCAAGCAAGACGGTGTGGATCGAGTCAGTTGTGTGTATGTGTGTGTGTAGAGAGAGGACGGGTGAATTTTCATTCGATTTTCTTGGGGATACCGCGAATGTTCCCTGATCGAAATAAAACTTAATTTTTGTCAAAAAGTATCCCAAGATACTTACGAGGAAACTCAATAAGAAAATATTGATATTTTAACGCAATAATTGTCCTTATGACCTGCCCAATTTTTACTATGATAAAATAATATTTCTTCGTTAATATGCTTTGACAAGTGCTAGGATTTTCTTTAGTGAAAAGAACTTGTAAATATAATTAAGACGCATTGTGGATTTTCTCCACTCTCATAAAAAGTTGTAAGGAAGTCTTTAATTGAGGAGAAATTATCCAATCAGTTCTAAATCTGTTGAATACGTGCTAATTCAGTCCTAAACTTTTGAATTTTCATAATTTGGTCACAAACCTTTGCGTTAAACTTCAATTTAGTCTTTTCGGGTCAATTTTCGCTAGAAATCACTAACACGATAATGTACCACATAGACCGATTGGCAATAACCAGACTGCCATGCCAGCAACTTCCAGTGAATGACTAAATTAGAATTTCAAGCAAAGGTTTAGGTTGAATTGTCAAACTAAAATGCTTAAAGCTGAATCGCCGTCCGTATAATAAAGTTTAGAATTGATTAAATATTATTCTCCTCTAATCAACATCAACCGCACTTGAAAAGGGAAGGAAAGAGAGACGGACACTCAATAATTTGCAGATTGCAAGAAATCACAAGCCTCTCGACCATGCCAAAGGAGGATGTCCCGCCGATTTCGGTGGAAGGATTAACGAGTGCGCGTCTCTTTCGAATAGATCCAGATTCAGCAGAATCAGGTTTTGCGCAAATCCAAGATTTGGGCGACAGCTGCGGAAATCCATCGTGAGAAGATTGTTTTTTCCCCCACTCTGTGCAGACATAGTCTCAGTTTTCCAATGCATGTCTCCACAAGGCTGAGCAAATATACCAATGCCACGACGTCATCCTCGACTTCACCACCGATAGTATTGTCTACTTTGAGCCCCGCTATCACGGCTTTATTTTTCTTTCATTGGGTCCACCATCCTCGCGGCCCTCCGTGGCACCTCATGAGCGCGTAACCCGGAAAAATGCGTTATTGATGGTTAAAGGTGAACCTCACTGGATAAGCTTTTTCAAGACTCCTTTCCTAAACGATATGAAACAAGGAGGTTGTGCGCTCATGAGGTGTCACGGAAGGCCACAAGGATGGTAGACCCAAAGAAAAGCAAAACTATGAGAGCGGGGCCCAAAGTTGACAATATTGTAGTTGGTGGGGCAAATGATGACTTTACAAAGTAGTATCAAAGTCAACTTCCGATCGCATGTGGTGACCACAGTGAGCGTTCATTGGTGTTGCTAAGGGCACATTGGGGACGTCATGCCATTAACAAGGGGAGTATGTGACATCCATGAGCTTATGTATTGACATCCACTCTTAACCATTGACAACGCATTTTTCCAGGTTGCACACTCGTGAGTTGCCACAGAGGGCCGCGAGGACGATGGACCGAAGAAAAACAAAGCCATGAGAGCGGAACCCAAAGTAAACAGTTGATAGTGGGGCCGATGAGGACATTACAAATGCTTTCTTCTGATAATGGATGGGACTCTTTTACGTTCCTTTTATTCAAAAAAAAAAAAAAGAGGATCTTTTTCCGTATGGACATATTCCAGTTTAATAATGTCAAGAAAAAGTTCCTGATTGCATGACTTTTCAACAACTTATTGCTAGCTTAAGATACTTTCGTGAAGTTATCTACTTTTATTAAAGGTTCCACTTTGCTCATATTTTACTAGCTTTTGTCCTTCTATGTAATCAATGTCTCAAATATATCAACACTTATATATGGATTAACCAATCCTCATTTGAGTGACTTATTGGGCTTTTTGGATTAAATTACCGATGAGTTTTGGGTTAATAACTTTGATTTGAGTTACTCAATGGTGTTTGTTGAGTTTTTTTTTTTAATTATCATCATATGGTATCATTTGTTCATCCCTCTTACAAAAGTTTCAAATTTCATCAACTCTTATCTTAATTAAATGATCATTGTTTTTTTAATTTATCATTTTCCTCTCATTACATTACTAAGTACTTTTGGTTTATCAACTCCGATCTGACTAGCTTATCAATGCTTATATTTAAAAAAAATTGACCAAATTCTTGTTAAGTTACTAATTTTATTTTGTATTGCTTATTGAACCGTCAAATTACTAATTGGATTTTAGAAATTGTCAACCTTCATTGGAGCGATCACTAGCATTTATCCAGTTAAGTTACTGATAACTTTTGCATTAGTAATTATAATTCGTGTCAATTACCGATGTTTATTTGGATTTCTAATTGCCAATTTCTCTTATTTTTCTTGTCTTTTGCTAACTTTTATTTAACTTTCTTACCAACACTGTGACATCCCTATCCAACATTGTCTAGGAAGGGAATCATGGGAGAGCTTATACAGTGAGATCCACCCTTAACCATCGACAATGCATTTTCCCGTGTTGTGCAATTGTAAGTTGCCTCAGAGAGCCGCGAGGATGGTAAACCTGAGGAAAAACAAAGCTATGAGGGCGGGGCCCAAAGTGGATAATATTGTTGGTGGTGAGGCTGACAAAAACATTATAAAGTGGTATCAGAGCTGACTCCCGACGACATGTAGTGACCATAGTGGGCGCTCACTGATGCCAAGGACATAGTAGGGATGCTATGCGAGTATGTGACTTCAATGTCCTACATCGCCTAGGGATGAAATTTTGAAAGAGCTTATCATTAACCATCAGCAACGTGTTTTCTCGGGTTACATGCTCGTGAGTAGCCGCGAAGGGCCACAAGGATGGTGGACCCAAGGAAAAATAAAGTTGTGAAGCTGGGTCTCAAAGTGAACAATATTATCAGTGGTAGAGTTGAGGATAACGTTATATATAAAGTGTTGTTAAGAAATGCAAATAAAATTTTGTAAATGACAAAAAATGGATGACAATGAAATAAAAAAGCAAATCGATTTTAATAAGTAACTCAAATGAAAGTCGATGACCCGAATGGCAAGTAACGCTAGTTTAGGTTGGTAATCTCTTAATTGAGTTAGTAGCAAAGGTTTGTTAACCCAAAGGCAAACAAAATGTAAGCGTTAGTAAGTAACTTTGGTAAGATTTGATAACCCAAAAATAGTTTGTAAGTAAAGATGACAGAAGTTCTTAAACCACCCTAATTTAGGTTGGCAATTTTTATATAAAAATCAGTATACTCAGTCATGCAAATAGAAGTTCGTAAAACAGTACAAAATTGCTTTTTTAAAAGCAATAAGAAAAGTTCAGTTCAAACTTTTGTATGAGTATAGGTAAGATACCAACAAGTTATGCTGAAAAAAAAAACACTCACCATTCATTATTTAGCCAACAAATGTTTATCAAGACTTGTTGAAATTTACCTATATGAATAAATTAATCAATTATTCATTACAAAAAAAAATTAATCCAGTACTTTCGGTACGGGGCAATAGAATCTGTTAACAGGAACATATACTAAATTTAAAAAGATAATCATTGTGGACTAACAAAATACACACAAAACAATGATGACACACTCTTATGAAAAAAATTGTTTTCAAGGCCTTGTTTATCAACCGCCATCACCTCCTCCGCTAGCACCGTCCAAGCCACACTAGACACGGTGGTCGAATTCACCATCCAACTAGTGATCGATGAATGCCATTATTGCGGCAAAGTTATTGCTATGACCACTCACGTTTGTAATTTTGTGTGATTTTAATGTCAATCATTCTATAAGATTTTCTAAAACGTGGTTCATGAACGTGCACAAAAGTAAGACCTCGACAGGTGCTACCTTTTCCCTGGAAATGATTTCTCACGAAATCTTTATCCTATGGAAAGCTCGTGAAATAAGAGGGTCAATTCACAAATTTGATCTATTGAATCAACAATGAAGTGTTAACCATGACCCGGTCACTTAGATATCTGCTAGTAGCCTGCAAACTCACCTAATGTTCTAACTTCATAAATCGATGACATTAGTATCTTCATATAAACAACTGAAAAGCACCGTTCTTGATCTGCTTTTACTTGTTAATTGTGGTGGGCAGTCTTCCACTTAGTGGGGGCTGAACCCAGCCGTCCAGTAGAATGGTCGAAAAGTGATCTCCTGTCTAGAAGGAAAAATTATTAATAACTCCAAAAATCAGGCAATTTGTCTTATTCTGGTGATTTCCCATTTCGGATGGGATGTTGAAAAGTCGATATTAGATAAATTAAGGAAAAGGATGATGGCAAAGAATCATGCAAAAGGGCACTTGATTACCCACCCATTAAGGGATGGTGTGCGGACCAGACATTATAAATCCGTAAGCTTGAATTATTGGAGACTGCACAAAACAAGCTTCTCGTAGGTTAATCAATTGACAAGTTCCATGGGTGAACAAGTTCAAGAGACTCAACTCAGCATCAGGGGTAAGTAGAGAACCTTCACAAGTAGGAATAGAACACCAGATCAGTATGATTTCAGACGAAGTAGAAGTCCTTTTGCCTCTTTTCCTTGAATTCTAGATATGTGTCAAGGACTTTTAGTTCTTGTTCATAAAGCTATATTCATGCCATGAGGCAGAAGGTGGGTGAAGTGCTTGTGACCGTGTTGAGTGTTGGCAGGTTTTATGTTCTTTTTAATGTCCTTGACTATTCACTTGATAATATCTCCTTTCATGGGGATAAGGGAGCTGTCTATTTTTGTGTTGTTCAGACAAGTGAAACTTGCTTCCATTCATTAACTGGATGATATCAGCTTGCATTCCTGCTGGTTTTTAGAGTCTTTTCTTGTGCTCAAGTAACATGCTTTTGTACAACTTATTGCTGCTGATTTTGTTTACAATAGAAGTACAATTTGCGGCACGCTCTTGTACCTAAAACTTTAGGGCAAATGGCTGCGCATTTCGCTTATATCTGAAAGTTATGTGCTTGACATTCTATTATGAAAAAATCGTGGGCCAAGCTTAGTGGTTCAAGGTTGAAGAGGATAAATCAAAATAAAATGACTGTTGTTGCTGGTAAATGCCTTAAAAAAAAAAATCTAAATTAGATGAAGATCATGTGATAAAGGCCAATAAGATATCTTTGCTCCTTATCCTCAGCCTGTTTGAGGGAAGCAATTTCATTGATAGAGAAAATTCTCACTCTGTGCATCATCCCAGATGAAGAATCCAGAGAAACAGAATCACCTGACCACATGAACACCACCGGCGAACCTGAGGCCGCCCCGACTTCGGCAAGAAACTTCAAGTGGTGGCTGAAAATCGCAGTGTTTTCGCTATTCGTCCTCTCAGGCCAATCAATAGCCACGATCTTGGGGAGACTTTACTATGAGAAAGGAGGGAAGAGCAAATGGATGGAAACACTTGTTCAGATTGCAGGATTCCCAATCCTCATTCCTTTCTTATTCTTCTCACCAAACAAGTCCTCTTCCACCCCAAAAGCCGCTATTGATGGCCATACGGACGCAAGACTGCTCGCACTCATTTACGTGGCTTTTGGCATAATCTTCGCAGCAGTCGCCATGATGTTCTCAGTCGGACTTCAATATCTCCCCGTGTCGACTTTCTCTCTAATCACCGCGTCACAACTGGGCTTCAATGCCCTACTCGCCTTCTTCATCAACTCGCAGAAGTTCACTCCCCTGACAATCAATTCTCTAGTGCTCTTGACTATCTCATCCACCCTCTTAGTGTTTCAAACCGATACGAACACCACTTCTTCTGTGTCCAGGGGAAAATATGCAGTCGGGTTCATATGCACAATAACCGCGTCAGCCGGGTGCGCATTAGTCCTAAATCTCACACAGCTTTACTTCCGGAAGGTCTGGAGGAGGGACCCGATTCACATGATCTTCGAGCTGGTGATATACGAGTCTATGGTCGCGACGTTCATCGTCTTGGTGGGGCTATTTGCTAGCGGGGAGTGGAAGGGACTCAAGGGGGAAATGGAGGAGTTTTCACTAGGGAAGGTATCTTATATCATGACCTTAGCTTGGACGGCCATAACTTGGCAGGTCTTCACGATCGGGACGGGAGGACTGATCCTCCAGGTGTCGTCGGTGTTCTCGAACGTGATCGCCGTCCTGGGTTTGCCGATTGTACCGGTGTTGGCCGTCGCCTTTTTGGACGACAAGATGGATGGTGTGAAGGGGATTGCCATGGTGCTGGCAGTATGGGGGTTTCTCTCTTATGTGTACCAGCAGCATCTTGATGATGTTGCTTCCAAGGCTCAACATAGAAATGATAAGGCGCCTGGCCGAATTCAGAACGGCAAAGGTTAATGTACTAATTCGAGGTGGCGCCAGGGTTTTGAGAGCTTTTTCCTCTTTAATTATGCTTAGTGAACTTATCGGTTTTGTTATTCGTTTTAGTCGTCACTTTCACGTTTTGCTTGACATAATGTAGCGAATGTCATGCGAGTTGAAAATCTAGAAGCTTATTTGTTAAGACTTTCTCTTTGAAATATTTCTGAGTTAAGACCACAATGACTGACTTGTTACGTTGTTCTGTAAAATGAATCTCAATTAACTTTTGCGTTTGAATTTTGAAACTCTCGCTTCTTATTGGCCCGACTCCTCCACATGCCATTTTGACATGGCATAACGGTCCCGCAAAAGACATTATCGTAATCGACACAGTGACACACCACGAGTTTTAGCAAAGGCGTGTTCAATTTCAACCCTAGCTCCTCCTTACAAGGTATTGTCTACTTTAGTGTCATAACATATCTCGATGTCATCCTCCAGCAAAGATACGACCCAAACTGAGCACTTGAGCATGCTTTCCAAGCCCCGACACTAAAAGGAGCCTCGAGGAAACGATAGTTGTTGTGCATTAGCTGATAATAAATCGTAATCGAGCCATAATTAAAAAAGTTTATCAACGCGAGAGTTGATTAATGAAGTGCGTCAAATTGCTTGGAAAAGGTATGATTTGAAGATATCAATACTTTTAAGAAATTTTGAAAATGAATACCCGAATCAATTAAGCACCGTTTCATCACCAATTTGTCAAATTAGATTAAACAAATTAATGACATATTCCTTCGCATTTACAGTTCAGAAAATGAAGTCCAGTCTTTCTTATGCCCAAGATTTTCTTCACTAATTTTTTTTCTTTCATTTCAAGCTTTATAGTAGTTTTAATTCTTATTGTTAAATTGAAGTGTAGTTTATGTGGTACCAAAAAAAATTAATTAGAGTAGATTCTCATAATTTCAACTCCACATCTAATTCCAATTCCATCTCCTTTTTTTTGTTTTAATGATCGTTATGCTCGGAGACTTTTAATTATACAATGTTTTTTATATTTTACTTGAATTTTCTTCTACATTGTCCTACTTCATAAGTATGATACTATATAAGCACCAATCTGTTACTAGGAATGAAAAAAAATTTCTTTCTATCCTTTTTAATAAAATAGAATTTTTTTTCTTTTATCACATTGTCACACCTCAATATTAAACTTTTTTGAGATATAAACAATATTAAACTATGCCCACCATGATACATTTGTGCTAATTTTTTTTTGTAACATAAAAAACTTTAAACTATTCCTACTAAAAAACATTTGTACTAAACTTGTTATTGTGACATTAAAAACTCAAAGCATATATTTGTGTAACACATCTATCTTCAATCAAAATTTTATCAAATGATTTTTCAGCCAAAATAAATTTGATTTTTTTTTTCGTTTAACTCAGATGGGGTAAAATCATTTGCCTTTTGATGTCTATATGGGCAAATTATTCACGGTGCTCATTGACGAAACATTGGCAAAGAATAAATATGCCATACAAATACATGTTTAGAATTTTATGTGCTACATGAAGATAGTTCAAGATAAGCATATTAAAGTGAGCAAACTTGGGACTTTTAGAGGATTTCCCAGAAAGAAAAGAAAAAAATTCTAAATATTTTTTAAAAAATTGCAAAAAAAAAGGTGTATGTTAACGTTGCTCATGTTACGTGCAACAACTGATGTCCATGTCGCCAATTTTTGACCAAAAGTTTTTTGAATAGATTACATCAGCTTATTATCAAAAGATTAATGACTAAATAAAAAAGTTGAGGAATGAAGTGGCCGTTTATAATAGATTCAGTACTTTTTAGACAATTACCTCATTTCTTGGCCACTTAATTTTGGGAGAAGGCATTAATTCTTTGTATGGGATTTCAACACAGTTTTTAGATATATATCATTTAAGTTTTCTTATGAAATTAACATGACCGCATCGCAAAATGTTGTTTGTAGAAATCTAGAAAACTCAGACTGATAGAAAAAGACTATACTCTGGAGTATGGAATTAATTATGATAATACTTTTCCTCATGTTTCACTCCTCATTCTTGTTCAAAGTCTTCTTGTTGTCACTTCTATCAAGTATTTAATATCTATTTCCAACAAGTGTTAAAATGCATCCCTCAATGGTAACTTATTGAACAAGTATATAACGGAGCCTCCTCTATATACACTCATCCTTCTAACAAAGTGTGTTGATCA
Source organism: Melaleuca quinquenervia (assembly GCA_030064385.1). Lineage (NCBI taxonomy): Eukaryota > Viridiplantae > Streptophyta > Magnoliopsida > Myrtales > Myrtaceae > Melaleuca > Melaleuca quinquenervia. The sequence goes on from CM057721.1 coordinate 4,512,088, forward strand.
CGCCAAGTATTACTTGGACTAGAACGTGCTCCTTGTGCATGGTATTCCTAATTTAGTTCAACCACGAAACGGTCTTGGCTTTACATTCGGTCTTTATAAACCATGTTTTCTTTGTATAGCAAACATTTTGTGGAATGTAGATGTAAAGATTATTACAGGTGATGATCATACCAACATTGCCATACTCCAGTACTCTTTTTTAGTCAATTGCTTGAAATGAAGTATTTTGGCAAACTTTGCTATTTTTTAGCCTTAGAGGTCACTCGAATTCCCTTGATTATTCTTTTTCTGAAGTCAAATATGCTATTGATATTCATTCTGGAGGAGGACTTACTCATAATAAGATATTTATAACTCCTAAGATGAATGCAAAATTTGATACTGATGACAAAGCTTCTCTTGTGAATTCTCTGCTTTATTAATAATCAGATTGACACTCATATATATTAATAAAAATCCCAATACATCCTATGTTGTCCACATTATCACTTACTTCATGACCACGTCATGCATGACTTCATAACTTGTAATTACTACAATTATTTATATTTTTCGTTATTTCATCATGCGGCCCTCACCTTTTGTGAAAACAATATAATTGAAACTTGTGAAACAAATTCAATGATTAGAGACACTGAACAAGAATCAACCTACCTTTCAATGGATTGGGGTTCCTTCACCGCATGTCAGGGAAACCTGGAGAATCGGACGATAGGGAGGGGGTGCTCGATTTACATAAGAGGTTTGGAAAAAGAAGAATTAAGATGTGAAGGATCCCATGACGACACACGATCAGAGGATCCCTTTCGCCTTTCGATGGACAATTTGAGCCGTCCCCGACATCAATCGCAAAAACGATTTGGTAATTAAGTTACCATCAATCCGATTGATCATTCGAGAGACCATGAAAGGGCCAGATGATGTTCTACCTATTTTCAATTGTTCTACTTCTTTCCGGACCGGGTGTCTTCCTTGCACCGAGGTTCACACACGATGATTCGATCTCCCATCGATCATCTCAAAAGCAACCTTGCTTCAAGTCCCTGCCGCTGGAGCGGCTCTCCCCTACGCTAGCCCCCACCCAAACCCGCTGGTCCCCAATCGCATCCGATATTATCCCATCCTCGCCCCGCATGGACCCCACCGATCTCCCGCCGTCGGATCAGGATAACGTTGCGGAGAAGCGCCCTCGCAACCGCGACCAACCGTTTGCTCTCTCGTACACCCGCGCGCACCGTAACCGTTTCTCTTCCCCCTCTCAGAGGAGAACGGAAGATTCGAAGCCTCCTCAGCTCCGACGACAGTGATAAGAAGCGCCTTCTTGGCACCGGCTGCGGCAGTTGCGCGGTGAAGAAGGAAACCGTTATCTCCGGTCGAGGAGCGTTCCCGATCGGGCTTCAATGGCCGCGACGATGTCCACGTGCTTGCTGAGCCGGGGGCCGAGCGGGCCGAGCCGGACCGACGCGAGCTTCCCGCGGTCCTTCGCCTCGCCCGCCTCTTCCCGCCGGCTTCTCCCCGCTTCCTGCAAGATGCGGCAGCACAGCCTCAGGTACTCCCGCTGGCTGATTCCTCGATTTCCGCGAGCTCTCGATTTCGGGCGCTCGCGGAGTGGTTTCTTAAGGGCGGGGCGTGCTGTGATTCTCATTTTTGTTTTGTTTTGTGTTTGTTTTTTTGTGTGTGATATAATTAGTGCTCAGAGTAGGAGACGGCAAGTTAAGAAGGCTTCGCCGGATAGGCCGCCTTCGATTTTTGTTAATGGAGAGGTTGAAGACGATGGTGCTTTGGCCGAGAGCGTGCGTAGCGGTGATCACGAAATTATGTCTGAATCTGGGGAAGGTGATCCTGATGGAGTCGTGATCGATGTGGAGAATCAGAATGCTGACACAAAAGAAGCTTCTAACAGTACGGTGATGGAGACGAATTTGGTATTCTTCTTGAAGCTTTCTAGTGCGCTCCTGGGAATTTTTTTTTTTTTCTGTCTAGATATGTGCATGCAATGTGCACATCAGTTCTAGTTCAGTAATATCTTGCAAATTGGGAACTTGAGAGTATGTCTTGACTGGGCTTTTCATGGGAGCTTTTTGGTATTGTAAGTTTCTTGCATTTAACAGGTTTTTGATTTCATCATATGGTGCCTGTGCTTGTCATTAAGAGATAGATTGCAAAACAGTTCACACAAGTACTTGATGAAATATGATGAGCTCTAAATTTTCATTTTCCCGTGTGCTATCCCACCAATTTCTTTCACTGAAGGCCATCACCAGTGCTACTGGACAGCAGTTATCCAGTATTCAAGTTGAGGATCTGATGGGCATGATAAAGAATGCGGAAAAGAGTAAGAAATTGCAAGTTCCCGATATCTTGCGTTGGTTGGAGTTAAGGTTTAAAGAAATGGATATGCTTATGCATTGTCATCTGCTTGCTAGATATTCTACTACTCAACCAAGCCAGGGTGAGTGCACTTAAGGATCTCAATAACATACTCTCTGAGAAGGAAGCATTGCAAGGAGAAATAAACACTTTGGAGATGAAGTTAGCAGAAACTGATGCACGAATAAGAGTTGCTGCCCAGGAAAAGATGCATGCAGAACTTTTAGAAGATCAGTTGGAGAAGCTACGGAGTGAATTGATACAAAGAAGTGAGTTTAGCTTTGAAAAAAATGAGCATAGTGTTTATGAAAATCAGAACATTCAATTGAATGCAGAAAAACCTTTGTCATATCGCAGTAGCACTCATTTCCTTAATGAGGAGCTTAGTTCGCTGAGAGCAGAGAATATCTCTCTAAAAAATGACATCGAAGTCCTTAAGGCAGAGCTTAATAGTGTTAAGGACACAGATGAGCGTGTGATGGTGCTAGAAAAACAAAGGTTCCATCTTGAGTCAGCTCTAAAAGATCTAGAATCTAAACTTTCTGTTTCCCAGGAAGATGTCTCCAAACTTTCATCCTTAAAGTTTGAGTATAAGGACCTGTGTGAGAAGGTAGAAAATTTGCAACTGTTGCTTGATAAGGCCACCAAACAGGCTGATCAAGCTATTGTAGGGTTACAGCAAAACAAGGAATTGCGGAAAAAGGTTGACAAGTTGGAAGAGACTCTTCAAGAAGCCAATGTCTATAAGGTGTCATCAGAAAAATTGCAGCAATATAATGAGCTGATGCAGCAAAAGATTAAGCTGTTGGAGGAGCGTCTTCAGAGGTCGGATGAAGAGATTCATTCTTATGTTCAGTTATATCAGGAATCCGTTAAGGAATTTCAAGATACTCTCAATAGCTTGAAAGAGCAAAGCAAGAAAAGGGTGCTTGATGAACCAGTGGATGACATGCCACGTGAATTTTGGAGCCATTTATTGTTGAAGTTTGATGGTTGGTTGCTTGAAAAGAAATTATCTGCTGATGATGCTAAGCTTTTGAGGGAACTGGTGTGGAAAAGGGACAGAGGCATTTGTGATGCGTACATGGATTGCAAAGACAAAAGTGAACGTGAGGTCTTGGCCACCTTTTTAAGACTCATATCAGCACCCTCGAGGTAATTTCCTTATCCTGAAATTTTTTGCTAAATGGGTTTTCACTGTTTAATTTGCTCCTTCTGTTGATATTTAGCCCAGGATTGTATGTCGTTCATATAGCTGCAGAGATGGCACCTGTTGCTAAGGTGAGCTTGAGACAGCTATATAATTGAACACTTGATCTTTTGATGTCTTGGTGAAACTTCCAGTTATGTTGATATCTACTGGCATATTAGTTACCTTATGAATGGTTTGTGGTAGTTGTCACATAGCATTGCTAATTTTGTGATAGTTGTTACAGCCCGGTAGGATATTGATTTTAGCATTAGCTATCATATTTGCCATATTCCTTTCTTTTCTTTTCTTTTCTTTTTTTTTTGGGGTGGGTGGGGCGCTTGACACTTTCTGTTAAACTGTTAAAACATCTTCTTGAAGACTACATGTGGCAATCATATGACTGAGAAAAGAGAGAAGTCCTTTCTCTTTGTTCACTGTACCTCTGAAGGAAATTCATGAATAGCACCCGTATAGTTTCTAGTTAGAAACTTTGTCCTTTTAGTCTTCTTACTGAAGCTCCTATGTATGCATCTTGGATATAAGGTTTTTTGAGTAGGTGTCTGCACAAACTAATTAATGTTTTTCTGGGTTGAATTATCATTGCAGCCTCAGTGAATGAAAGTAGGAGAATCTGCAAGAAAAAAAGTAGATGTTAATGGACAGATACTTAACAAGCATGGCCATGACTGAATGAAAATGGCAAATTGCATGACTACTGAACTGGTTAATACTTTGTACTTTTTTTTACTCCTAATTTTAGTCATTTGCTGTTGTTTCTCGTCACCAATCGCATTAGGTTAACAAAGAAAGATGCCCCATTTACATGGCTTCTCACATTGCGAGGTCAATGGTGTAGACAGTTTATATGCAGCTTTATCTATGCATGCTGGATAGGCTCTTTAGATGATGTTCTTCTAGACCAACCATTGTGTCACACAAATACTTGCCCTCATCAACCAAATAGCCAGCTTGAAATGAAATTTTTGGAATTGGAGTTGTTCCTGAAAGTAGGTTATTACAATCATTGTTCTCCTATTTTTTTTGTGTCTCCATTTGTTCATAGCCCACCTAGCGTCTTCATTCATGGCTTTTTGGTGAGATGATGATATAAAAATATTTGGCAGACTAATGGAACATGTGACTCTAATTTGGCTCATTTGCTTACTGATGTTGAGTTTCACTAATAGTGCAGATAAAATTAACAGCACTGTCTGTCTTAGCAGGAGCACTTCTACTGACATAATTCGACATCATGTCTTAAGCTTGCAAACAAATCACCATGTGGTGCAAATTTGAATAGCCTTTCTTTTATGCCACCTTGACCATTGAGCGGCTAAATTAGGCATCTCATTCTGAAAAGGGAGAGGAGTTATCTGCTGTTTCTATGAACATGGATAAATTTAGCAGTGAAATTACTGTATTATCTTTAAGCATTTTAAATATATTTTGGTTGTATTTTTCTCATTATATTCAGAATGAATATGACTGCTCCTTTTGCAAATTTGTCAGGTTGGTGGGTTAGGGGATGTTGTGACTGGTCTTAGCAAGGCACTCCAGAAGAGAGGACACCTTGTGGAGATTATTATTCCCAAATATGACTGCATGCAATATGACCGTATTCTCAACCTGAGGGTAATTCTGCGATGGTTTTGAGTTGATAAGAGATTTGTGATGCACTTAACGGATTATGTTCAACTTATGTTGCCCAGGCCTTAGATGCTGTTGTAGAATCTTATTTTGATGGCAGACTGTACAAAAACAAAGTCTGGGTTGGCACAATCGATGGTTAGAAATCTCTTATTGTCTCTCGCTTCTCATTTGATCATCGTGTAAAGTGCTGATTTGATTTCTATATCCAGGTCTTCCAGTTTATTTTATTGAGCCTCTTCATCCTGATAAGTTCTTCTGGAGAGGACAATTCTATGGAGAGCATGATGATTTCAAGCGGTTTTCATTTTTCAGTCGTGCAGCATTGGAGTTGCTTCTTCAATCTGGCAAGAAACCTGACATTATCCACTGCCATGATTGGCAAACAGCTTTTGTTGTATGTTCAATCCCAAATCTTGTCGGTTTAAGTGTGCTTTTCTTGAGAGACTTACTATTGATTCTCATACCAGCAATCATCTTCAATCATAGGCACCACTATATTGGGATCTATATGCCCCAAAAGGCTTAAATTCTGCAAGAATTTGCTTTACGTGCCACAACTTTGAGTATCAAGGGACTGCGCCTGCTTCAGAGTTGGCATCATGTGGTCTCGATGTTCAAGAACTAAACAGGCCAGATAGAATGCAGGACAACTCTGCAAATGATAGGGTCAATCCTGTAAAGGTATCAAAATTGCTTGCCATTTGTAAGAACAAATAGAATGTTTAAGTTGCGATATACGTTTTGTAGGAACTTATCTGAACTGGAATTAAATAGTACAGACTCAACAGATGTGGTGTCTCCTTTTGGAAAAAGTTGGTGCTTTATCTTAATACTTTATTTTTTTATTTGAGATTTACATGCATGCCCAAAGCAATGTGTAGCGTTCTCTTTTTTCTAAGGTTAAGTGCAGAATCTTAAATAGCCGGTCTAAAATGTCTTCCTTTCTCTGAGCATATTTCTGTGAAAGTTCTGTCACATTGATAAGTAGCCTAATTTCTTCTTTTTAAATCATGTTATCTAGGGTGCAATTGTCTTTTCCAATATTGTCACGACGGTATCTCCAACTTATGCACAGGAGGTCAGGACAGCTGAGGTATGGTCATTGGCCTGAAATTTTTCTTGCTCCCTTCTTCATGAATTTTTTTATTTGTAGTTTACTAGGCTGACTAATCCAATCATAATTTGTTCCACAGATAAGTGGAAAGTTGCCTCTATTATGATCAATATCTAGTTAGTTATAACGCTAATAGGCATAATCATTCAATCTTAGTTATGTGTTGGCAACTGTGCTTATTGCATCAGCTATAGATATATAAAAACCTTCTTAACTCTCTGCTTTGGGTTAGCATGTTATATGTAGAGATAGTAGTCTACATCTATTGGTGTTGGTGCTTAATGTTTTGCATATTATATCATTATATACAGGTGTCAAAATGGGTTGAAGACCCATTTATTAACCCATATATGATGGGTTGGGTCATATATGGGTTAGTTAGGGTCGTATATGGGTTAGTTAAATATTGCTAAATGGATTGATGTGGGTTTGAGTAATAAAGTCCATTAAAATGTGGGTTTTTAATGGGTCTAAAGCCCAACAAACCTGCAGCCCCTCTTCACTTGTCTTCAGGTTCAAGTTGGGGGTTTTCAAGTGGAGCAACTTATTTTCTGGTTTTATCTTCTATTTATGATACTTTTTTTTAATTGAGAAATACTAAAAGATTTATGTTCTTTCAACCTTTATAGAATCGTGAAAATTAGTATATGGCATCACATGTCAATATCTATTTCCTTATTGATTTAAAGAGATGTTGGATACTTCATTGTGGAACTCAAAAAATTTGCAAAAGAAAAAGTTGCAAACAATTCGAAAATCTTGTTTGGAACCTTATAAAACCACTGAAAATTTTATCTTACACTACATGCATAGCATATGAGTTCTTGTTTTTAAATATCTATGTAGTAATGTGTGTTGGGTTTGGTTAGGTATAGGCTGGGTACGGGTCAAGTATGAGTCAGGTATGGATATAAGTATAGTTCACTGAATTTGTATTGAATATAAGTGGATCAAAACAGGTTTCATTGGTCAATTTGGGATGAACCAATTTTCTGAGCCGACTCAATCCACCTATATGACAGGCCTATCATTACGGTACCATAATTTTGTATATTGAGATCAGAGAAGGAGAAGGGGAAATTATGGCTGCCGTTAAAATTGAAGGTTTCTGCAATGAATTTCTGTTAATTTTTTCCCCCTGGATGATACGGATCCTGTCATACATGGATAAGCAATAAGTTTAAAAACATAAGTTTAGTAATGTCAGGTAGTGAAAGGAGTAAAAAAGGCATCCTGTCATAAGTGGATAAACGATAAGTTTAAGAACATAATATTAGTAATGTCAGGTAGTGAAAGAAGTAAAAAAGGCAGTAATGTTCCTGAGAAAAGAAAGACGTGATCAAGTTGAAGAGTCTATTGCATCTTTGGTGTTAATACTTTGTTTTCAATTGCTTGTGGCTTAATAACCTTTCTTTTCAACATGTGATATCTACCATAGGAAAGATGTATCTGCATAGTCTCGATTCCAGTGACCACTTCCATTCTCAAATGAAGGGTTCACCTTATTGTGGTAGTTGGATTTGTTGCAGAATAACTTGCTCAAGAAACAAGAAAGAAAACCTGATTCCAGAATGCAAAGGAACGAGAGCTAAATTAGTAAATTATATAGCAATGAGGCTCATCTAAAGGAGTCAATCGATTATACTATCATTAATATTGTAGAGTTTTCCTTCACTTGCCAAAATATAGACAATTGTGGTCATTAGATAAAATGCATTCTCTAAATCTTTCAATGTTTTGTATAGTCTGTTATGTTGTTTTTCGGCAAGTTACTGAAGCTCTCTAGACCACAAAATTCCAACTTTATTAGTTTTTTCTCCCAGCACAGATTGCATCTCGCCTAGTCTCTGTCCTCACCTTTTTCTTTTCCATACCTTCTTCCATTTTATTGTTTGTGTCACTCTTAAAGGTATATTAGTTTAGTGAAATGAAGGTTTCATTTTTTATGAACTTCTGCATACGCACTACTTGGGAAACAATGCATACTGTCCCATTTTGGACTAGTGCTCACAAGAGTAGGTTCTAGAAAGTCTGAACAAGTGTCTAATGCTGAACAAGTCTGATAGAACTGTTCTAGCCAATATTTCTGTGCCTTTTTTCGTTGGGCAGAAATGTTCTGTGCTTCGGAAGGGTAAATGTAAATGTTTTCCTCTTTTTTTTACAGGGTGGAAAAGGTCTGCATTCAACAGTGAATCTCCATAGTAAAAAGTTTGTCGGCATTCTTAATGGCATTGACACAGATGAATGGAATCCTGCAACTGATGCTTTCCTTGAAGTTCAGTACAGTTCTAATGATCTCCAAGGAAAAGCAGAAAATAAACAAGCAATAAGAAGGCAACTAGGGCTCTCTTCTGTGAATGCCTCAAAACCAATGGTAATCAGTCACATGCTCACTTATCAATCAAATGCTTATTATTGTGTAAGAAGATCTAATCTATTGTGGTTGATTTAAATTTCATATTTGACAGCTCGAGGGGGTTAGGTTGCTGAAAAATACAATCAATTTGTCGGCAGCATAATCTTTTTTTATTACGATAGCTTGCCCCTGCAATTAGTCCGGTGTTCAAATTCATAAAGCAGTTTATACATCGTTTGCATCAGTATGTGCTATGTGTAGAATCTGACTTCCTAGCTTGCCATGGTTAATTTGCTACGGTATGTTCATGAAAATAAATGGATGAAAGCACAAATTCAGTGACGGTGCTGTAATAATGTTTTCAAAAATGATAGATTTCCTTGATCTCTCATTGTTACTGAAATTTCTCCCTCCGTGCATGGACAAGTCAATAAATTTCTTTCACTGGTTTCAAGCTGAATTTAACTGATGGATTAGGTAGAATTGATTCTTTTGTGGCTTAGCTTTGTTCCTTTTTTTAATCATGTTGCTATACTTGAAGTTCCTGTCCTTTTGAAATCATGTTAAGCCCAAATAAGTCAAATTTATTCCATGAACTATTTGTGTCAATAGATTCGTTCGATCCAAAAGTTGAGATAATGGGTGTATTCCGTAAAAGGATGTGTAAGTGGTTGTTAATGGAACATGGCATGCCATGTGGATCTAGAGAAACTTCCAAGTTGCTCTTCAATTAAATTAAACATAATTTCTTCATTTAGTTTTTACTAAAATGGTTTATGAAGTAATCCATCTGAAACCATCTAGAAAGAAATGCGACTGAAGAGAAAGTTTTGGAAGTGTGATGGGATGGAACATAGCCTAAATTTAACCCGTCATGTCAGCTACCTTCTTGATAAACCAACTTTTCATCTGGTTTGTTTTGGCTCTTTGTGGCTTTCCAATTTCCTTTTTTCGAGTCTAATTTTCTAAATAGAAACAGATAAGTTGATAAAATTTTATACTTTGGTTTGGTTTGGTTTGATATCCTCTTCTAAATTATGCTTTTCTCTTTCCCCTTTCTAGTACCCCTTTTGTAAGTTGCCACTCACGGTGCTTTTAAATTTAGCAATTTGTTTTTCGAAATTCCAATTCTTTTGCTTTTGATTGTGCTCAGTCGCTCATATCTGAATTGATCAGGTGGGCTGCATAACAAGACTAGTGCCACAAAAGGGGGTACATCTTATTAGGCATGCTTTGTACCGAACACTAGAGCTTGGAGGGCAATTTCTACTACTTGGTTCGAGCCCTGTGCCACATATTCAGGTAAGAATTCACTTAAGAGATATAGCTTCATTTTTTTTGTAGTTTTACAGGGAATTAGGTGCTATTGTGGAACTTTAAAGTGAAGAATTTAGAGAAAAGAATTGTGATCATTCTCAATATCTTTGCACTAGGATTACAAAGCTATTTATAGGACTTCTACAAGTACTAACTAAGGAAAAAACAGATCTGAATAATACAGATATAATCCCACAACTCAAGGGATACTAAAAGATTATTTCCTAGCTAATTAGATACAGCTATTTCCCACAAATCAAGGGATTGAATATTCCTAATAATCAGCTCCTAAAAATCAGGATAATTCAACACTCCCCCTCAAGCTGAGGAATAGATGTCTTCCATTCCCAGCTTGGAAATAATTTTGTGAAAGATCCCACCATTAAGTCCCTTTGTTAGCACATCAGCCAGTTGATATCCGGAAGGTATGTAGGACATGTAGATCAACCCTTCTTCTATCTTTTCTTTAATGAAATGTCTATCAATTTCAATATGCTTCGTCCTATCATGCTGTACGGGATTATGAGCAATATTAATTGCTAATTTATTGTCACAATACAGCTTCATAGGACCCTCCCACTTGATTTTCAAGTCTTGTAGGATGATTTTAAGCCATAATAGCTCACATATTCCTTGGGCCATTGCTCGAAATTCTGATTCAGCACTTGATCTTGCAACTACATTCTGTTTTTTACTCCGCCAAGTCACTAAATTTCTGCCAAGAAATGTGCAATAACCCGATGTTGACCTTCTATCTACCATGGATCCTGCATAGTCAGCATCGGTATAAGCTTGCAGCACCAGTTTTTGATTTCTTCTGAACAGGACTCCTTTTCCAGGACTTCCTTTTAAATAATGTAACACTCGATTGACGGCTTGCAAGTGTGATTCTCTTGGGTCATGCATAAATTGACTAATCACACTTACTGAATAGTCAATATTAGGCCTAGTATGAGTCAAATAGATGAGTTTCCCAACCAATTTCTGATACAATTCTCGATCTACAGCAGGTTCTTCCTTTGCATTCCCAAGCCTTTGATTAGGCTCAATAGGTGTAGCTACTGGTTTACAACTAAGTTTTCCAGTTTCTTTCAAGAGATCAGTCACATACTTCTGTTGTGAGACAAAAATTCCTTGTCTAGAGTAAGCAACTTCAATGCCAAGGAAGTATTTGAGTCTTCCTAGCTCTTTTATTTCAAACTCTTTAATCAAACACCGCTTTAGCTGCTGTTTCTCCTCTTCATCGTCACCTGTGACAATAATATCATCGACATACACTAGAAGTGTCGTTACTCTTCCTCTTGCTGTATGCTTAATGAAGAGAGTATGATCACCTCGGCTCTGTTTGTAACCTGAAGCTTTCATAACTCTGGAAAATCTCCCGAACCAAGCTCTAGGTGATTGCTTGAGCCCATATAGTGCTTTCCGTATTCTACATGCTTTGTTTGTTGTATTTTCTCCTTCAAATCCTGGTGGAATACTCAGGTAGATCTCCTCTTCTAGGTCTCCATGTAAGAATGCATTCTTCACATCATACTGTTGAAGTTGCCAATTAAAGTGAGCCGCCAAAGAAAGTAGAATTCTTACGGTGTTCATTTTTGCCACCGGAGCGAATGTCTCCTGATAGTCTACTCCATAAGTCTGAGTATAACCCTTTGCCACTAATCGAGCTTCATATCTCTCAAGAGAACCATCAGCTTTGTATTTCAAGGTAAAAACCCATTTGCAGCCCACAAGATTCTTTCCGTTAGGTTTTTCAACAATCTCCCAAGTCTGGTTTTTTGTCTAGTGCATCCATTTCTTCCCTCATTGAATTCCTCCATTCCTTTTTATACAATGCCTCAGATAAAGTACTTGGAATAGAAATGGTGTTTAGACTCACAATGAAATTTTTATGAGATGGTGATAGGCGGTTAAGTGACGCATAATGAGATAGTGGATATAAGGGTCGCTTTGTGCACTCTCTAGTACCTTTTCTGAAAGCAATAGGAAGATGTGAGTCATTTTCTGGCATATCAATTGACTGTTTATGCAAAGAAGAGTTAGAACTTACCGGAAATTCATTTACAAAACTCGGATGGGAATCTTGAACTTGTGTTTGGTCTGGAACAGCTGCCTTTCTTGAGTACACTTGAGAAAATCTCATAGAGTCATAATACGGGGAGAAACGGGAGTGGACTCTTGTTCCGGAATAGGCTCAATCGTAGAGAATGAGTCTGGAATTGAAGTAATACGAACTGATTCATCAGAATTTGATTCATGAGAAGCCTGTTGATCAGAAGTGGGAGCTGCGACTGGAAGATTATTAGGAGGTAAGTCAAGATTAAGGCCATCAAAGCCTTTATCTTCAACTACTAACTTCGCCCCCTGAAGATAAGGCTGAGCAAAATAAGGTTTGTTTTCTACAAATGTAACATCGACTGATATGTAAGTCCTTCAAGAAGGAGGATGATAACATTTATACCCTTTCTGTGTAGAGGAGTAACCAAGAAAGACACACTTGATTGCTCTAGGATCTAGTTTTCCCCTTTGCTGATTATGAACATGTACAAATGAGGTGCAACCGAAGACTCTAGGTGTGAGATTATTTGTTGTCCTGAGATGGGGATAAAAGCTAGAAAGAACTGCCATAGGAGTTTTGAAATCTAATACTCTTGATGGCAATCTATTAATCATGTATGTAGATGTAAGGACAGCTTCCCCCCAATAAGACTTAGGGACATTTCCATGAAACAACAGTGCTCTAGTAGTGTTGAGCAAATGACCATTTATCCTTTCAGTCACCCCATTTTGTTGTGTGTTTACACAAGTGACTCATGGATAATCCCTTCCTTTTGGAAATAGGTTGACAAAATCTGATTAAAGTAGTTTCTAGCATTATCTGATCTAAAGCTCTTAATTTTAACTCCAAATTGATATTGAACCATAGAATTAAAATTAGGAACAATACTACTTACATCAGATTTTTGTTTGAGTAAGAATATCCATGTGACCCTAGTGCAATCATCGATTAGAGTAACAAACCATCGAGCCCCGGAGATATTTGGAATTGTGGAAGGTCCCCAAATGTCACTGTGAATCAAATCAAAAGGATGAGAGCTTCTTTTGTTGTTTATAGGAAAAGATACACGAGTGTGCTTAGCAAATTCACAAGTATCGCATTGGAATTGACTCATATCTAATCCTTTAAATAAGGAAGGAAACATGATATTTAAGACACGAAAAGATGGATGACCAAAACGAAAATGGTAAAGCCAAATGACATCCTTATTTGAAGCACTAAGAAATGACAAGGGAAAATTGTTTATGACTTTCTTCGAAATCCTCGGCGTCTCAAGATAGTACAAACCATTCCGTTCCTTAGCAAGTCCAATCTTCCTCTCCGAATCCTGTTCCTGAAAAACACAGTAAGTAGGATGAAAAATAGCATGACATTTGAGGTCATTTGTGAGCCTTTGTATAGAGACTAGGTTGGCTGATAGTTTTGGCACATGGAGGACATTTTTCGAAGTTAGAACAGGTGTAATATAGATATCACCAACTCCTGCAACAGTGGCCAAAGAACCATCTGCTACCACTACTTTCCTTTGCTTGGGCATGGGGTGTAGGTACTGAAAAAATGTGGAGTGTGAGTCATGTGATCAGTGGCACCGGAATCGATTATCCAAGCTTCACTTGAAAGTTTTTCTAAGGCATTTAGACAAAAACAGAATGGAGTCTTACCTGAGAGTGCTAAGGAACATGCACCAGAGGGTTTATCAAGAGACCCTAAAAAACCTTTAATTTTCTCTATCTCCTCGCTGCTGAAGGATTCTTTCACCTGTCCTTCCTTGTGATTGATTTGCTGGTCAGACTGCTCAATTAGATCAGCTTGGGGCCTTGGCTGTCCTCCTTTGTTTCCCCACTCTCGACTTGAGGTTGTTGGTTTGCCATGCAGCTTCTAGCAACGTTCCTTTGTATGTCTTGGCTTCTTACAGTAGGAACACCACAAACTGTCTCGATTATCCCTCCATGTAGGCCTCAAAGCATCCACCTTTTCTTTTTCTTGTGTTGACGCATTGCGAGTTACTAATGCTGAACCTTCCACAGATTGAGGCTCTAGCATTATTCCCCTTCGACTTTCTTCTGCCCGTATCAGAGAGATCGTCTCTTCCAAAGAAGGGATTTCTTCCTTTCCAAGTATCTGAACCCTGACTTGGTCAAATTCAGAATTAAGACCCGCCAAGAAATCATATACTCGATCCTTTTCAATGAAGTTTTTCAGAGTTGCAGCATCATCTGGACACTTCATCTCAAATAAAAGATAATGATCGAGTTCTTGCCACAGATTTTGAAGGGAATTGGCATATTCCGTCACCGTTTTGCTCCCTTGTTTTGTTGCACATGTCTTTACCTTGATTTCATATACTTGTGCTGCATCTCGAGCCTTTGAATAAGTCCTACGAATAGAATCCCAAATCTCCTTTGCAGTTTTGAGAAACATACATGTATCACATATGGCTGGGTCCATTGAATCCCAAAGCCATGACATGATCATTGAATCTGCCTCATCCCATGTGTTGAACGTGGGATCTTCTGGTGTTGGACCTGTTCTGAGAAGATGGCTGAGTCTTCCTTTACCTTTCAAATAGGTCTTGACAAATTGTGACCATTTGAGATAGTTCTTTTCATTCAGCCTATAAGTTGCTCTCAAATTTTGTAGATCTCCGGTCATATGGTTGGTCTCAGTTTGACCCGAAGTATCTCCAATCAGTTTTTTCTCAGACATGGATAATTCCAGGTACAAAGAAAGTACTTGGAAAGAAAGAGCAAGAAAACAGAAGCAGTAAAGGCTGCAAGTGAGTGAAGTTTTAGGGAAAAAGACAAATCCAGCAATGAAGGCTGTGATTGGAAGATTATTGCATCAATGAAGGATGCACTGCAACACTATCCAGAAAAATGAGCCTGACGCTCTGATACCATGAAGAATTTAGAGAAAAGAATTGTGATCATTCTCAATATCTTTGCACTAGGATTACAAAGCTATTTATAGAATTTCTACAAGTACTAACTAAGGAAAAAACAGATCTGAATAGTACAAATATAATCCCACAACTCAAGGGATACTAAAAGATTATTTCCTAGCTAATTATATACAGCTATTTCCCACAAATCAAGGGATTGAATATTCCTAATAATCAGCTCCTAAAAATCAGGATAAGTCAACAGGATCCTATGTGATTTATCCTCTTAGAGAAGTCTTTTGGCGTAGGGATTGTCAGTTCTAATGACTACCATATGCTTATTGAGATTTTATGAAGAGAATCACAGTTCGGTGTTATTGAACTCAAAAGAACACCTATGAAACTCTGGTGGTGATGGGTAGAGTTTAGGTATAGTCAAATGAAGACATCACCTACTAGGTTTTGTTGACATAGAGCTTTTGAATGACATGACGGGTGAATAACTCAAGACCTGATATGGTAGCTATTTATCCACCGTCTTATTTAGTTGAAATGGTAAAACAATTAGTTGTCTATCTATCTTGCAAAGGTTAAAGAGAGCTTTTGTCTGATGTGTCTAAGGCTGCATGTTGACAAACATATTTCAACATATATCATGCAGTTGCTAATTGCGACACAAAATGATTCTGTCTATGGACTTACGCAAACTAAATTGGAATATTTTATAATGTCAATTTATCATATCAGGTCACCTTTTGCAACTAGTTATCTTATCTGCAAGTGGACTAATTCTTTAGCATTTTGTGTATGATTATAGCAAATTAGTATTAGTTTTCAAGGTGCTGCTGCATGCATTCTAACAAGATAAGCGCCCCCCCCCCCCCCCGGCGGGGGCGGGGCCAATGTTGGAATGTATTACTCTTCTTGAGTATGGCTTAGTGTATGTTACCTTTTTTGTTCTTTTCTTTTTTCTTGGAGAGTCGCTAAAACCATACTTTCATCTGATTGCTTTTGTTTTAGATGAGTAGGTAATGGTGGCAAAAACCCCTGTTTTCAGATATCTCTCCAAGACCTGTTAGTTGCCTCCCAAACTGCATTTAATTCTCATGCTGTAGTTTTATATCCAATCCCTACTTATGAGTGACTCGTTTGCAGCTTAAAACTCTTGGAAAATGACAAGTTTCTCAAAATTGTTGTGAACATAACTTGGAAATTTCGATCGAGTACTTAGAATTTTGTGTCTCCTGACACTTATCATATTATTTGCTCCTCGCATCTCATTTGATTCAGTTATGTTTGAGTAAGGATATCGTATAACTTGACCATTGTTAGGTGTGAAATTTGGCTTTTATCATGCTGATGATACATTTTCCTTTTCTTAATGCGGGACCAATCTTCCTCTTGTCAATCAGATATTCCTTTTCTTTATCTTTTCCTGTCCTAACGGATGAACTCGGTTTATGTTCATGCATATGCGTGTGTGCTTCTGTTCTTATAAATGCATATTGTGAATTTTCCCTGGTTGGGGCATTTTATCTATCTCCTTTTTATCTGGGAGCCTTGTGCACCTTTATTTTGCATTATTATCTTCAATTATGTGTGTTGTTCTGAGGACCAGATTTGCTCCCATGCTCTCAACTGATTGATTGTACACAAGTATCTGGACATTTTGGCTCATATGTTTAATGACTAATCAACAACTGATATAATTGAGCTTCCGACTTTATATTGCATGCTCCTTTATCTTAAGCAGATCATTACTCTATGCCAAATACAAGATTCCTTCCTACTTTTTGCTCATTTCTTAAGACCGCTTCATATCCATCATCATTTGGTGGACCTGCATGGAGTCTAACCGAGGAACACCTCTCTATTTCCATGTACATCGTAAAAGTTTTAGGAAGTGGAAGATTTTGTTAATGCAAATGCCTGCATCAATCTTCATGGACTGTGAAGTATCTTTACCACATTTATTTCTTTAAGATGGTCATATTTATTCTGGAAGTTGCTATTTCTATGTGTTTATATTACACTGCAGTTCTTATGGATGGACACATCCTTGTATCATGGAGACATTCTCAACTTACTGTAGTTTCCATGCTTTGAACCCAATTGAAGTCGTGATTATATTGACTTAATTTTTGAACAAGTGTTGAAACATGTTGAAGTTATTATCTGCATAAAATGGTGCCACTGATATGATTAGCCAATTCTATCTCTTGTATGAACTGACATTTGTTTTTTAAATTTCTCTTGTTTACTGTGAAATTAGAGGGAGTTTGAAGGTATTGCGAACCAATTTCAAAATCATGATGATATTCGGCTGATATTGAAGTATGATGAGAGTCTTTCCCATCACATCTACGCAGCCTCTGATTTGTTGATCATTCCATCAATCTTTGAGCCTTGTGGTCTCACCCAGGTACAGTACACACATATTTTGTAGAGACAGAAATTGTTTAATAGTTGAAGAAAACCAGTTGCTGTGACTTACTAAATTACTCATGGAAGATAGGTTGACTGTTAGATGAGACAAGCCTGGAGTTCTCGTGTGAATAATATTTTAGTTACTTTTATTGTCTTTTTCTTTTATATCTATGGGGCCAGGTTATGGTCTTTAGATGTTTTGTGTCTATGGATCCAAGCATCCTTTACATGCACGAACTAGCATTGTGTTCTTTTTATATGTAATTATTTCTCCTTCTGCAGATGATAGCAATGAGGTATGGATCAATACCCATTGCAAGAAAGACAGGTGGACTAAATGACAGGTGGGCCAACTATAAGTTACTTACTTGGACTTCATGTTTCCTGGTTCCATTGATGGGAGATTACTGTTGGATGACTTTTGGTTTCTCTTTTGTAGCGTTTTTGATGTAGATGATGAAACAATTCCTTTGCAGTTTCGAAATGGATATACATTCTTGAATGCCGATGAACAGGTAATTTGCCTTATTGTCTGCTAACTCTCCTGTCTCTTATTTGAATATCATTGATTGTTAGAGGAACATATGGCAGAGAATTTTTAGTTCATTTTTTTGGCCAAAATTTTAGGTACAGTTCATTTCTTGAATTTCTAGGTGAATCTCTTTTATCCGTTGAAAATTAGATTCTGTCAGTTCGCCTCATGAATTTTGAATTTCTTTTCTCTCAAATTTTTATGCTAACTCTTTTACAAGAGATAATTATGCCCTCCTATTTTCCACTTCAACAATGAGCATCCTTGTCAAATGTGTCTAGAGGGAAAAGGCTGATTGTTTTTTTTGGTAATGCTTTATATATACACATCAGTAATTAGAAACCTAATATAAAACAAAATGAACCCTAAGGATTGAAAGACCACTTTATCCTTTATACTTCTAACACAACCTCTCAAGTTGGAGCATAGATATTAATGATGCTCAGCTTGTTATAAATATATTATATCCTCCCATTACCTAAAGGTTTGGTAAAGATGTCCACAGAATGTTTAGTGGTTCAAATGTGATTGGGATGGATCGACCCACGTTGCAACTTCTCTTGAATAAAAGCATTATGTACTGGAGTTTTATTATCACTCCCTAGATTCATAGAAACTAAAGCTTCAAAACCTAACTCGGTCAATAAGTGCTGAATCCACACTAGTTCACATGTCATTTGTGCCATGGCTCTATATTCTGACTCAATAATGGAACGAACGACAACACTATGTTTCTTACTCTTCCATGACACCAGATTTCCTCCAATCAAGTTACAATAGCCAGTGATTGAAGTCCTATCATTTGGAGACTACTTAATCAGCATTAGAGAATCCTTTTGTTATGACCATGAATTCCTTTCCCAGAGCCCTGTTCAAGTACCTCAACATTTGGATGACTACATTCCAGTGAGACGTACAATGGAAATTTAGAAATTGGCTTGCCACACTCACTAGAAATGCAATGTTTGGTCGTGTAATGGTGAGATAATTTAGCTTACTTACAAGTCTTCAATATCTTTCAAGATTATTAAGAATCTCTCAACTCTCAGGAACCAGTTTAACCCTTTGTTCCATGGGCGAATCCAGAGGTTTTGATCCTAACATACCTGTCTCAGTGAGTGTGATAGAATAATACTTTTTTGTGATTGTGCCACCTCAATTTATAGGAAATACTTAAACTTTCCTAAGTCTTTAGTTTGAAACTGTGACTAAAGATAGATTTTTAGTTTAGCTATACCAACCATATCTTCTTCCATGATGATAATATTGACTTACACAATCATGAACAGTTTGCCTTACCCTGGCTGTTTATTAAATGTGGAATGATTATTTTCACATCTAGATAGTTCAAAAGAAAGTGTAGCCTTAGAAAATCTCTTGAACCATGCTTGTGCGGATGTTTCAAATCGTACAAAGACTCTTTAAAATTGCAAACCAGTCCCCCAGACTCCCCCTAAGCAACAAACCTTGGAGGCTGCTCCATATAAATTTCTTTATGAAGAGGACCATGCAAGAAAGCTTTTTGGCATCAAGTGGAAACAAGGGCCAGTTATCTGTTGCAGCAAGAGATGAAAATACAAACAGAGAATAGCTTGGTGCAAAAGAAAAAATGTCTAGATAGTCAATAGAACACACCTAAGAATATCCTTTTGCTACAAGTCTTGCTTTTAAACGAGCAAGAGAACCATTGGGATTGACTTTTACAACATATGCCCATCAACAATCAATAGCGTTTGCCTGAAGGAAGAGGTATCAAGTCCCAAGTTTGATTAATCTGGAGAGCCTTTAGTTCTTCTTCCATTACTGTCCTCCAGCTAGATCATTGTAGTGCCTTAGTTACATAGGTGGGGACAGGATATCATTCAACAGTAGATAAAAATGATTGAAAAGGAGGAGACAAACAAGAGTATGAGACAAAGTTGGCAATAAAATGTTGAGTGCAAACACATGTGCATTTGTGATGAGCAATAGGAAGATCAAGATTAGATATCGGAGGAGAGTCAGCTAATGGCGGATCTGGAGCGAAAGATTAAGTAGTGATAGTAGGAGGAATGGGGAGAGCAGTAGCTACTCGAGGACGCTGAGTATAAATTTGGTGAGGACGTGGTTCCTCTGAAGATACTAGCAAAACAGCTGGAGCAATTCATCAAATGGTGGTCACATATAGCTCTTCATCCAACTCAGACACATGGAATTTCATGATAATGGGTGGATCTTAAAAAATGAAACATCAGTAGTTATAAAATATTTTCTTTGTAATGGAAAATAATAGCGATATCCTTTTTGAGTGGAGGAATAACCTAAAAACATACACTTGATGGCCTCAGCATCAAGTTTGATACTGCAGATCGATGATTACGGATAAAATAGACAGCCAAAAATACGAGGTGCTAACACAAACAGTGACTCCTTTGCAAATAAAGTGGAGAATGGACTATTGTCTCGTAAAACAAAAGAAGGCATGTGATTAATGAGATACCATTCAGTCAGAACAACATCAAACCAAAAGGTTTTGGAAACCTTCATCTCAAACATGTATCTAGTAGCTTCCAATAAATGTTTATTCTTCATTTTCAGCCACACTATTTTGTTATGAGAACATGAAGATTATGATTCATACCACATTGAGTCATAAAATCAGAAAAAGGGTGCAGAAAAATACTTCTTAGCATTGTCAAAACACAAAACTTTAACATGCACGCTAAACTCTGTATGAATTTCAGATATAAATACATTAAATATAGAAAACAATTCCAAATAATTTTTCATTATTTATAACTAAGTCTGGAATAGTCATTAACTAAAGTAAGAAAATAACAAAAACTCAAATTAAAAACCACATAAAAGAAGATGCCATTCATTTAATGACTCAAGATGGATAACTAGTACAATTTGATTTCCCAAATTGACATAGCTCACACTTGAAACTGGAGAGGAATTAAAAACGAGAATCTAACCTTAAATGACTATAGAGAAGGATAGCCAAGACGATATTGGATATGATGTCCAGATGCAACACTATCGCATGCAATGGAAGTAGTGTCTTCAAGCACATACAGTCTCCTGTCTCACGTCCTCTACCAATCGTCTCCTTCATAGCTACATTTTGAAAAATACAACAATTAGGTTAAGAGTGTAACTAGAAAGTTTTTGGTGAATTTACTAACAAACATGAGGTTAAATAGAAATTATGGAAGATATAACACTGAGGAAAATGGCACCGAAGGAACAGGATGAACTGTGCTGACTCCCTTAACTTGTAAAGATGATAGTGGATGAAAATGGAGCAAGAGGAAAATATACCTGAAAGACTTGACATGTGGTTAGAAACCCTTGAATTAAGTATCTAAGGATGAAAAACAGCTGAAAGGCAAGCATAAGCATGCTGCTATATACTAAAGTAGCAGTGGAAGAAGTAGGTTGTGAAATTTGAACTTGTACCGAGCCAACATTAAACATAACCATGATGTTGCCTTTAGAAAACTGTGGAAGAGAAGAAGAGTCGATACTTGATGCAGCATTTGCATACTGTTGTTGCTGCCCTAGTCTTCCATGTAGCTTGTAGCAAATTTTCTAAATGCGACCAGGTTTGCCCTAGTAATGACAAGTTCGAACAACCCTTGAATTATCATTAGAAATGTGAGACTGTCCATAAAACTGTTGTTGGCCTTGGCCTCTCCTTGCTCCTGTACCTTAGCCACCACCACGACCACCATGGCCATTATATCCTCCTTGGTTTCCTCTATCACTGCTACCACCAGCAGTTTGAGACTGGGGCATAAAAGCTGAACTATCTGCCACATATGTGGTGTTCTGAAAAGATTCACAAGATACCTGAATAACTTGTGTAAATATGTCCGTGAGTGATGCGATGGTCTCTCCTCCAAGAATTCGAATTCTAATTGTTTCAGAGTCTGGACCAAGATCTCATAGGAATTCTAGACAACCAGCTGTTCCCTCTGAAATTGCATTTGCTGATTCAAAACCTCATATGTCCTTTTAAAATTAGCAAAGTATTGTGTCATGGAATGGCCTTTTCCCTTAGATCGGTAAAACTATTGCAATAACTCATAAAAATGTGAAAGTTTATTTTGACCATAATGCAACACATCCAAATACTCCCACAGTTGTCTAATTGTCTCAACGTGAGTCACTAGGTTAACTATATTGCTTTCCATAGAATTCAACATCTGACCTAGTATATGTGCATCAACAACATCCCAAGTCATATCATTCTTGGCTTTTAGATTCAGTCAAGTGTATATGCTTATTTTTACTTATCAAAGTCAACTTAGCAATCTTCTTCCATTGTTGAAAGTTGGCACTGCCCTTAAGCTTCTTATTGCTAAATCGATTAGAAGAAAACAAAATCACTTCAATCATCATAATATCACTTTTCGTAGGATCACTCATCTCAGCAATACTTTTTCATGGGATCGCTCATTCTCCAATGGGAATGAAACAACCACCACAATATTTTTCTTCAAGCAATATGAAATATCATATCAAACCACGAAAGTCTCAACTATCTCACCCCTAAAGTTCATCGAATCAACTTCAGACACCATTTGAAGGTTCTTGACCAAACATTGCAATGCTCAATAGCCAACTCAAGTCGAGGTTGAGAAAACCATCAAACTTTGCATAGAGAAGCTGTGAAATCAACCCCCTTCTGGCCCTAATCTGCAGACGAACCCATCAACTTGCACAAATATTTCACTGTTATATCGTGAAATCAGCCCTTTTTGGCCCTAATCAGCAGATAAACCCATCAACTTGCACAAATATCTCACTCTGGTCGCATCATCACCACATAACAAAGAAACAAACACCAGTTACCACATACCATACATGAGTGGGTCAATGCCTCAGAAGAGTTGATGCTTCAGAAGGATTGCAGAAGTGGGTTGATGTGGGTCGATGCAGGCTGGAGAGAGGTTGCCGACATGGGTTGACGCCATAGAGAACGTGCTGGTGTGGGTCGATGCAGCTGAGATCATGCCAGCGTGAATCTCAGTTTCACGAGCGGGGTACTGATGGTCAATGCTGATGGTCGGTGCCAGAGAGGACATGTTGTTGGGTGTCAGCGAGGGCATTGAGGCGGTGGGTTTAAGATGGCAATGGTTGATTTTCGCCAACTAGGTTTCTTTTTCCATTATTTTTAAGAGTATTCTAGGCTCTGATGCCATGTTAGAGAGAAAAGGTTGATTGTTTTATTCAGTAAGGGTTAATATATATACACATCAGTAAACACAAACGTAACGGGAAACAAAATAAACCTTCAGGATATTAAAGACCACTTTACCCTTTATACTTCCGACAAAATGCATTACTTGATCTCAAACAACATGCTTTTTTTAGAGCTGCAAAAGTGCTCCATTGTGCAAATTCTTCAACTCACAACCAAATCAAAAGAACGAGGGCAAAGAGTGCCCTGGAGTTCTTACAATGGTGCAAATTTCGGAAGGCAATTTGATCATGATTGAAGGATTCACACAAGAAAGCATTTTTCAGTTTAAGAAGCATGTTGTCAACACTGAACTGATGAGTCTGAGTAAATATGATACTCGTGAAGCTGAACAAGCCACACAAGGAGGATGATGATCTTTAGGGAAAAAACTTGTTTTATTTTAGAAGCTTGGGACAAACAGAGGCCTGTACCGAGTATTTTACTTAAGCAACAAACTTTTATGGGTTTAGCTGTTGGCTTTCATTATGGTTGACAAATTGTAGCTCATGAAATTGTCATTCCTGCACTGATAATACTCTTTTATGGAACTTCTTTTTGTTATTTGTGCTCAAGAAAATAAAAGAGTAGAATTAGTATGATATTCTCTTGGCACATGTCAGACTATTAGGTTAACTCTTGTAATGTAAGTTGAACAACTGCTAAGTACTCTTAACAAAAACAAATCAGCAATTGGATTTCAGGTCAAAGGCACCAGTTAAAATTTTGGGGATGGGACAGTTTCCACTTCTGGGACATCTTCTGGGTGGGCTTTTGATGTCAAATAACAAAGGTGAAAAGCCAAAGGAAAAAGACAAAATGTGAAAGCTTCCCAGAGCAAATCCCCTCAACAGTTGCATAAATTTTAAAATGCAAATTGACACTGTTCTGAACTAAGTTTAAGCCATTAACCTAGATCAGACTTCTATTGACTAAAGTGTTATTGAGTCACCGTCAACTAAAATCTTGTCTTACGAGCAATCAAAGAAACATTGAACTCTTGTCATCAGTTTTAACCCTTATTCTATATAGAGTACTTGTTAGGGTAATGGCTTAGAAGCTAAAAGCAGCAGGACTTATGGCACTGGAATCATCAGATAGCCATAACCTCTCTCTTTCCATGAAAAACTTTTTATTATCTCGGTCTCTGTGGTGATACAAAGATACACAATCTTCAGGGACTGAACAATGCTTTGGAACGTGCATTTAATCACTACAACAATGACCCACAGAGCTGGTGGCAGCTAGTTCACAAGGTCATGAACATTGAGTTCAGTTGGGATCCTTCAGCATCCCAGTATGAGGAACTCTACTTCAAATCTGTGGCAAGAGCAAGGGCAGTACGGCGAACTTAAGATTGCTCGATGATGGTTTGTGAGGGAACAGGTGCTTGTTCTATCAACCAGAGTATTCCTTGAGCCACGGTTTTTACACGGCAAATGCAGGATTAATTTCAGTCAACAGGTGGACATACAGAGAAACCTGGATAGCAATCTTGCGCGATCCCAAATGGAGAGTCCATCCTCGATGTCTTCACATGGGGAGCTCTTCTTGATGCCTATGATGTTCTCTCATCATTTTTGATGAAATAGTGCCATACGTTGGGATATATAATTGCAGCACATTGTAGCCTATTCGAATTAGGTTCATATGCATTAAATTATTCTTTAACTCGCAATACGGCGGGGCAACCAATGCCTGTGCAGCTTCTTTTGAGCTTTGAGATTGGCCCCGGAGAGATGATTGTATAGTAATGAATAGCCATACACATATCTTGCTGTGTACTAGTGTTGAGACATCTCAGATATGAGAATTACCATGTTCTTTTCATTGGCTCTACTTCGGTTGTGGTTGTATTGTGGATCTGCGGCTTGATTTACGATGTGCGACATGCGACACATCGAATTTCAGATGAAATACCTAAAGACCCTGGGAAAGATTTGAGTAGTAAAGCGAAATGACTGGTAGCGGTTCAGTTGATAAAAGTTTCTCCAACAATCCTGGTTATAAGCCCTGTACTTGGAGTGAATGCTTGTACCGGTGAGCTAGCCAAAGTTCGTTTGGTCTTTGAACTTTGGTTCCTTTCATTGTTAAGATTGTAATCGGCACTGCAAATTCCTTCGATGCCGGTCGTGTTAATGACTCTATAACCAAGATTTGACAAAATCTCGCTTAATTATGCTAATCTATCCTTACAACAATGATGCATCTTTCCTTTTTATCTCCTCAGATGCTGCCGCAATCCAACTTTCTTGCGTTAGTTTTTCACAGCATTTGTTCGATTATGTATAAGTATTTCCAAACTGTTGTCGTGTCGAAGCAAGCACTAGGCGACTGGAAATAATGAGAATGAAAAAACACAATGATCAGTTGATTGACAACAAAAGTCACGTTAACCTCTCAACATGATTTGCACAAATTTACATCCCACCCTTGAGGGCACACGGGAAGCAAGAAAAACAAACAAATGACACTTCGGAAAGCTCATTTGCCGGGGGTGAAGTTGGTGGCATAAGCCCAAGCGTTGTTGTTGACCGGGTCAGCAAGGTGGTCGGCCAAGTTCTCCAACGGGCCCTTTCCTGTCACAATGGCCTGCACGAAGAACCCGAACATGGAGAACATGGCGAGCCTGCCGTTCTTGATCTCCTTCACCTTGAGCTCCGCAAAGGCCTCGGGGTCATCAGCCAGGCCCAACGGGTCGAAGCTCCCACCGGGGTAGAGCGGGTCGGTGACCTCACCGAGCGGCCCGCCGGCAATGCGGTAGCCCTCGACGGCTCCCATCAAGATGACTTGGCAAGCCCAGATGGCCAAGATGCTCTGGGCATGGATCAAGCTGGGGTTGCCTAGGTAGTCGAGCCCGCCCTCACTGAAGATCTGGGCGCCGGCCTTGAACCACACGGCCTCGCCAAACTTGACGCCATTCCTGGCCAAGAGCTCGGGAAAGACGCAGCCCAAGGCGCCAAGCATGGCCCACCTGGCATGGATGACCTCGAGCTCGCGGTTCTTGGCAAAGGTTTCGGGGTCGGCTGAGAGACCGGCAGTGTCCCAGCCATAGTCACCGGGGAACTCACCAGTGAGGTAGGATGGGGGCTCACCGGAGAGTGGGCCCAAGTACTTGACACGGTCCGGTCCGTACCATGGGCTTCCGGAGGAGACGGGCTTGACAGCTTTCCTCATGGTGACTCTTCCGTTGCCGAGGAGCTCAGGGGCGGCAGGAGAGAGCTTCACCGCCTTTCCGGCGAAGGATGGGGAGGAGAGAGCCATTGTAGAAGCAGCCATGGTACGAAGAGGGCTGTTTGGCCTTGTGTTTAGAAACTTTTAGATGTCTAGAGGCTGATGAGAGGGTGGTGAGCTTCGAGGGGTATTTATACGCAAGGGTTGACACAAGTCTCTTATCTTGGGATATCTATATCTGTCTTTCCATTGGGAGATGAAGATTTTAGCTTTGGTTTTTTCTGTCCTCTTGGCACTCTCTGATCCATCCAAGTTTTTCTTCTTCTTTTTTGGGCTTTGGGGTAAAGAAGAAGAAGAGAAAGGTGAAGCCTCTCACTTGTACATGACAGATAACGCAATTCGATGTAAATTTGAAATTTCTTCATGAAATGACAATAGAATTTAGTAAAGATAAGATCAAGGACACTACATTCACTATAAAACAATTATTGTTGGATCTCCATGCGAATCATTAATATCATCGTAAGACATCGGTCGAATAGTTAAACTGCCAACGGGGAAACTGATGGAAGTCAATCATCGAAATCAGGAGCCAAACATATATTCTTGATGGCTCTTTGGGACATGCAATGCAAACTTGTCGGCTGGAACACTTTGAACAGTGGGTTTGACGTTGAGAGTCTGATGTGGTCGGCTCAAATTGTTTCTCGCATCACATCAATTACAAAATCACGGGAAGGGGCAATTTGAACTCTCAATATATTTTCTGTAAGATATGTTGGGCTGCAAAAATATCATATCCGTCCACTATTTTCGATCTATTTTGGATCAAGACCGTCCAAAAAATCTGGAGTTCATCGATATATGACGTGATATTTCATGAACTTTCAAATAATTAGGATTCGGTACTCGATGAAATTTTCGTACAATTACAATTTTACATGGTGAGTCAACATTACTGATTCAGCTAAGCCTCGCCTCCGTGTCGGGTGGAATAAAAAATAAAAAAATAAAAAGGTTAAAAGAACAAGAAGAAAGAGAAAGAAGAGAAGTGCTGCTAAGAGAAATGTGCTCGTTAAGCCACCATTTCTGATAATATCATGACCTGCCGATTTTCCCAAAACCTACTATTATAGATATACTTTAATCTTATCTCTCTAGTTGAGTTTTTCTATTTTCAAAAGTTTGGGTTGGACAAATTTTTTTGGAATTTTAGCGGTTCGTATTTCTTTATAGTTCCGCCAACCCACATGTGATGTGTAAATAATGATAGTTGTGTACCATAATCAGTAGCTAGATATGGATAAGGGTGGGCATGGAATACATATAGTGAGCTACAACAACGGTTAAAGAGCTTAATATAACTAGATTAAGAAATAATTGAGCATGCCATGATTGTTAGGATCTTGTATAGGCCTTTATGGTCATGGCCTGTAAATGGACCTTTATGATATTCTAAAATATCTTTTATACTATGACCAATGCCCTAGTTGGTCCTATTCATGTGACCTGCTATCAAGAAAAGAATTGCAATAGCTAAATGATGATGAGTAATACCGGTCAGCCAAAGACCTCCAAGTAATTAAGCAATATCTTTTATTGTTTGTTTCACAACAATAAATAATTCAATTTTTTTTTGTATAAATGAATATTTTCTACAAATAATTAGATATAAATTATTATCCATAACAAAAATGGTTTTGGTTGAAAAATTATTTCGAACTGGACAAGAGATCAAATTTATGTAGATGTTTTCTAAATTATTCAACTTCCATAAAATAAGTAAAGCCTAAATTTAACCCATTTTGCTTGGGAAACAAGCGAAGCATAACTTTTGATAGTAACATTAGTCGAAGATCAAATTTTCTTTTCACGCATATATAGCAGAAGTTGTTCTCCTGTTTTGGAGCTTAAAAGTAAAAAGTTCAAGTTCCATATACGACCCGCGATCTATCTTCTCTGTTCTTTTTCCTAAATCGATTCTTATAAGCCGAAGCTCCTATTAGCAATCGATTTAGTGCTCGAATAATGGTAATGACGGCTTAGTTCATCGCGACCTTCATTGGGTGTGCATGTCTTTCCAAGAACATAGGCATGCATGGCATTGAATACACCATATAGAAATAGACCGAGTCAAACCAGATTAAGTTCATAGGATGGATGACAAAATGTACGAACAATGAATTATCAATTCAAGCTAGAATATCAAATTCGTGTGGGCTGAAGAGTTGTACAACTAAGAAGCTGGGCTGTCCCACTTGATGAACATTGAATTTTCTATGCTGAGATAGCGTTATCCAAATTGCCCCGAGTGGCATCCTCCCATTGGTGGGAAAAATCTGAATTTTCAGAAATTATCTCTGTAATACACCCCCAAAATCAATGGATAAATGAATAAAATTTAAATGATATGAGACGATCGGAAGACATAATAAGTGGCGTAGAGAGCGCCAAGTAGATAGACAAAATCGGACTTCCAAAGACTCGCAAGCCAATAGGAGTTCAGATAGAGATCTCTAAGATAAGGACCCTCTCTTGTGCAAACCTGTATTTATATTGCCCAACGAAGGCCAACAACCATCAACACCCTCCATTTCAACTATCTCTTGCTCTCGAATCCACTCCACAATGGCAGCTTCCACCATGGCTCTCTCCTCCCCCTCGCTCGCCGGACAGGCGGTGAAGCTCTCCCCCTCCACTCCCGAGCTCCTCGGCAACGGGAGAGTCTCCATGAGGAAGGCTGTCGGCAAGAACGTCTCCTCCGGGAGCCCGTGGTATGGCCCGGACCGCGCCAAGTACCTAGGCCCGTTCTCTGGCGAGCCCCCGAGCTACCTCACCGGCGAGTTCCCCGGCGACTATGGCTGGGACACCGCCGGGCTCTCGGCTGACCCTGAGACCTTCGCCAAGAACCGCGAGCTCGAGGTCATCCACGCCAGGTGGGCCATGCTCGGCGCCCTAGGGTGCGTCTTCCCTGAGCTCCTGGCCCGCAATGGCGTCAAGTTTGGCGAGGCCGTGTGGTTCAAGGCTGGTGCCCAGATCTTCAGCGAGGGCGGGCTTGACTACCTTGGCAACCCCAGCTTGATCCATGCTCAGAGCATCCTCGCCATCTGGGCCTGCCAGGTAATCCTGATGGGAGCTGTCGAGGGCTACCGTATTGCCGGCGGCCCGCTCGGTGAGGTCACCGACCCGCTCTACCCCGGTGGGAGCTTCGACCCGTTGGGCCTGGCCGATGACCCCGAGGCCTTCGCCGAGCTCAAGGTGAAGGAGATCAAGAACGGGAGGCTCGCCATGTTCTCCATGTTCGGGTTCTTTGTGCAGGCCATTGTGACAGGAAAGGGTCCGTTGGAGAACTTGGCAGACCACCTTGCCGACCCAGTCAACAACAATGCTTGGGCATATGCGACCAACTTTGTCCCTGGGAAGTGAGTGTGAGGATGACATACAGTTTGGTTTCAATCGAGGGTCTTGAGTGGGATTGGCTAATCACTGGTGTAATATGGATTTGGTTGGAAATGATACTTTCTCAGAAGTTGTGAATTACATGTATTCCTCCAAGCTTGAGTGACATCTTCAATCATCTTCCTCCCCTTCTCCACTCAGCTCCCACTTTCTTTCCTTGTTCTCCTTCATTATCTGCCGCTTAAGATCCATCGATCTGTCTGCAAGTACTGTCATCAAAAGCTTTCCTATCGGACAAGCGATATTCCGCCTCGCCTAGTTTGAAATGTCTGTTCGAGTCGTGAGTTGTGTCCTCAACCAGAGGGAGCTTATTCTATTAGCTTCTCTCCAAATTATTTCTGGTGGCGAGAAGGAAGGATTTGCTGGCACAAGTTATGCTGTCGAAACAGAACAATCCTTTCTATTTCCTTGCAACAACGAAGAGCGCTATCGAGATTACCAACGACGGCATCTTCCTCAAACAAACGAGGAATGTCGAAAATGGCTCTGGTTCTATTGACTAATATGTTGGACATGACACTGTTTGTTGACCCCATATTTCTCCCGCAAATTAAGTTGCAATCTAATTTCCCACCTTCGTTTGGTTTGTGCACAGCCATCTTGAGTTTGATGAGTTGTTAGAAGACGTACATTTGCTTCAATAAGTAGTACGTCTGATTTGCCTCGTCCCCGTTTTGTATCGTTGTGTATCTCGTATATATCTTTTCGTATTAATTTGGGGTCCATAAGAATAATTGTCCCATCGCCTGCATTTGGTATTCCAGTGAAATATGAAGATCCTTGTCACTTTATTTGTATTTCGCTAGCAATTTACCAACTAATTGTCCCTAAAATTTTTCCGTCCTCGACATTGGAGTGTATTCACCAAACTCTTCGTACATAGAATTGAATTCATATGTCTTAATAAGTCCTATTTACACCTCTATACTTCTCTATTCTCCATTGTAAGAGTTAAAATAATGGAATTTCCCTATAATAGAAGTCTTGACGGAGCGGAGGAGGACTCCACAAATTTAAAGTTGTGGTCTCCACTGAAGAATAGTAGTGGAATAAATAAATGGATAAAAACACAATAAATAGCTTTATTGTGAAAGGAAAATTTCCAAAATGGAATGGCCTATATAAATTATGGTCAAATGTGAAAGCGCTAGTGCAATAAGTAAATATGTGAAAGCTAATGCGGAAATAAAAACTTCAGAATAAATAGAGTTAGAGAGTAAAGAAAATTGAACACAAGATATATAGTGGTTCGGCTTAGATCAAGCCTACGTCAACTCTCCCACGATGACAGCCTATTGGCTGGAGTTCACTATGAATCAAAAGAGTTACAATCTCAATGTCTAAGCTTCTCAGCTTCACTCTCACGAAGTTCGTGTGTCACACTCTTTTGAGTACAAATAAAGCTCTTAGTGATTCAGACTTTAGGAAGATTACTCTATAACGTTCGTACAACACAACTTGAAATAACTCCCTTAAATACTCCTTCATGCCTTCATAACCGTTGGCACCTTCCAAAGGAATTCTTCCAATCTACCCGTTGGACAGAATCAATCAGGAGATCTCAAGCTATAGATAGAAACAATAGAGAATCCGTCAATCCCGATCTCCCATTCAATCAGAATCTCCAGTTTCCTAAAGTGAACACTTGCTCCATATAATTGATTGCTTCCATAAATGAAATAATCAGATCCAATCAATGTATAAGCTGTCGAAGATATATATATCAATCCAGATCTTCGTGGGAAAAGAATAAGATCAATAAGATCTATAACCATAATAACTTAAGTCTGTCTTCCCCAAACTTTGGAAAAGTCTGACCACCTCAGACTTTGGGAAAGTCTGAACACTTCAGATTCTGGGAAAGTCTGACCAACTCAGACTTTGAGAAAGTCTGAACACTTCAGATTTTGATACAGTTTTGTAATCGTCAAAACTAGCACCAACAATCTCCCCCTTTTTTATGATGACAAAACCTTCCTGCAATCATATTATATGCTATACCAAAACAACTTGAAATATAACATGTTAGCATAACGAGATAAGGAGAACAAGATCCATCAGAGTATGCAAATCAAAGTAAGTAGAATAACCAAAAGGTCCAAAAAGAGAGGATCAAAATAATATATGCAAATATCAAACCACAAAGTCCAAATCAGTCCAAAAACCAAAACAAAAACCAAACCCAGCCAAAACAAAAACCAAACCATATTCAAAACAAATCGTCTAATCCATCAAAACAAAACTTCTAAACCTCAGGCCACTTTCTCCCCCTTTTTGTCATCAATCAAAAAGCTAATTAGAACGGGGAGCACGAACAAGATGAAAATTATCCATAGAACGCACAGTCTGCTCAACCCGTACTATGTCTTGTTGCATCTGATCCATCCTCTGATTGACGAACTGCTTAAGCTGCTCAATACTTCGTTCCAGGGAAGAATATTGAGTTTGGAGACCAGTAAGTAAAGCAATAATTTCCGCAGAACGATCAGTAGAAGCAGTTGGTATGAACTCTGTTGGTCTGGAAGGACCACCCTCTTCTGGTTGTCCTATATTAACTCCCCCTGTCTCGAAGTCAGTTGATGTAGGAGTTTTTGAAACCACTTGTGGAGGAGGGGGAGAGACAACAAATGTACCTTCTGGTGGAGCCATATTATCCCTTGGAGGACTTGGAACCAGTTCTTCTTCCTCTTGATCAGTCTCTGTTTTCTCAGATTCTGTTTCCTTGTGAGTCTCTTCTTCTGCAACATCTTCCTCAACATCTTCTTCTTCATCCTGGAGAATCAATGACCGCTTTGCCTTTTTCAGCGTGTGAGGAGATTCCTGCAAAGTCTCCTTGCCTTTTATCTTTATTCCAAATGAGACTGACTTTGAGGGACTAGCTTCTGAGGGTAAATTTTTCAATCTCATCTTTGTAATCATATTTTTTCCAATAGTCAGAGGAACGACCAAAGTCTCACACAAAATCGATGGAATTAGAATGTTCAGATGATGAAAAATTTGGGTGATCAAGGAGGCGTATGGCAACTGACCTTTACCCTTCTGTACTACTCTGTACATTTGGTATAAGACAACATATGACATAGAAACAGTTGGATTTCTAATGATGCCATACATAAGCCGTGCCTCAGATTTGGAGATATTTGTCTTTGATGCTGCTTTTGGCTTCAGGCAACTAATTATAATCTTGTGCAGAATAGCATTCAGAGGGGATAGCCGAGAGTATGTGAGTGTACCTTCACTTGATTGATCGGTAGACAGGGCAGCAGTGATTTCTCTATCTGATACAGTGATAGGGATAAAGCCAGTCCGTGAAACTCCAAGGATGTCAGCAATTATGTCCACATTGAGAGTATATTCTTTGTTAAACACAGAAAATCTCAAAGTGTGTCGATCAGGAAAAGACAAATTCGAATAAAAATATGCGGTTAATTCTGCACAACTTGGAACTGTGGAGGAACAGAATTTGTCAATCCCAAGCCGACCAAGGTGGACCCCAAGATAGACCTTGATTGAGTTTAGATACTCAAAATCAACATGCCGTGGATTCATGACCCCACGTTTCAGCAATCCTTTATAAGCATTTTGATGCCTTTTTGAGCAGAAAAGAGGATCGTTTATCTCTGACCTACTGACATCAAACCCTTGCACTGGCTTAAAATGCAAAAACATTTTCTCATCTTCATCCATGGGTTCGTGAGAATAGGAGGCACTGAATCGTGGGTCTATTGGAAAGTTTCTCCGTGCTTCATCTGCCGTTCCAGGAGGAGCAATAGAAAGTCGTTCTATTTCTTGCAAAAAGACAGGTTGATTTTTGTATCCACTATCTCGCAGAAATTCATCAATAGTTGTCATAGCGCTACCACCACTCACCAATGTCTGATACAATTTGTAAATAAACTTTGGGTTCCGTTTTTTGAGAGGAGCAGCGCTACTTACTGGTTCTGTGAGTCCCTGTTGAGTCTCAATCCTTGTTTCCATAGAGCCGGTTGCCGATTCTTCATGCAATTCTTCTTCCTCAGTAAGATCAAGATGAGTAGGTCCAGAACTAGTGCCAAAATGCTTGTTTGCTAGTCGAGACGATTTCCGGGAGGCAGACATTGTGCGTTCGTAGAGAGAGAGTTTTCCAGACAAGAGGCACGAAACTCTGAAGAAGATGAAGAGACCTAGGGTTTGCGAAGAAAAATCTATTCTTTTAACGATGGTTTTCAAAGAATAAAAATAGCAATTTTGAAAAGTTTCCAAAAACTATCAATCAACTAATTAATATAAAGGAAACGGATAAACAAAAAGATACGATGGTTCAGAAGTCGTACCTTTTGACAGATTTCCAGAAGTGTCGATTGGCGGGAAACATGATATTTAGAAAACTAAACACAAATCAAATTTTATATAACCTGACCGTAAGTCTGAGTCTGCGTCTGGGTCTGAGTCTGAGTCTGAGTCTGAGTCTGAGTCTGAGTCTGCGTCTGAGTCTGGGTTTGAGTCTCAGTAAGAGAGAATATTCAATTTGCTTCGAATGAACTCAAATGACCGTTTATTCAAAGGTTTCGTAAAAATATCAGCTAATTGATTCTGAGAATCAACAAATGTGATCTTGACATCCTTCTTCTGTACATGATCTCTGATGAAATGATGTCGTATTTCAATGTGTTTTGCTCTAAAGTGTAAAATTGGATTCTTAGTAAGATCCATGGCACTTGTGCTATCACACCGAATTTCAACACAATACTTTTTTATACCAAAGTCTTGTAATTGTTGACGCATCCATAGAATCTGAGAGCAACAACTCCCAAGAGCTACGTATTCAGATTCAGCCGTTGACATTGCAACAGTGTGTTGCTTCCTTGATAACCAAGATACCAACATACTTCCAAGGAGTTGACAATTTCCTGTAGTACTTTTCCTGTTTACCCGAAATCCTCCCATGTCAGCATCAGAGTATCCTAATAGAATAAAGTTGTTTTCCTTGGGATACCAAAGTCCAAACTTTGTGGTAGACGAAATATATTTGATAATTCGTTTGACGGCTGAAAGATGTGATTCTCTTGGATCTGATTGAAACCTTGCACACAAGCAAACGCTAAACAGAATATCAGGTCTAGAGGCAGTGAGATATAATAAGGATCCAATCATACTCCTGTAAAGTTTTTGATCAACTTTTTCTCCTTCTGAGTCTTTCTTGAGTTTTGATGTCGCTGCCATTGGAGTTTCAACCTTTTTGCAATTTTCCATTCCAAACTTCTTGACAAGATCTTTTGCATATTTCTCTTGATGTACAAAGGTACCTTCAGTAGATTGTTTCACTTGTAGTCCAAGAAAAAAGGTTAATTCCCCCATCATACTCATCTCAAACTCTTGCTGCATATCCTTCGCAAAATTCTTGCACATAGTTTCATCAGAAGATCCAAAAATAATATCAACATAGATTTGTACCAATAAGAACTCATGACTGGTCCTTTTAATAAATAGAGTTGTATCTACTTTGCCTTTTTCAAATCCACAATGAATAAGAAAAGAACTCAACCGTTCATACCAGGCTCGAGGAGCTTGTTTTAGGCCATAGAGAGCCTTCTTTAATTTAAAAACATGATAGGGATACTTAGGATCCTCAAAACCAGGAGGTTGTTCAACATAAACTTCCTCTTGAATTACTCCATTTAGAAAGGCACTTTTGACATCCATTTGATATAACCTGAAATCATGAAAGCACGCAAAGGCAAGTAATAATCTGATAGCTTCTAACCTGGCCACATGAGCATAAGTTTCATCATAATCAATTCCTTCCTCCTGAGTGTATCCTTTAGCCACCAGTCGTGCTTTGTTTCTTGTAATCAAACCTTCTTCATCTAGTTTGTTTCTAAACACCCATTTTATTCCAATAATAGACTTTTCTTTAGGCCTTGGAACTAGCTCCCACACATCATTAATAGCAAACTGTCTCAGTTCATCCTGCATTGCTTCTATCCAGCTATCATCTGCTAAGGCTTCTTCTACTTTCTTTGGCTCAATTTCAGAGATTAAGGCAATTGCACTGGATCCCTCTAGTTTTTCAGGAATGACAGGAATTCTTACTTTTGATCTAGTTTGACGTCCATCCTCAATATTGCCAATAATATTTTCCAAGGGATGACTCGACTTGTGTTTCCACTTCCTTTGACTTCCTGAGTTTGAATTTTCACTATCCAGATTCTGTGAGTTGTCATCTTCAATTTGTTCAACAACTTCTAGTGGAACATTGTTTTCTTCAGTACCAACTTGTCTTGTAACCTCTAAATCTGTGTCTACTTCATGAAATTTAACATGAATAGATTCTTCCACACAATGAGTCCTCTTATTATAAACTCTGTATGCCTTACTTGAAGAAGAATAACCAAGGAAGATGCATTCATCAGATCTACTATCAAATTTCCCAATCTTGTCTGCAGAGTTCTTAAGAATAAAGCATTTACAGCCAAAGACATGAAAGTAAGAGACATTAGGCTTTTTGTCTTTATAAATCTCATAGGACGTTTTGTCCATCAAAGGTCTAAGAAACACTCTGTTGATAATATAACAAGCGGTAGAAACAGCTTCTGCCCAAAATCTAGAGCTGATTTTGCTGTCAATCATCAGAATTCTGGCCATTTCATGCAAGGATCTATTCTTCCTTTCTACAACACCATTTTGTTGTGGTGAATAAGGAGAAGAAAACATATGCTGTATCCCAAAGTCATCACAAAATTTAGCAAACTCTGCATTCTCAAATTCACCACCATGATCTGATCGAATGCTTGAAATCACATATCCTTTCTCATTTTGAACTTTCTTAGCAAACTTGACAAAGTATGCAAATGCATCAGACTTATTTGCTAAGAAAAATACCCAAGTATATCTAGAAAAATCATCAACTATTACCAGACAATAACTCTTACCACCAATGCTTTTTGTTCGATTTGATCCAAACAAATCCATATGAAGAAGCTGAAGCACTCTTGTAGTAGCAACATGATTTATAGACTTGAAAGAATCCTTTAGCTATTTTCCCAAAGTACAAGATGTACAATCTTCATCTCTTCGAAATTTCAAGGATGGCAGACCTCGAACAAGTTGCTTTGAAGAGATCTTGGAAATTTGTTTCATATGAGAATGACCAAGTCTCTTATGCCATAATTCTACTTCTTTCTGTAAAGATATAAGACACTTAGGAGTCTCAACATGCATATCCAATAAATATATATTACCATGTCTCCTTCCACTGAAAGTCTGCGAATTATCTTTACTTGAGGCAAGACAAACTCCTTCTTGGAATTGAATTTTATAACCAGTATCGCAAAGTTGACTGATGCTGAGTAGATTATACTTCAGTCCTTTGACCAAAGAGACATTATTAATAGAAAGCTTTCCAATCTTCACAGTTCCTCGGCCAATAATCTTCCCTGTGTTGTCTCCTCCAAAGGCTACTCTTCCTCCATCAAAACTTTCTAATTTAATGAAATAGCTTGAATCTCCTGTCATATGTCTTAAGCATCCACTGTCCAAGTACCATTTTGATTGAATTTCCTGAAAAAGAACTTATTTCTTTTTAGGTACCCAGATCATTTTGGGTCCTTTTTGGTTAGAATAAGACAGGGGAGTTGTCCATCTCTTGCTTAGGGAATTCATTTCCCTTGAACCTTCTTTTCCATAATTAAAGCACTTAATAGAATTTCTTCCAACATGTTTAATAAACACTTTTCTAAAATGATTTTCATAAACTCTTTTCGAAGGCATTTTTTCAAGTCTTTCTTTGACTTTTGGAAAATCAATCAAAGGAGATTTCTCAAAAGGCATTCCTAAACCTTCCTTTTTGAAGTAAGGTCTTTGAACTGAAAGAATCTTTTCTAATTTATCAGAAGCAAGAGAAAACTTTTTTGTAATAGAAGATATTTCAGATTTTAAACAAATATTTTCTTTTTCAAGAGAACTAAATTTATCCTGAGAAATCAAAACCTCATTATCAAATTTCTCTTTCAAAGAAATCTTCTGTTGTTTGAGAATCAGATTTTCCTTTTTTAGCTCAGCAATCTCTTTAAAGGAGAAATCTAATTTGGAACAAAGATCATTTATATAATTAGCTATTTTAATAGGGACTCTATAATTGTTTACCTGATGATCAAAATCCTCTGAGTCAGAGTCTGAATCAGATTGAGCCATTAAGCAGATGTTGGCAAATTCCTCATCACTTTCTTCACATTCTGTGTCACTCCAGGTTTCAGCCTTTATAGCCTTCTTGTTTTTCTCGTACCTTCCATTCTTTTGCTTGAGAAGAGGACATTCTGGCTTAATGTGTCCTTTCTTTTGACAATTATAACAGGTAATCTCAGCATAAACATTTCTTTCATCAGATTGTCTTCTTTGAGCATTCGAGTTCCTCCAAGAATTGGATCCTTTCCAATTTGATCTGTTTCTGTTGAACTGTTTGAACTTCTTAATGAAAAGAGCCATTTCTTCTTCATCAAGATAATCATCTGAACCTGCATCATCAGAAATAATATTAGATTTTAAAGCAATAGATTTCTTACCTTTGATCCCTTCATCTAGATTGAGATTTTTCACTTCATAAGATTGAAGTGTTCCAACTAATTCATCCACTAACAATGGCTGAATTCTTTGAGTTTCTCTAATAGATGTTCTGATATGATTCCATTCTTGTGATAAACCTCGCAAAAGCTTGTTAACTTTCATTGGTCCAGTGATTGGTTGTCCTTGATTTGCAAGTCCATTGACAATCTCTGTGAACCTGCTGAACATATCCGCAATTGATTCACCATTTTTCATTTTGAAGGCTTCATATTGTCCAAGCAAGATATTCAATCTTGTTTCCTTAACACGATCAGTTCCTTCATAGGTGACATTAAGTCTGTCCCAAATTTCTTTGGCTGATTCACAGGAAGAAATTCTGTTATATTCAGTAAGAGATAAAGCACAATAAAGAGAATGAGTAACCCTTGAATCAATGTGTTGTCTCTTGATAATATCAGCTTGAGGTATCACTCTAGTTTCTCCAGAACTGGTAGAAGGAATTACTCCTTGTTCGATTATTTCCCATTCCATAGGATCCTTTGACTTCAAGAAAATTCTCATTTTATTCTTCCAGACACAGTAGTCTTTTCCATCGAAGTAAGGAGGTCTAAGAAAATGTTGTCCTTCCACCACACCTGCTCCACTAGCACTTGCCATAGATCGTTAGCTCAGAAGTAAAACACTTCTTAAAGAGAGCAACCTTGCTCTGATACCACTTGAAAGCACTAGTGCAATAAGTAAATATGTGAAAGCTAATGCGGAAATAAAAACTTCAGAATAAATAGAGTTAGAGAGTAAAGAAAATTGAACACAAGATATATAGTGGTTCGGCTTAGATCAAGCCTACGTCCACTCTCCCACGATGACAGCCTATTGGCTGGAGTTCACTATGAATCAAAAGAGTTACAATCTCAATGTCTAAGCTTCTCAGCTTCACTCTCACGAAGTTCGTGTGTCACACTCTTTTGAGTACAAATAAAGCTTTTAGTGATTCAGACTTTAGGAAGATTACTCTATAACGTTCGTACAACACAACTTGAAATAACTCCCTTAAATACTCCTTCATGCCTTCATAACCGTTGGCACCTTCCAAAGGAATTCTTCCAATCTACCCGTTGGACAGAATCAATCAGGAGATCTCAAGCTATAGATAGAAACAATAGAGAATCCGTCAATCCCGATCTCCCATTCAATCAGAATCTCCAGTTTCCTAAAGTGAACACTTGCTTCATATAATTGATTGCTTCCATAAATGAAATAATCAGATCCAATCAATGTATAAGCTGTCGAAGATATATATATCAATCCAGATCTTCGTGGGAAAATAATAAGATCAATAAGATCTATAACCATAATAACTTAAGTCTGTCTTCCCCAGACTTTGGAAAAGTCTGACCACCTCAGACTTTAGGAAAGTCTGAACACTTCAGATTCTGGGAAAGTCTGACCAACTCAGACTTTGAGAAAGTCTGAACACTTCAGATTTTGATACAGTTTTGTCATCGTCAAAACTAGCACCAACAAAATGTCTATATAACTAGCATTATTCTTTCCAATGTGTATTCCAGCGGTCTAAGCCCAGCAAGCCCAATGGGCCGAAGAGCATCTTTGACCATAAAACTTATATTATGAATTTAGACTAATTTAAACTCGATCTAGTTCCCCAAGTCATCAATTCTACCCAAGAATCTCTTGCATGGGGTAAACTCGATTGTGGTTCTCTTATTAACAAATTAACAGAAAAAGGACAATTGAAATTAGCGATCTTTCTTGAGTGTTATTTTAAAGGTTTCAAACTTTTTATAGATTGAATTGTGTTATAAACACTCTATACTATTAAGATTTGAAAGTTTAAAACTATTGAGCTCATTGTAAGTTACCATAAAATATCCTTGCCCGAAATATGCCATAACTAAACAACTTAGTGCTCACCGCTCACAAGTTCACCCACATTGTGGTGTTGGCTATGCTACGTATGTATTGCTATTACAACCATAAATCTCTCTCTCTCTCTCTCTCTCTCTCTCTCTCTCTCTCTCTCTCTCTCTCTCAAGTTGCAAATTACTTTTGAATTTTTCCAAAAAACTTTTACCACTCCAATAATAACCGTTAGAAATTAGAAGAAATCACTTTTCTTTTCTAGTTTTTGACATATAAATTGGGATATCAGTTACCTACTTTATATAGACAATCTTTAAACATTGACTGAAGGTGTAAAGTAACTGTTTAATTTATAATTTGTTCAAAATTGTATCTGAATTTTAATCTATTATACAATGTGATTTCTAAGTGATTGATATAAATTCAACTTAATATCTGAATTATACAAAAATATCCAATATTTTCATTTCATTAATTCTTTCATGGGTAATATATAGTTCAACGATTTAATTAAGCATGTACAAAAAAATCGTCAATAAAGTTAAAGAAATTAAAAGTTCCAAAATTATACTACACATCACATACTTAAGAGATCATAGTAAATGAATTATAAATTTGTTAAATAAGTTATAAATTAAAACAAAATTTATGAATAATATGCCGTCATCTTTTCTATAATTCTCGACCGGGCAGCAATTTTTCCCTCCGCCTCTCTTCTATCAAACTGCTGAGTCAGATGCACTCCCACTTCTTCTCTTCACTCGAGCGAGTCGAGAAACGACTCAAACTCGACCACCACCGCCGGCGCCGCCAGCCACCTCAAACCACCGCTTCATCGTCACTCGACCATTCTCCGATCTCCCCTCTATACCTTCTCTCCTCCCAACCCCACGACCGACAAACCCTCGATCCTTCTCCTCCTCATCCTCCTCAAGATAGCAGCGAAGCACCAGAAGCGTTCCTCTCTTGCTCTCCCCAGTTCCGTTCCCCGCCCAGATCTCCTTCGCCGCCGGCGACCAAGATCGACGCCGGTTCGGCCGACGACATCGACCGGTTGATGCGGATGCTCGGTTTGGGGAACTGTGAGCTGAAACCTCGCGGAGAAGGAGCGGGTTACGGGCGCGCCACGGCTTGCGAGTGCGCGGGAGGGTTCTACGAGCGAATCGCCGGGGTGAAGGGACCGAAGTGCCGGAAGGAGGCGGAGAGACTGGATCGATGGATTGAGTACTACTCGAACGGCGGCGGCGCTGAGGAGGATGAAAGGGTTGAGCCATTGAGGTTGGTGCATTTGCTTCTGGGGAAAGCTGCTTCTGTTTGCGAGGGTGGTGGTTGCGGTTCTGGTGGGTTGGTGTTTCCTTCCACTGTTGCTGAGTTCCTTCATAATGATCCTCCTGGTCCTGATGATTAAAGCCAAAAAAGGGGTAAAAAAGACGGAACTTTGATCCATAGTTCCATCTTTACAAGATTGTGTAATTGTTATCCTCGTAGTCATTTTAGTTACTTGCGAGGAATCCTCATTTTCTTTTATGATGTATGTCGTGTTCTTGTTTGTCGGAATGTGATACTTTGTGGAGTGAGGTTGCGCAACGGGAAAATATATATGTGCAGTTCCTGTTTCCGGGCTCTTTTCTCTGATCAAGCTTTGTTCTACTTGTCATTGACATCTCTGATCAAGCTTTGCTCCGGACAGGCAGCTTGATCGCTTAACATGATAAGGATATTGAATGCAAGTAACTAAAGACTGTCAAAGCTCACTGGATTGAGATCTTTGAATTCGTAATGCAGAATTCGCTAAAATGTACGTAGAAAGGGGACAAAGAGAGCGGGTGGACTAATCCTGTTTGAAAATTGGTTCTGCTAGCACTAGAATTAGCAGGTGTCCACAATGCTTTCCAAATCTCATTGCTTTCTAGATTTCATTGCATCAAAAGTACTCAGTTTCATGTTGCCTAGCCCTTTAGTTTTAAAAGGGCAGCCAGGACCTCATTCATGTCTGGTCGGTTTGCTGGATCTGGAGAAGTGCACTGATAAGCCAGTAGGAAGAGCTTTTCTATGGTTTCTAGCTGCTTTTTGGAGACATCCAAAGCTAGCAGAGGGTCCAAGATTTGGAAAATCCCATCGGTTCCGTTTGCAAGAGCCTTCTCTGCCAGCTGGTGCAAACTGATTGGGGATTCGTTCTCTTGAGTGAGTGCAGTCGGTCTCCTTC
The DNA here is from genome assembly GCA_030064385.1 of Melaleuca quinquenervia. NCBI lineage: Eukaryota > Viridiplantae > Streptophyta > Magnoliopsida > Myrtales > Myrtaceae > Melaleuca > Melaleuca quinquenervia. The sequence continues at coordinate 4,554,477 of CM057721.1, forward strand.
TTGTTAGCAGCTCCAGCATTATTGTTCCGTAGCTAAAAACATCCACCTTCGTTGTGACTTTTCTCATGTAGGCAAACTCTGGTCGAAGGGAGAAAAAAATAAGATACTGATAGAATGAGAGATAGCCAGAGTAGTAATTGATGGATTAGAAATTGCACCATAACGGATCACGAAAAAAGAGTTTAGGAGGAGGAGGAATCATAGGACATATCTCAGTTCTTATGCAATCCATCACAATGCTAATTGCAATGAACAAGTTGAATACCAGCTTTGATGATTTGTGTTTCAACTCTACAGTCAACACTTCAGTACATATCCATGCCTAAATATATCCCATATGGTTTGCTTGCTTTTATACACGCTTTTACCTTATGAATCTGCAGTGCCGATTGAGTAACTTGAGGATTTAATAGTTACCGCTCAGGAAAATGACATCTTTCAATTCAATTCATGTAGAAATTTTTCATAGTATAAGTAAGAATGAATGAGCTAAATACCAGCTGATATTGTTTTATGTGCGTCATGATTTCAGCTTAAATTCTTGCAGAAGCAGATTGTTGGCTTTGATACTTTTAACTTGTGGGAAGTCGAAGGAGAGTGAAATCTTTGGGCTTGTTATGCTCAAGAAATGTTCAGAACTTAACTGAAATGAAATGGCTACTTGCGATGTTTTGGCTAAATCACATGGCCAATTGACTTGTACGAGGAAGAAATTACCTGGTGCCATGTAGCCGATCGTGCCTTGAAAATCTGATGAAGCAGTCATGCCAGTCCCATTCTCGAGATGAACCCCTAGGATCCGAGCAGTTCCAAAGTCACTCACATGAGCCACCCAATCTCCATCCAAAAGAATGTTAGAAGGCTTCAGGTCGCAGTGGATTATGGGGAAATCATATCCAGAGTGCAAGTAACTCAACCCGCTTGCAATGGAAATACAGACGTCAATTCTTTTAGACAGCGTCCACCGCGATCCATCCATCTGAGCGTCATGTACTATGCTATCCAAGTTTCCATTCTCCATGTATTCGAGGACCAAAGCTTTGAATTTCCCACTTTGCCAAGCGTAGCCGATCACCTTAACCAAATTTCGATGCCTCAGCTGGCTAAGGATCTTTACTTCTCTATCGAAACATTTGTCGGATTCTGCAGAAAATTGATGTAAATTCAATTTCTTCACAGCAACAACCTTCCCTTCTTCCAACAGGCCCTTGTATACAGTGCTCAAACTGCTTGCACCGATGACATTGTCCTCACCGAAAAATTCAGTCGCAATCTCAAGGTCTTTCTGCTCAAACCTCTTGAGGTTCATTGCTGATGCATACAGTGGTTCTGTATTCTCAAGCCCTTGTGACTTTTTTCTGCCTACTTTGTACTTGATGATCAAAACTATCAAAACTAGTGCAAAAAGTACAGTGACAGACCCCAGTGCCAATAAAATTCGTGTGTTTCTCTTCGTCAATTTCTTTGAACTCTTCTTGTGGCAAGAGCCAAGAAATTCGATTCCACAAAGACCATCATTACCCGTTAAACTCAATGGATCAATGTTCACAAATATGCCTTTCTCTGGAATGCGGCCTTCAAGATGATTGAAGGAAAGGTTGAGGTGCTTCAAGCTAGAAAAATTGCTGAAGCTTTCAGGGATCATGCCCATTAAATGGTTATAAGAAAGATCAAGCATACTCAAATGCTTCATCTTTGCCAAATCATTGGGGAGTGACCCATTTATCTCATTTTTTGATAGATTCAGGCTTACTAGGGAATCCATACCTGTAAAAGCTTCAACTGGAAGTGGGCCAGAAAGTCTGTTTCCTGAAAAATCAAGAGAAAGCAAGTTTTTGCAGCCTCCGAGCGTTCTAGGAATGGTTCCTGATAGGTTATTATTTGAGACATCAATAGCCTGTATCATTTCCATTTCACCAAACTCATCTGGCACAATTCCCATCAATGAGTTGCGTGAAAGATTCAGATATATCTGCATTCTTTTCATGCTTCCAATCACGGATCTGGGGATTGAGCCAGTAAGATTGTTGTCAGAGAGATCTAATGTCATAAGCCGTATCAGCGTCTCCATCTCTCTTGGAATTGACCCACTAAGCATGTTACCACTGAGGTTTAACAGAGAAAGTGACTGGAGTCCTGAGATTAAAGTTGGAATCGGACCCACCAACCTGTTCCGCTGTAACTGCAAGTTCGTCAACTGTTTCAGTTCAAATATTCCATCAGGTAACGTGCCCTTCAGGGCATTGTCATGGAGAGAGAGGCCTTGGAGAAGAGAGAGTCTCGAGATTTCCGGAGGAATCGACCCAGAGAAGTCGTTTTCAGCCATCGACAGAGTGAGTAACTGGGTCAAATTGCCTATCTCCGGTGGAATTTTACCCACAAAAGAATTGTTAATGATTTTCAGTATGCGGAGATTAATCAGGTTGCCAACGCTGGGTTTTACAACCCCGCTTAACTTGTTGTCGCTCAAATCAAGAGTATCAAGTCTGGAGCAGTTGAAGAGATCATCTGGGATTTGACCAGATATATTGTTGGCCCAGATAGATAAAAATTTTAGATTTGACAAATTCCCTAAGCCCCAGGGAATTTCCCCGCTCAGATAGTTCATGGCAAGACTTATGACTAAAATACCAGTGCAGTTGGTAATGCTAGCCGGTATTGATCCCTCAAGAAGGTTGTCCAAAAGGGTCAAGTTCTTCAAGTTGTAAAGCGATCCGATGTTTTTCGGAATCTGACCTGTGAGAAGATTGGAGCTCATAGACAAATATGTTAAATTAGTCAAATTTGTCAAGGACGAAGGAATTGCTCCAGTGAACCTGTTGGAATGAAGGGTCAGAACCTGTAAGGATCTCAATGAACCTATCTCAGGAGGTATACTACCAGTCAAATCATTCTCAGAGAGTCCTAATCTGGTCAGCGATTTTAGTTGGAATAGAGATAGTGGAATGGTGGAACTGAACCTATTCTTATACAAATGCAAGCTTTTCATTTGAACCAAATTCCCAAGCTCCGGAGGAATGGAGCCCGTGAAGGAGTTAGTGTATAATTCAAGAGCAACAAGTTTGGTACAGTGGCTGAGTTCTTTCGGGATTTCTCCAACGAGGGCATTCTCAAATAAATGGAGGTATTCTAAATTGGACAAGTTGCCGATTTCTCTAGGAATGACGCCCGAGAGTTGGTTTTGACTCAAGTCTAATGCTTGGAGAGATTCTAGTAAACCAACTGACCTAGGTATAGGACCAACCAAATTGTTCCCAAAAGCTGTAAAGAGCTGAAGATTGGTCAAACTTCCTATTTCGGCAGGAATACTGCCGGTCAAATTGTTCCCGATGAGACCAAGCGCCAACAAGGAAGTGCAATTGCGGATACTCTTGGGGATACTTCCACTCAGGAAATTGTTACCGAAATCAATTGACTGCAAATTCTTGAGATTCCCTAACTCTCGTGGAATTGGACCGGATAGAGAGTTCTCATAAAGAATCAATTCCAGGAGCTGCAAGCATTTTCCAAGTTGCGGCGGAATTTTCCCTGTGAAGCTATTAAGGGTTAGATCAAGAACCTGCAGGGCTGAGAGGTTCCCTAGGAACGGGGATATGCCTCCTGTGAGCTGCTTATCCACCAAAGAAATAGAAACAACCTGCTTCGACACTGGGTCGCAGGTAATCCCCGACCAGTTGCAATGAGAATGACTCACTTCGTCCCAGTCATCAAGAGCTCCCAATGGGTCACTGGCGATGGAGTTCTTGAAGGCTTTAAGTGCTTGAATCTCAAACTGGGTGTTTGTTTCTTGAGAGAGAGAAGGTAGAACTAGAAGAAAAAACGATATGAGTATCACAAAATCAAGACCAAGCATTTTCATTTTTCCCTGGACTACTTAGAAGGTGAATGAGCTGAAACACTCAGTGAAGACCTTTTATAGTAGGAAACATGAGAAATTCGAGAGGCCTTCAAGTCATACGAAAGAAAGTCTTCTTTCTGCATATGGTCGAACCTAGATCCATGCTGACAAGACAAAAAATGGTGGGTTTAGGACACTGAAATGAGTACCAAAGTTTGACCAGATCACTTGAATTCTGTGACCAAAAATAAAAACCCCTATTGGCCACTAGCTGGAGATGAAGATAAGAGCATGCACATCAGTCAAATTCCTCAAATGTACAAAATAATAAATATAAAACCCGGCCAACCCACGTAACCACAATTTGAAATTCTTATTTTCCTAATAAAAAGTCGCATGTGTTTGCTCTGCCTTGGATTATTTAAATGCGAAAAATTAAACATCCCCAAAGAATGTCTTCCCTCCTATTTGAGAAAAGCTGTATAATCACACAAGACACACAAAAAAAAAAAGACAAAAAAAACCTCGAAAATTATGAACTTTCCTATGCTAGTTGACCAAAAATCCTTTGTATATTTGACCATGAACATGGCATATCGATTGTTCATCGCACCCGTGACTAAAGATTCCTATAAAAGAGAGAAGGACAAGTTCAACCATTTGCACTGCGAAAACCAGACATAGAGACGCAGAGAGCGTGCTGGAGACCTGCCAAACGCGTTTTGCCTTTTGACTAAGGCAGTGTGGATGGAGTTCTCGCAAGTCGCAGATGACCGCCAAAGAGGCGAGGCTCGACTCCTGTTGAGAATCACGCTTGCTGCAGCTTCGTCCCCACAAGGCAACAAAGTAATGCGTCGGTGGCGAATCAACTGATCCTTTGTATTGGGTTGACTGTGGTTCTTCGGTCGACATGGCCATTGTCTTTTTGTTTTCTTCTAATCTTGACTCGTCTCGTGAAGAATTCTGAACTATGACTGATTAGAACAATTTCACCCTAATCTTCACATCTTCATCTTGTAAACCGCTGCTCCTAAGACGAATCTATGCAAGACCATTCACGGTCAATATCTCCTGTTTTGTCCTTCAAGTGGTTTGTTTTTTCCTTTCAATCTGTCTTTTATGAGAACAAGGAATTCTACGTATCTTTTCAATCTGTTTATTAAGAAGAATTATTTAATTAAAACTACTTCAAATGGAGGATCCCAATCTAACATCTTGAGAGAAGTACTTTGATCTCATCAGGTACGGGAAGAAATAAAAGTATTCAAAAAAATGTATTCATAATGTGTTCATCATATTTAAGGGGTTACTGTATTTGATTCATCATGATTTATGCTTGTAACTTTCTAATCTTCATCATAATAAAGCACCCATAGCAAATATTATTAGATGTTGTCTCCATCATGTGTATAATCTAATATGGCTCTGGTGCCAAACATAACTTATTAGAAATTTTGGTACGTCTGGAAAATATTTTCCAGAAAAACGATAATATTTTTTAATATTTAATTGAAACATGAAATTGAATTAGAAAATATTTTTTGTCATTAATACGAAAAATATAATTTGATTTTCCTAAATAGACATACGATATTTGATCACTAGTAACTTATGCATGATGGTAAAGGAACTTGGTACTAGCACCGGAGTCTCAAGTTCATCCTCGATCCAAACATTGGGAATCTTAGGCACAAGCACCAAGGTCCTAGGGTTGACCTCGATGAATTGAGACACAAGCGCTAGGGTTTTGGGCTCAACCTTTAGGGACCACGTGGGCATAGGGGAGCACAGGCACAGGCGTCTCAAGTCTCGAACTCAATAGAGCCTTGCTCAAGCACTAGAGATTTGAGCTTGAGTGTCGAGGACTCAAGCACAACCTTTATCGACTTGGGCTCAAGCATTGGGCTCAAGCATCGGGGACCAGGACTTGAGCACCAAGGATCGGGGCATGACCTTTGTCAACCTCGAGTACAAGGATCCCATCCTCTACATTTGTCAATCTAGGCTCAAGTGTTGAGGCATCAAGTACAAGCACCAAGGCTTCTAGCTCAGCTTGCTTTTGTGGATGCCGACGCAGAATCAAGGGCTTGGGCTCAACCTTAATGAATTGAGACCTAAGCACGAGCATTGGGGTCACAAGCCCAGCCTCAATGGAACCAAGCCCAAGCATTAGAGGCCTGGTCTTGGATGACAAGGACCCATGGAACTAGCATTGGGATTTTGTAAACAAGTTTAGAGCTTGGGGTATAATTATCAATATTTAACTATATTTTGAAAAATGATTTCTCATCTTTAAGAAGCAAATCATTTCTTCAAATTAAAGTATACATTTTCCGTTAACTCATTTTCTTAAGTGAACATACGATTGAAAATAACGATTATTTTCACATAATAAATGGAGCAGGAGAACCTTTAATACCTCGCAAGAGTGACATAATTATTGGAAGAAAAGTTCATACACTTGACAAGTAGTAGTAAAGTTTATCAAGAGAAATATTTAAGAGAACTTCCGATGGAGGATTCCTAAGAGTAACGGGGCTTTTGAGGAATTTTTTTATGGTACGCTCTCTTCGAAGTTGCTTTTAGTTATATTGGGAAAAAAAAATGTCTTGGATTTCTTCTTAGTGCTCTATTGAAAGTCACCTCTATCATCTTTTATCTATCTAGATTTTTCGTTGTTGTGTGCCGATTTCCACTGAGCACTAATTTATTTAGTGTTTAGAATGTTTCGTACTGTGTTGTCTCTAGCAGACACTTCTAGTGGTGTTGTTCTTTTACTCATTGGATGCGCACTATAGAATTTCTTTATTAATTTCTCTATCCTATCCCAACATATCATCCTTTATATGCTATCTTTCATGCCAATTGGCCTCTTGGACATAATTGGTCGGTGCTTTTACCACTAATCAAGCTTTCTTGAGGGGTCTCCTAGTAATCATCCTTCTGGACTGGTTTGTGCTGCTTCCACAATTTTTTTTTTTTTTTGAATTTCCCTAGCTTGAGGAGTGTCTTGGTAGGAGTGTCAAAATTACTAAAACCGGCCTGGACCGAACCAATCCGAAAATATAACGGCGTCAAAATTACCCACATTAGCTCGAACCTAATCAAACCAAATATTTTGGGTAGTTTTAAGTTGGGTCTCATTCTGGTTTGGGTAATAAGAAAAAAGTTATGACATATTATAAGGTTGGTATCCAATCTGAACAGAAACACATTAAACATTAAAAACATTCACAAGGATATAAACATTCACATTAAACCCGGACCAACCCAACAATATAATGTATTTAAAATAATAATAATTATTATTTTTTTACAAACCCATTTTTATAAGATTCAGTTCCGCCTTCCTCAATTCCTTGTTTACTTCAGTTCTTCCCAAGCCCAAACTAAGAAAAAAAGCCCAACCCACAAGCTCAAATATGTTATGTTTTCTTCAGCTCTTCCAGTGTCACATCTTCTTCAGCTCTACTTCAGCTCTTCCAAGAAAATATGTCTTCTTCACAATTTGTTAATTTCTTGTGAAAAGAATTGCTTGTTTCTTGATCGATTTTCTTTGAGAGGGCTGTCCTTGTCATCTAGAAAAGAGAGTGCTTTGCAGCGTTAGTAGTGCTTCATGGTGTTAAGAGGCGTTCGTGGTTGTAAAGTTAGGTATCTAGTGTCGCGTAGAAACGACACATCTACATACCGCAACGTCTTTGGAATTATTAGTAAACTCCAGCCTTGCTTGTTACCCTTAGTCTGGAAGAGTTGACATAAGCCAACCAGAACACCGACTGCAACAAGAGTTTGCGAGTCTTCCACGAAGAAGTTCCAACCTCATGATACAACCAATTCATCCATCCTTGTGTCGGCCTCACAGCTAATGTGTAAATTCCAAGCATAACTAATGCTTCTTTTGCAAATTCTCACCACTTCTTCATTCTTTTTGCGGAATGGATGTTGTTTCCAGTGACACTTCCCTGATGGATGGAAGAAGATCCAGTAGCAAACCCACGTTGAACTACCATCACCACGATTCCTGTTTAAGGAAGCATAACTGACTCTTGTAGTTCTGTGATCGAAATCACGACCGTCCAGGGGTGGCTTGGGAATTCAGGATTTGACAAGGGGCATTTTCGAAAAAGAATAAAAGACTATAAGTCCACAAAGAGGTGCAAATTAGAAACTTCAAGAAAAAAATTATCACCAAAGAAAAAAATTCGAGTAGCAAATTAGAAGCTTCAAGAAAAAAGGTATGAAAGTTGTACCAAAGCGAAACTGAGGCCTCGAATATTTTCTTACATGAACAGATTTTGTAGCTGGGGTTTGCTTCAAGCCTTCAATCACACACTAAACAAGAAGCACACGGGCAGGTACAAAATAGCATCACTCCTGGGCAACTTCATTGATGGATTTTTCATTCAATCATCTCTCAAGAATTTGAGTTATTTTTTTAATAAGGAATTGTTATATGGATCTACCTTGCTAGAAGCTCACAACTACAGCTCTAATAGCTACCAGCACAATGTATTTTTGCAAGCCAAAAGGGTAGGAAGGGACAAAAATAGCATTTTTACCCCAGTAAAAGCTAAGTCATACCAGAAAAACTGGGACTTACCATTGTTATAATCCAAGAGATTGTATAATGGAAGAAGCCAACGGATCATAACGACTCAATGGACGTATCATCTCTCCTAAAGACAAATTTTAGGAGTTATTAAATTTTCCGCCTCAGTAGAAGGTACTTTCCACTGCAGGCTGATAAGAGTCACTCCATGGTTCCTACCTCCAGAGCTCTGTCAGTGCCCAATGACAAGAAGATATAGGGAGCTTATAACCAGTGACCAATCCTTATCTTCCTTAAAAATTCACTTTAGGGGTTCACTGATTGTCAACGTGCAAACTAGCAAGGAGAATGACATAACAAAGCACATTGAAGGTTAAGCAGTGGTTCGCTTGCAAAATAATAATACAAAAGGGGTAAAAAAAAAAAAGAGCAAATCAGAACAAATATGAGGGCTAACACTCTTGCTAATGAAAAACCTGTTAAATGACAACGATGCCTATAAGGCACTAATGATAAATACGTTTTATTGAAGTGTCTACAAGGCCAACAGTCAAGACAGCTACAACATAAGAAATCTGCACCTTACAGAACATATATAAATTGTCATTTCTCAGCCTCTCTTCTTTCCAGAGCAGCTAACTAGGGTTCATAGTCCCAACCTCCTAACACCCATTGTAGCACATATCTTAACAGCACGTACAAGCTAGCGAATGCATATTATCAGCACACACACACATAGAGAGAGAGAGAAGGGTTGTGCTACCCGTAAGTAGCAGCCCAATCCCAGTGTCACAGCATGGATACCAGTCTAGTCCTTAAAATCACCAAACTGCTCTGCGTCAACTTTCAGAGACTTAAGGTATTTTACAGCTTCATCAAACAAAGTGACAGTGCTCATCTGGTTGCCACCTGGAATGATTCCTCTCAGCGCCTTTACCATCTTCTTCATTTTCTGCTGCTTGTGTTCACTGCTCGAACAGCTCCTACTGCTAGAGGACTTCTGGAGAAGAGAAGAGATGCTAAGTTTCCTAGTCTTTGATCCGTAGCTGGAGCAAGAATCAGGGGATGAGCTCTCGTAATTGCCATTGGTCCGTGCAGTGCTCACCTCATCCTCATCATACTCTTCTTCTTCTTCCTCCTCCTCTTCCAAGCTCAGTAAAGCATCAATATCATCTGAGTCCTCTTTATCAGAAAATGAAACTTCCCTCTGCTCATCAAATGAACATTTTATCTCATCTTTCTTCTCTGCATAGGTTGGATAGCTTTGAAAGCCTGGATTTCCAAATTTGGGGGCAATTGCCGGGTGAAACATGATCCGACTCTGGTAAGCAGTCTGGTCAAATACAATGAAATTCTTCGGGCACAAAGTAGATGGTTGAAATTGAAGACCATGGACCGGTGGAAGGTGTTCCATAGCCTGTGGTGGTGGAACCGCAAAACATGCATATGCAGTCGGAAAATCCATGTACTCACCACTCATTTGATTAGTCATGGGATATGTCCCCTTTTTGGGGGGCAAATGGTGGTTGCTCTCCATCAATTTCCTACTAACTATCGTCTGCGGTGAAGATGTAAATTTTTGGCTGTTCGAGTTTGTAACACTGGATCTCAAGTGGCTGAGAATGTAGCTAAAGTTACAGCAGAGTCACAGACCTAAATACTAGATAAGGCTACTTTAATGATTATCAGAACCAAATATTTCACTTTCACAGCATTCCTCCTGCATGAACACAACCAGAGGCCTCTATATTCTGCCCAAAGTCCCAACTCCAAGAGCTTAACAGAGTGAGACTACGTAACAGGTTTAAGCAACTGACGGAAGTATTCAGCCTGTTGTGTAACATGGAAACATGGGAGTTAGGCTACACTTTTCCGTCCTCAAATAAGACAAGCAGGCTAAGGCAAACATGCATAGAAAACTCAGTAAGAACGTGTAGCCAATATATAGACAAATGGCACATAATCTGATGAAAAAGGCTGTTAGCTTTTATATCATATTTAGCATTCAATGCATTAATGACATGATAAAGACAACTTGGGGGGTTAAAGGAAGGCATATTGGTAATGCATGGGTTTATTACAGGCAGCTATACCCAATTATAGAAAATGCAAAGGGGAAATTCCATTTCATCCCTAAACTTTGGGGTGGTCTAAGTGTGCATCCTAAATCACAAACTTCACACCAGGCATTTTCACACCGTGAACTTTTTAGCATGATCTTTCTAGAGTGTCATATTTCATATCCTCAGCCTCAATGAATGTGGAATCCCAATAGATAGTCACTTAAAGGATTTATTTAAGTGTGCAATGTACAGTGCTACAAGCCACAAATTTCGGGGTTGTAGAAGCATCATATAAACTGCAAAGTGCCAAAACTTAAAAGTTCATGGAGGTAAATGCAGCCTTTAAAAGTCTAGGGTTGTACCACAGCTAAAGTTTCAAGGAACAAAGCAAAGTGCACTCAAACAGTACTGAAATGCATTCCCGAAGATGATAGCGATAAGTCATAAACATTGGACACAATGGTGCACAAGTAGGCCACAAATATCATCAAGACTAAACACTAGTGTGGATTTAATCATTTAGAACCACACAACTAAGCACAATAAGCAAAGATATCAATAATTAACTTGAAATTTTCTTTTTGAGAATAGCATTACAGTTTGATCACAATTTAAATAAAAATACTGAAAAGCAAAGTGGCAATTGTTAGTCAGGAAAAGTAACACCTGTCAGCAGTAACTAAAATGGCTCATTTGGGCAAGCACATTCAGTAGGTTCAAGGTAAACACAAGGAGAAAAGCCTAATAAGAAATTAAGATCTCGACCAAGCAAATATCAAAATGAGCACTTCACCTGACAAACTTGCATCAATTCGTAATGGGCAATCAATCCAACACTCATTTTAATTTTGCCAACTTCCTTCACTGCTCGATATCTCTTAAACGTAACTGCAATGTACATTCTCAATACTCCCACAAAATCCAAAATGGCCAAACCGGATGAATATGCTGCCAAACTTTGAAAAACTTCCTGCAAAGGGAAAGCCAAAAAGCTAAGCAGAACGTAGTTCTCTTGCCAAAGATGCCCAAAACAAGTAGTTTGACAAAGAAAAAAGTTATAGTCTTGACAGGGGTTACTAATTTTCTTACTTCATAATGGCTAAAACAATCACTTTATCACTCTCGGTGTGATGTAAAGAATACAGAAAATTGAAGACCTTCAGCAACTCAAATATCACAGATAGAACACCATCAATCGTAGAATGAAGTTTCCCCTCAAGAATCCCACACTCCCGCCCCTTTCAATACCATCAGTTTCTCCTGAATAAAACAGATTTGACAGCAAAAGGGACTTACCAACTAAATTAAACTATAGGATAAAGAAGAAGCCAACCAGGCGAACGAAGTTCCTGAACATCCACGGCATGTTGATCTGCTTCTTCCAAAATCTGAATCGACAAGGAATGACACGTCTCATCATGAAAAAAACAGAACACACGAAGCACGAGGATGGTCATAAAGGGAGAGAAAAGATCAAACAGAGAGGACCCCCAATTGCTAATTACAGAAACAAACCCATCAATAACCATTCAAACAGCATCCACCTATCTAACTCAAATTCACGCTTCAGGACACAAAGACACGGACAGAGGCCCAACTCCCTATAGGCAACACAAATCCATAGCGTCGCTCCCGCGACCCTCACGAAACGAAAAGGGGACGAGATCCGACGCAACCGAGAGAGCAGCGAAGCGCGAAACTCCCTTCGATCCGGCTGCCGACGAGCTCAAACGAAGAAGGAAACTCGACCAGGACGACACGAAGGATCCGACATCTCCATGAGCACGAGAACCCCATCCACTTGCACGCGGAGGAGCTCGAGAGCAATCGAGAGAACCAAGGGAAACCCGAACGACTACGGTACGGATCGGAATCGCAAGCGATAACATCGGACGAAGGGAACGAACCTCCTCTGAATCTTCTCAGGAAAATCGAAGACCTAATCTCCAAGATCACCAGACGCTCGCGCAGAGAGAGAGAGAGAGAGAGAGTAAAGTGACGAGATGCGAAGAAAGAGAGAGAGAGACAGAGAGCGCACACCAGGGAATTAATATTTCATTTTCGTTCCTTTTTTATTTTCTTTTTTTCGGTTTTTTGCTCGGTTGCGCTCCAAGTCAAACGCGGGGGAATCTGGGCCGTCGGATCGGGGGCGTCGGGAACGCCTTTTCCGCGTCCAGCGGATGGCGTTCTGGCCGTCGGATCGGGCACGCGTGGGTTGGGGGGAAGTGTGTGGGCCCCGCTCGCTTTGGCAGGATTTTTGCGTATCTGCGGAGCCGAGAGCAACCCCCCTCGGGAAGAGTGAAATGCCGGCCCTGCCCTTCTCCTCAAGATAATGTTGTTCATCTATAAAACGATGGGAACCATAATAGAATTCGTTCTGGCCGTCAGGGTCGGCGTCACCATCGCCGCCGCCCAAGATCACCGTCACCACAGTTGCTGCCAATCACCGTCACCGCCTCCGCTGGTCACCAACATGGTCGGTCGGTTGCCATAGCGGTCAGCCGATCACCACCAACATCGCTGCGACCCGCTGATTGCCAAATGCCACTCACCACCACCATTGTCTAGCCAATCACCACCACCGCCACCGCCAAATGGTCGGTCACCATCTCCGCCTAAAAGAAAAAATCTATTTTAAGAAGTAGAAACTTTTCCCGACATCAAACGGATTTCTATTTCTAAATAAAAATTATTTATCCTTATTAAACGTATTTTTTTCCTCAGAAACTCATTCTAAAATAAAATTTAAAAAAATCTATTTATAATTTAGAAATCAATTCATGGCTAAAAATTGAATGACGGAGGCCCTGCTATTTACCTTCGCCAAATAATTATAAATATTTATATATAGCAGAGTTACACGTTATAGTAAAGACATTATATTTAAAACAATAATATATATATATACACATATATGTACCTATGTAATACGAAGAAACAATCCATGAACACATGAAAAAACAATTTTATAAATTTCGTGTTACCAACGGAAAAGAAAAGGAGTCGTTTTTTTTTATAGGTATTTAAATTTTGATGTGCAATGGATAAGATTTTATCTATGGAGACAGCAAGCATGGTCTCAGGAGGAAAATCGTGATTGTCCCGCTTACCGTGTGGATATATCCCTATCAATTATAGTATTTTTGTAGATGTGAATTTACTAAGAAGCGAAATGGAACACACTACTTCTCCCCAGCAATTATAGTTTTTTAGTGTAAAACACACGGAAATGGATCCCTTGCCTTGATACGGACCAGGGTCGGAGTGATCGTGTATGGATCCCAACCGTTCGATAAGCACTTTTCCGGCAAAAAAAAAATTCCAAAAATTATTGCCGTTCGATTGACATCAAACCCCAAAAAAAAAAAATGTCAGAGGGGCACACTACTTCTCTCCAATAAAAAAAAAAAGAGAAAAGACAAATCGTAATTGCTAGTGTGATTTCAATCTACGACTAATCCCGGTTTGACCGGGGCTCGGTAGCTCCTCTTATTTTCTACATTTTTTTCTTTATTTTAGTGAAATTATAAATTTTAGGAAAATATAAAGACAATGGAACCAAAATAAAGAAAAGATGCGGAAGATCTTAAAAAAAATGACAAGATGCAAGATTATCTCTGACTACGCATTTAAGGCTTCACAAGACTATTTAAGATAATACATCAACCGAGATACGTACAATTAGAGAGAAGTATGTGCCTCTAATCTCGAAAGAAAATGAACGTATCCTAGAGAATCAAGACAAATCAGAGAAGCTAATCCAGTATTAAGGCTCCATTCGTTTCGTGAAAAATATTATTCTAGAAAAATATTTTCCGGAAATTGTGGTGTTCGAAGGGCGGAAAATAACTCGCCTTGGAAAATGTTTTCCAAATAAAGGAAAAGTCCTTGTAAAAACAGGAAAAATATTTTCCTTTCCCAAAAAAAGGAAAACATTTTCCGACAGCCAACTGATCCTCAATGTCGACCAAATTACCAATAAACTCGCCGCTAGTTGCCAGACTACCGCATGTCGCCACCCTGCCGGCAGTAGTCGGGCGTCCATGAACAAGAAAAAAAAATAGAAATAACAAAAAATTTGTGAATTTATTTTTAAGTTTCAAACGAACACCAGAAAATATTGTTGTTTTCTTAAAAAATGACTTCTTGAAAAATATTTTTCAAAAATACATTATTTTCCACAAAACGAACGGAACCTAATTTTACTTTATAATTTTTTTGAACTAGAGACCCCATGTCAACTAAAGCCGACTTGGAGTGGGAAAGAGACAACGTCGTGTCCAATCACGATCGAGCGGCCGCTAGATGGCAAGACACGATTCGCCCAAGCATCGACTATTTCCAAGCCCTTGCAAGCATTGATCTTGAAATGCACCTTCTGGCTACCTCCAGCACAAACGGCGACCCTATTGAACCCGATCACTTGCATTACGTGCGCGCCCAGGATCGCATAGGGAGGCTTCGAGTACACGAGGACGACGTCGCTCCCGTCCCTAGTCCCCATGCTCCTCACCTCGATCTCCAAAACGATGTCGTTGTTGCGGCAATCCAAGTCCTTGGTGGGCGCCGCCGGGTGCGACGGCCTCTCGGTGCCTTGCCTATAGTCCAAGTCGCGGCAATACTCGAGATTCGCCATCTTGATGTTGAGCGATCGCTTTGCAAAGGTCAAAGAGTAATTGAACCAGGGGTGACTCAGCCCGTAGCCGAAGGGATACACGACGGAGCCCTTGAAGAACTTATAGGCGCGTCGCGGGTAGCCTAGGGACTGGACCGGCCTCAGCAGCATCAATGTCATGGGCAACATGTCCACCTAGTCCGCCTTGTGCCACATCAGCGGTAGCCTTCCACCTGGTAAATGAGTCAGCAGAAATCGCCATAGTATGGTTGCTCATTTATGTAAAATAATAGGATGACGTATAAAGAGTGAATGTGTTTAAGCTTAAGAGAAAAAATCCACCACGTACATTGTTCATTAAGTCTAGACCCAGAATCGAGCGGACCCATTTTATCCTAAGACCATCGATTTTGTGAGAAGATTGGGATTCGCTCGATCCAATGTTTCATTATTTTTGCTTAATATATTTCTATTTGGAAATGGATTCCCGTGTATTGTTCATCATGTCTAGACTCAAATTAAACATGCCCAATATATATCTCGGCTACCGATCTCAAGGGATCGACAAAATCAAAGATTGGGATTCATTCGATCCAATGAAGAGTCTCCCCCCGCCGTCGGAACGTCTGATTCCGGCGAGCGGTTTCTGGGTTGGGAAGTTTAAGGTTTGGGAACATGGAGATGAGTCCATGAATTAGGGGATTCTCTTTGAAATGGTTTTGAGCTTGCATGATAGCATTTCTAACCAAAAAATTGAGTTATGTTCCAAAATAAGTTTCCAAGGAAAAAAATGCATTTGATAAGGACAAATAATCTCTAGGGTGCGTTTGGTAACGGTTCTAGTTCTTGATTTCTCATTCCTGTACATGTCTAGGATGAGAAACATATTTGGCAAATATTCTTAAAAAATTTATGTTCCCGAGATAATAATAATAATACTAAAAGGGAGCTAAGGATGGGTTTTGGATGGGAAATCAAAACAAAAAAATTTAATTTTTTCATTTTTGAACGAAAATGCACAGTACAAGAAAGAGAAAACCGATTTCTTCCTCAATCTTTACTCTCATACCAAGCGAGAAAGAGAAAACCAATTTTATCAAAGATGTTTCTCTTTTCAAAAACTCATTCTAGAACAATTTCTCTAAAAAACTCACTCCTAAAAAAAAACTAATTCTGAGACGAAAATGGTTACATAACGCACCCCTATTTCAGAAACAAAAATCTATTTGATAATGAAAAATAATTTTTTTATGTTTATATTTCATTTTAAAATAGATTTTTCATTTTAGAGTTTACAAGATGTTGATTCCTATAAGTTGCAAATTGATAATTTCATCACATTTTTCATTGTTGTGCAACTCCAAATTCACTTAATTGGTACTTGCACAAAAGAAATAAATTTCAAATTAAAATAACACCACTAGAAAAAATAAAAATTCTTTCGGTCATATCCTTTATTACCTAAAAATTTCCATCATATAAACAGTGGTCAGAGAAAAATAACAAGCCTCTCACGTATAAAAAATCTAATCTCATCTAACAAAAGAAAAGACATAATGAGGCAATCAGATACCATTTGAGGTAACAAAATTTTGAATACAAAAATAATGGAAATACATTGCAAAAGTTGAGATGGGGAGAGGGAAGATTGTGATAAGCAAGATCGACAACTCGACGAGCAATCAAATGACATTCTCAATGCAGAGAAGTGGGTTGTTTAAGAATGCAAAAGATCTTTTTGATTCTGTGCGATATTGAGGTTGGGCTCATTATTTTCTCAAGTATTAGCAAGCTCTATGAATATGCAAGCACCATGTCAGATTTCATCATCATCATCCCCCTCTCTCTCTCTCTCTCTCTCTCTCTCTCTCTAGTCTTAATAGCTGAAAAAGTCGTAATTTTGTTATGAATTTTTTTCTTCTTTTTGGCCCTCATGTCTTTGCTTTGTTAGCTATTTTTTAGTTGCCTTTCTTTTCTCCAAGTATAGTTCAACTATCGATGAATTGGTGTTAATAGTTGAACTATTAATTATTAGCAACGATGCAGTTGCATTGCGCAAATTTATTTGATTTTGCCTTTCTTGCTTTCACCTGCATATGCTTGATAATATTCATTTTAATTTTGAATATTCACATCTTCTTAGTTATATTGCTTCTTTACTCGAGAAATTATTAAGAAGGGTTTGGCTGGCAAATATAGTGCCAATGATCATTTCTGTTTTCATTCTTCTTCTTGTTTTTCGAGAAGAAAAATGAAGGGGTCAATATCGTCTTCCTTCATTATCCCTTCAAAAGACATGTCATTTATAACTAAACCAAGGTAATCCATGTTGTTTCCCTTTACATGATTTGTCTTAGGTTGCATCAATTGTGTGTATGATGTGCAATTCAGTAAGAGAAACAATTTTTTGATTTCTCATTTTGGAACAAAAACCTCAAATTTTCTATTTCTAATTTTCTAGAATATAAATCTATTTCAAAGATAAAAAAAAAAGAAAATTTTCTATCAAACGGATTTCTGTTTCAAAATGAGTTCTGTAATATAAAAACTCATTTTGGAAAAGAAACTAAAACCTATCATGCAAGCCCTTCATTACCGTAGGGCCTACCCAATGACCACAACTTAGTTTTCTCTCAATGGCAATGGCAAGTTTGCCGCAACTGATTCTCTTCTTGAGAATTTCGAAATCTTATGTGCCTTCGTAGCTTGCAGCATTTTCGGCTTGTTGTTGAGGGGAGGATCTGTATGCCATGTCTATTTCAAGATGTTAAAGAAAATAATACTAAGAAAGAGATATGAAATTTTTGTACATTTCGATCTATTGATGAATGAGCCTATTTGTTAGTTTATCAAGTGGTTATTTGAGTGTTAAGATAAACAATTATGCCGAAAACATAAATTAATCAATGATATGCACAATGTGGATAAACCTTAAAGATTTTGAAAATCAAACAAATGTCCTAATGTCGCTTAGCATGCAGAAATTCAGCAAATAAACTATGCGCTTTGTATGAGTACACTGAAATAAGCAAGTGAATTATGGATAAGCAGGAGAACCAAAAAGGGGTGAACGATTCAGCACATATCGGTTTCTTTAACCCATATGTGTTTGGCTCATGGGTAGATTGTTGTAATTGCATAACCAGGGTGACGATTGAATTGCCATGAAAGAGTTGACAAAGTGGCTCTTGCACTTTCAAAGTTGATGCCCATCTTGTGCTAGCAACTTTTTTGACGGGGATAATAAAACAAATAGCCAATGATTTTTGTCTTAACGTGCAATCTAATTTCTGAATATTCAATTTGTTTAATCTAATTTCTTAATTTTTTTTGTATATTTTCAAACTAGTCTGTGAATCATATGAAAATATTTAATATGGCATTTTCATAAGTTCTTAAATCACATTGAGTATTTTCATATAATTCAAAAACTAGTTTGAACATATATAAGAAGTTCAATGATCACATTGAATAAATTGAGGCTACGTTTGATCGATCGGATAAAAATCAGGATGTAATATATTTTATTCTATCTCGTGTTTGGTAGTTATCTATGATATAACAATGTCGGATATAAAAAGGATATAAATCGGATAAAAAATATCCGATTTGGGAGGATAAGGATAGGATAGGATATAAATTGAGGATATGATATGATATATAAGAAGTTCAGTAACCACATTGAATAAATTGAGAAAGTTCAGGAGCCGCATTATGCATTGGCTTAAAGTTTATGAATTACATAAAATAAATTTGAAGTTCGTGGCCCATATTACACATTTGACCAAAGTTTTTTTTTTGTAAATAACATTTGACCAAAGTTCATCGACCATTTATGTCATTTTTACTTCTCCATATTGTTTCATAGGCATCGATACCCAGCGTCACTAAATTGATGATTATGAGTTTTGTTCATACTTCTACACTATCCACAAATTCATAAATCAAATTACATGACCTTCACATATTTGATAAACTAGTCCCACGTGATCGAATCGTTTACTTCAGGAGTTTGCATTAGCTTAGGAGATGTTTGACAGACACTCAACAATGCCTTTTCCCCCTTGTGGAATTGCGACTCAGCGTGCGTATTTGATCTTATCAACACTCTTTGAAAAAAAATTTATTTTAAAAAATATGCCAACTACACTTAAAACCAAAAAAGAAAAAGAAAAAAAAAGGTTCTTGAATAGACCTTGGAATGGGACAAAAGAATCAGAGTAGAGTCCAAAATCAATTATTAGGTGAACATGACAGATTTTAGATTCCAAATATCATGAATTAACTTTAATAGGATAAGTTCCAGGTTCCAAATTTGGAACCTACCTATCCTAGAACTGAATACTCCTAAACATGATGTCCATCACTATATAATGTTCACAGCTGTGATACTAAGACAAATCAACCAAAAAGACAGTAATTGAGGATAGTCCAATTAGATCCTAATTTAGTACATTCATGATCTTGAACGAGGAACCGGATTAGTCAAGGTCGACCTCTAAAATTTGAAAATGAAAATTGCCCCAAACTGGGTGATTTCCATGGGTATTAGTCCAATTCCAGGGTTAACTAGACCAAGTGCTCACTCTAGAGCCAACTCGAATAGGGTGGGTTTTCCCTTGGCACAAAGACGGTGGTGACGAAAATTTTGAAATTGCATTAGTCAACATGATACAATAAGTAAAAGTATAGAAGTATTTCTCAAAACTCATTTCCTAAAATATATTTATACTTGAAAAGTTGGTTTGGAAGAACATATAAGATAAACTTGACAAAAATACTGTTAACAATTATTCAAACAATCTTAGATAAAAAATTCTACAGCCACTTACATCTCTTTCTACAATTAAATTAAAGTAAAGTACAACTACAACTATTAAAAGTACATTGTCAGTGCATCTATTAAAATAGACTCAATGAGCCAAAAACATTAGTCAACTGCTAATGATAGTAACAATGTTCTTTTACAATTTAACTTTGTAGAAACCCCTTTTTTAAATTGAAATTTCGTTTGTTAGTATGGTCAAATTAATAAAAATACTTTGCAGTTCCCATCTGCATATATCTATTTGTTGAGAAAATAATTGGGAAGAATAAATAAAATAACCTTAGCAAAACAATTTGAATAATCATTTAACCTTTTCCTAGGAACAAAATATGTACAACTACTTGATAATTGCTAAGCACAGTTTCATTGTTCTTTTGTAATTTAATATTTGTAAAACCCTATATTTGTCATAAATTTATATCACTTTAATTAACATTTTTAAATTGGTAGAAATATCGATGAAGTTGCAAATATCCTTCTATAATTTAAGAAAATATTTTGGAAGAACAATTAAAACAACCCTGTCAAAATAATATGAATAAAATTATCTAAACAATCTTAGAACAAACATGTACAATTACTTTACAATCATCTTTTTCTACGGTTGAGTTAACTAAATTACAATTATACAGGCTCCATTTATTTTATGAATTAGCCAATTGCAAATATTTTTATTATCAATAATAGTTTATGCCTAAATATTTTTGTAAGTGATTAACACATTATTTATTCATTCATTTTATAAGCGATAGAAGATATTATATTTATTAAAAGTTTGATTTACAAATAAATAGAGCCTAAAAATAAATTGTAAATCGATCAATTAAAATAGAATCAGTGAGCAAAAATCATTCATGACCGTTAATTATAGCTACAATGCTTTATTGTAATGTTAATATCTTTAAATGCATGTATTTTCCTCGATTATATTAAATTAGTGAACATTATCAAATTGCTAGAAATACTTCTCAACTCTCGTATATAATTTACATAAACCCAACTGTAAAAAATAATATTTTGGAAGAAAAAACAATAGAAAAACTTAACAATAAAATATCTATAACTACTAATGCAGTCGTCCGTCGCTTGAGGCTCGCCCCGTCGCTAGCTACGGCTTCTCCCGGCAGCTCGGCAGTGGCTCACCCTTCGTCGCTAGCCCTTTCTTGCGGCGACGGTACGCCACGCCCTGATCCCGCGCACTCCTAGCTGTCGTCGTCGGACCTCAGGTACCTTTGCCACCGCCGCCGTGGCTCTCTGTTTTTCTCTTTCGGTGCGCAAAGTCAGCTGATTTTCTCGCTGGGCGATCGTGGGTATGCTGCTAAGTTGGTGGGTTTCGTCAAACAGGGAGACATTAAGAAAAAAATTGGTTGAAAAAAAATTGTTATCCGAAGTTTTGCCTCCGACGGGCGGGCGTCGGGCGGTGGCGGGACAAAATTTTCCACGGCGCGGCGTCCTTCCCCACTCCATGCGCATTCCTAAAGTCAGATATGTTTCTGAAAACCTAACGAGGTTGCTAGAGACATCTCTTGAAGTGGAATGTAATCCCATTTACTTTTCGGTCTCTTTCCTCTACCCCTTTCGGCAAATAGCAAAATTTGATGACATGATTGACTGTATTCGAGATGAGATAAGATCTCTTTCTGATGAGATAAGATCTCTTTCTGAATTCGATCCTTATATTTACGGCGATGGGATGCAATTATTTGTCTGGACGTCCTAATTCATACATTCCAATGATTGACTCTATCTGAAGTGAGAGTTCCGTATTTACTTGTATTTGACTAGAATGTCTGCCACCAGTGATGTGCGCATGTCGCCCTTATAGTATTTGTTTAGAAGTTAAAGAATTTATCTGTCTTTCTTAACTAATTTCAGTTGAGTGCTTTCTCATTGGATGTACATGAGGTGGATCTATCTATGTACTCAGAGAAATCAACATATGGAATGGAAGGAGCTATTATAATTCTTGAGTTTGCGTTTGCTTATTCGTGTAAGGACAGAAAAATATTTTGTTCTTGTGTTGAATTGTTCAACACTTATTAAGGTGAATAAACATAATTAGTTAAAATTAACTTGTTGATACTTAGTTTAACTATGTAAACTTGCAATTGAAAGGTTTCATTAAGCAATGAAATAGTAAAAAGTATAACTAGCATTCATACATGGCGTATGTTGTTCAGTGAAAATGATGTTCATTAAAAATCTAATTCTTTGGCTTAACTAAATACTCCTGAGTACAATAATGCAAACTCAAGTATATTTAAATTGTCGTATTTTTTTCACACTAACAAGAAAAATTTTTCTACTTCAATGCTATTAGCAAATGTTCTAGCATTAATGTTTTCATATCAATAATCAATCTTGGTCTAACTAATTTTGGGCTTTTGAAAATAAAGAAAATTTTATTTTTTGAACTGAGGTGATTACAAGTCTTAAGTTTATCAGGCATATATGTACAAGTAGGATGATTTCATTGCAACTGCAAATAAAGCCACTTCTGTTCTATCTTTAATTCATATGAAACTTGAAACTAGTACTAACCTGTAAACTTGAGAATTCCAAATCTACGATTTGCAATTTTGGAATTCGTTATTAGATTGAAAAACTTGCCAATCTTTAAATTGATTGTTATTAAATTTTAGCTAGCTATGTTTCTTGGTTTTATACTTTGTGTGGACAACAGGCATATGATTATGGTTCTTTTTCTACTTCTTGTGTTGATTTTTTAGCTTCATCATTCAATTTATAGAAAGAGATGATTGAATGGAGTTGGACTACCATTTTCTTTTAGGCTGATATCTCCATCTGTTAAATTATAGTTTTTTTACAGTTCAATGTCAATAGCACTAAAAGTTGCCTGTTTACATGCAGAACCAACACTTAGAGGACCTTTAGTAACTGTAATAGTAATGCAGCCGTTATTTAGGGTAACAGCAGTTAAAAGCAGCTGCAGGTGCTGTTCAGGTGCTATAACAGCATAACAAGTATCCACAAGTGCTGTTCCTGTGCTGTCTCAACCTGAACAACCCCCCTTAGTGCTATTCTTTGGCTGGAACAGACCAAACAACAACCTCTAGTGTTGTTTTAAGTCTGAAATTAGCTAAACAGCAGCATTGAGCACTCAAATTGACCCATTATGTGATTTGGTGAAGCAAAAGTTTAACGTGTAACCTTCTATTGCTTGGGCAGGTTTCTGGATAATGTAAAGGTAAAAAAAAAGGAGATAGAGGTGTTGAGATAAGTGCAACAACCAAATGGTGGGATGGGGAATTGTTCATCTAGCTCATCAAACTTTGCAGATTAAGCGCCGTGCTTTTTCACTATTTAATGAATTATCGCTAGGAGATTCAGAAATGGAAGAGCTTATTGTTAATGAGTGACTTCATTCATCCAAGTCTATTTAGAAAACCATTAGCCTAGGAGATCATGTCTATTGCAGTAGAAGGTGAAAGAAAAAGAAAAGAATGTGCATTTGCAAGGATCATGAAAGAATGTCACAGAGAGAGATTTAATGCTGCTTTGCAACTGACTTTGAACATATTCATTTTTTTTTATGATATGGTGCATAGTTCTACTTATTGTGTCCTTGAAGAGGGTAATGTGATGAGTTTACTATTTACTAAGGTTAATATACTCGTTGTAGGTTGCCAAAGAAAAATATGTTTTATGTGCAATATATATGATTCATATAAAGGAACTCAAGTGGGGCCGTTGCTGTGCTGCAGGACTTTGCCAAGCATAATTGGTTACAGGTGGTCACCTTTGGGATACAGTGACTCTTGGTGAGTTAGAATATAGCAGACAACCTTCCAGAGAGACATAGGCAGCAACATAGTCTCATCTATGGTAGTGAGTAGTGTAAAGCTATGGACCAATCTGGTTGTAGAAGGATTCCAAAAGTCACTCTCCGTAGCCAAGTTCCTTTGCCTCCTCCACGCCACCAATGCCTACATCTGCACTCCCGTCATGGTAAAAGTTGAATCATCATTATACTCCTTCTGGCAGCTTCAAATCCAGTCCCTTTTTGTTTTTTATTTTTATACTTGAAACACAAAATGTTTAAGTTTTAAAGGAACTTCTTTCGTTAATGGATGTTGATGATTTTATGAGTCACAGCCCTACGGCCCAAGCATGCTTCCGACCCTCAACTTGACTGGTGACGTGGTCCTTGTGGAGTGTGTCTCCACCTGGATTGGCAAAGTGGGTCGAGGCGACATGGTGCTCTTGCGCTCTACAGAGGATCCAAGGAAGGTTTTGATCAAGCGCATCGTGGGCGTGGAAGGTGATACCATTACTTACCTCGTGGATCCCAAGAACAGCAATGCATCAAGAAGTTGTGTGGTACTTGTGACCAGCTTTCTTGGTTTTGTTCATTTTGTGTTCTTTGCTTTTGATTGAATTCTGGCGATTAATTGGAACTAGTTAGTTATGTTTGTTTAGTTCTAAATTGTATTTGCTGATTGATGATGCTTATTGATGAATTTTGTTTGTCTTGAGCTGTTTCTTGTTGTTATTTTAATGAGAGGTTGCTAGGTATTACAGAGCAAGTTGACATTATTCACCATTGCTTTCCTGTCAATTTCACTTTCTTTTGGACAAGCATGCCAGACTTTCCTTTATTTTTTTTTAATTTTCTGTTAGATGCTGTTAGAATTGATATCTTTGGTTTCCTTGTCAGAGTTATGAAGATAATGTCTGGTTCTTTTTTTTTTTTAACTACTCTGCTTGTGATATCTCAAAAAGTTTATTATTATTGCTCCACGTTGTCTGCACCTTTGCCCATGTTTTTATTTATAAGAAGTGAAATGTCATCTGCAGTCCCCATCTCTATGTAGGTTCCTCGGGGAAACATTTGGATACAAGGAGATAACATATATAATTCTAGAGATTCACGAGCTTTTGGGGCTGTGCCTTATGGTCTTGTGGAAGGAAAATTATTCTGGAGGGTGAGCATGATTATTTGTCGGCCTGTCTCAGCATATTCCTTTACCATTTCTCCAATACTTCTGTTTTACTGTTGTGTTAAGGCCTTGAAGCTAGTACTGTATCGTTGACACTTGAACTTTTTCTATATTCAGCTTTTGTGCTGCTTGCAAACATTTTTGGAGAGTAGAACTCGAGATTTCTTTTTAGAGTGATATTTGGTCGATTATGGGCAGAGAACATCTGTAAACTTGCATTTGCTTTGTACGAGAAGAAATTCATGCAGTCGTTCCCTGGTTGAACATAACTATGATGATTGATTAATTAGGAAAAAGGGTGCTTTACGATAGTATTCAATTATTGTTGTTCTGTTGGGCCAGCCTCAAATTCCATTAGAACCAAAATCTATGTACCTTGCTGGATGAGTAGCTGCAACTGCAAGCAGATTTTGTCTACTAGACATCAAGATTGACATCATCCATATGGAAAGGAGACGAGGGATGATGTTATACAATTTTTTTGGTAGAACATAAGTTATGGGATTGGTTTACAAGTTCAGTTAGAATGGTGTTAGTGTAGCTAATCCCTGGATCATATCCCAGGCAAAGAATCAAACTAGAGTGTGTTTTTTGTTTCCTTCCCCCACTTTGCATTTTCTTGAATACACTTGCAAGTTCACCACCCCTGATATATTTCCTCATACATGACACATAATGATAGGCAGCACTTAGAAGTATGGAAAAGATCATGTTGTACCTTCTGAAATGATGTTCACATTATAAGCTATAGTTTCAAGGGAGCCAAAAGACATTTAAACTTGCACCCGGATCTGTGCATGAGGCTGTGCACTTATGTGGAAGCAGGGTATTCTTTTAGTCATTAGAATGCTGTGTTCCTGGATTCCTTTTAGACCATGTAGTGAAACGAAGGAACTCCGTTTTCTCCTTTGATTTTTCCATAAGCAAACAAAGGTTTTCTAGAATGCTTATTTTTTTTTTTGGTAAATGGTTTTCTAGAATGCTTATTCTCTTCAAGATATTGACAGCTTTTGCTTCCTTGCATGAATATGTTACTTGGGTCAAGAGGCCTCCTTCCTCATTGCTTTTCTTATGCGCTTTTAAAACATGTGAGAGAAAAATGCACAGATCTCTACTTTATCCTGCCCTATGCACTACTTATTTGAAATGATTCTTTCTGCAGATATGGCCACTCAAAAGCTTTGGCTCTCTACATGGAAAAGCCAAAGAAGGTTCATAGGTGTTTTGAGGTGCATTTTCTTTTATTTCAATCTACGCAGGAACTGCTGCTTCATTTTGGATTTTGATTAATTGATTTAGCTTGTTCTACTATCATCAAAGGGCCTGGTGCCATCACTACTTATGTGTAAAATAAAGATTGCGTTTCTCATAGGTTTTTTACCGTGCATATCCAATGATAATGGCATACGCATGCTTGAAGCCTGCCAACATTTCTTTATTTTTTGTATGATAGAAACGATTTCATTAAGAAGGTACCTAGGGGGTAGCTCCTTAAACGGTTTCAACTACAAGCCACCATACACAAAATTATGCAGAAAAGACACTCTTTCTAACATTTCCAACAAATTAAATGTAGGAATTTGAATATTAGTTATCTACAAAAGAACCTGAAGAGGATTAAACTCCTTAAAATGCCTTTTTGTTCCTAATCCTCTCTCTCCAAATGAGCCAAAAAAAGAGGAGATGAATCATCTATATAATCTGCTCCTTTCTGGCAAGCGAGCTGTCACCATTTCTTCAGATGTAACTCACAGTGTATAAGAAGCATATCTTGTCAAGCATTCTGTGATGATGCGTTTGCCTATTATGGCTCATCTTCTTGTAGTGCTCTTACCCTAACTCATATGGAAGGACAAATTCTCATTCCCCTATGCAAATGCCACTAAGCTATCTGTCACCACAGTTGGTTATATTAGCTTTAGCGAAGTCCTCAGTTCTTCAATTTTTCCCATCCAGGTAACTAGATAAGGTTCAGTATGATGAGATCGTTGAGCACGTCTGAAGTCTGGTGCACTTTGGTTGGATGTTGTGACGTGCGTTCTCCTCCTTCGCCACGTTATATTATCAAAGAACTTGCATAGTCTAGCACACTTCCAAGGCTGCATTCTCCCATAGATCTTTAGAGAGTTGTGGAGATGAAATTGCATCATCTCAAAAACTTTCAAAAAATGAACCAAATATCACTTGCATTAGGCCTAGGGACTTTAGAGCCCCAAAGCCCATTTCAAAAGCTGAATCCAATACACTCATAATTTTCTTCATCTATAAAACGATGGGAACCATAATAGAACTTGTCTATTGCAACATATATATATATATATATATATATATATATGTTACACGTTACAGTAAAGACATTATGTCCAAAACATATATTATATGGTTTGGCTCATTAAGCGAAATGGAACTTGCCTCTCGGAATCTTTTTCACGCGTAAATGTAAAAGTTCATTTGAAAATGTTCTATTTAGCCTATATATATAACTTTTTAAGGTGTCCTCGCATATTGAAATTTGGAGCTGACTTAAACTTTCATCCCAAAATATTAAAAAAAAAATTGAAATCGAATGTGAATAGAAATTTCATTGAGATCATATTTTTTTGGATAGGAAAGTCACTTCAATGTACAAATCAATTATTCATTTATTTTCTATATATTTACACGCAACAGCCCCCTTTTGCCCTCTTGCCTCTTAATTGTGTATGATCTAAGTAACTTATTAATGAGGATAACATATTTGCAAATTCATTGTCGGGAACAACATAATGCATTATAGCCATCATATATTGCATATATGACGTCATTAAGAGTGAAAGAAAACTCACCCCTTATGATCTAGTCCCATTTAATATCATGTCGAGATTATGTTAAGAATATCCTTAAAAAAATGACAAGATGCAAGATTAGCTCTTACTACGCATTTAAGGCTTCATTAGATGACTATATAAAGATGATATATCAACCGAGATACGATACAATTAGAGTGAAGTATACGCCTCTAATCTCCAAAGGTACTGAAAGTCCACAGAGCTATCCTAATTATTTCTTAAGTATGAAATTACCCTAGAGAATTATCTTGTTTATCTCCAATCAGGACAATCCCAAGTGCTAGAGACCCCATGTCAACTAAAGCTGACTTGGAGTGGGAAAGAGACAACGTCATGACCAATCACGATCGAGTGGCCGCCAGATGGCAAGACACGATTCGCGCCGGAATCGACTAATTCCAAGCCCTTGCAAGCGTTGATCTTGAAATGAACCTTCTCGCTACCTCCAGCACGAATGGTGACCCTGTTGAACCCGATCACTTGCTTTATGTGCGCGCCCAAGATCCCTTCGGGAGGCTTCGAGTACACGAGGACGACGTCGCTCCCGTCCCTGGTCCCCGTGTTCCTTACCTCGACCTCGAAATTGATGTCCTTGTTGTGGCAATCCAAGTCCTCGATGGGCGCCGCCGGGCACGACGGCCTCTTGGTGCCTTGCTTATAGTCGAGGTCGCGGCAATACTCGAGATTCGCCATCTTGATGTTGAGCGATCGCTTCGTGGAGGTCAGAGAGTAATTAAACCGGGTGTAGCTTAGCCCGTAGCCGAAGGGATACACGACGGAGCCCTTGAAGAACTTGTAGGTGCGACCCGGGTAGCCTAGGGACTGGACCGGCCTCAACGGCATCGATGTCATGGGCAACATGTCCACGTAGTCCGCCTTGTGCCATGTCAGCGGTAGCCTTCCACCTGGTAATGAGTCAGCAGATATCGCCATAGTATGGTTGCTAATTTCCGTAAATAATAGGATGACGTATAAAGAGTGAGTGTGTTTAAGCTTAAGAGGAAAACCTCTTTTTTTTCAGCATTAACATTACTTATGTTCAATGCATTGCCAGATTTAGATTTAATAAAGGTAAAATATAAAGAATATCGTCTTTGATATGGAAGAATAGTTTCCTAATTACCGGGATTATGTTTGCCAAAGACAACATCGGCAATAGCTTGACCACCTTCCTCTCCGGGATATCCAGCCCACAAGATGCTGCCAATTTTCCAATTCTCCTTCGCGAACGAGATGTCGACGCCGCCGGCCGACAGGATCACGAGGACGACGGGGCCCTTGGCAACCTCCGCCACTTGATTGATGAGCTGAGTCTGGTAGCCGGGGAGGAGGAGGTCGGTCCGGTCCAAACCCTCGGCCTCGACGGACAAATCCAATCCCGCTAAGATTATCGTCGCGTCGGCGTGCTTGGCGGCTTCCATGGCCGAGAAAACGAAGCTCTCGTTCTTGCAAGCAATGTCGCCACAACCCATCCTGTACTTGACCTTTCCATACTTCGAGAAGCCATCGATGGGCGCGACGAATCGGCACGGAATGCCTAGATTTAGGTCATAAGGCCACAGAGTGAACCGAAATGAACACACAGACAACAGAACAAGAGGAAAAAAGAAGTAGCGTGTGAACTGATGAGTTAGATGCATCATCGTAAGCTCGGCTTACGTACCGGCATAGTTGCCGATCATCGCGACGGTGGCGTCGGCGTGGGGGCCGACGACAGCTAGGGTTTTGACTTTGTGAGAGTCAAGAGGGAGCGTTTGGTTATTCTTCAAGAGGACGATTCCCTCCCTCGCCGCTCGAGCGGCTAACTCGATGTTTGCCTTGGAACAGACGTCGTGCTTGCCGAGAGACTTATACTTCGGACTGTCGTCGAAGAACCCAAGCCTCATGAGCACGACGTAGAGATACCTCAACGACGTGTCGATCTCTCCCTCTGCAACCTTCCCTTGCTTCACAGCGCCGGCCGTGAAATTAGTGTAATAAACTCCACAATCCAAGTCCAAACCTGTTATATCAAAAATAAAATATGAAAACACGCGTGTATCACAAGGAAACTAAGATTTTCTGGCGAAGAGAGTTCAGTTGAGCCAAGACTGACCTGCTTTGAGTGTTCTTGCCACGGCGTCCTCCTGGGTGTCGTCGAGGAATTTGGGACCATTCACCATGACTTCGATAGAGTCGCAGTCGGAGACTATGTACCTGAAATAAGTTACAGAAATTTGTGTGAGCAAATGTCGATACACAAGATGAAGTAAAGAAGAAGGGCCGAGGCGTTTTCAGTCTTAGCGTAATACCCATGAAGATCCCACTCTCCTCTGATCTTGTCCCTCAAGAGGTTCGGATCGGCGCAGGTAGGAACTCCGTCGACTCGATTGTAAGAGCACATGACGCTGCTAACGTCGCCCTCTTTGACGCACATCTCGAAAGGTCTGAGAAATGTCTCCACCATGTCTTGCTCTCGCACCTTGAAAAAAGAAGCAACCACGTAAGCTCTACGGCTTCTCTATGAACATAAACCTGCGGCTTCGCGATACGAAAAAAGCCTAGAATGCGGAAGAGGGATGGGAAGGTGTATCCATGATAAACGATTACCCGCGCGTCGAAATGGAAGCGATCGACCCCCAGCCAGTAGTCGACATCATACGCCACGTAATGCTTGCAACACGAGGAGACCTTGAGAGGCCTCTGGTTCGGGTCTTTCACTTCCTCCGCTCCCTCGACGTCCTGCAAGCCGCGGACATAGCTCACGGCATACTTCCCGACCACGAAAGGATCCTCTCCGGGGGTCTCCAGAGCTCGTCCCCACCTAGGGTCTCTTACCACGTTGATGTTCGGGCTCCAGTACGTCAATCCGGCCCTTCCTAGGTTGTACATTGCTCTCGCTTCCGTCGAGACAGCCTGCGTTTTCAATATCACAGGAACACATGACGTTCATCTAGCCTCCGAGGTTGATTGTTGACTGAATTTTGAGAAAATATTACCAGATCCATGCACGTAAATATGGTAATAATTTTTTCAAAGGGAGTGGGGGATGGATTTTTCGCTCACCTCGCCAATGCTTCTCCACAGAGTCTCATCGAAGGAGGCGGCTGTGAGGATGACGGTTGGGAAACTAGTTGCGCCGGGAACAACGTCATCAAAGAAGGTGCCAGGGCCCACGTCGGAGACACCGTGGAGTGCCTCAGACCACCACTCGTACTTGGGAAGCCCTAGCCGTGGGACTCCATAGGCGCGGTTGCCGAGCTGATGTACCTTCTCACGGAGCGTCATCCGCTTCACCAAATCCTTCGCCCTCGCCTCGTAGGGCAGTGAGGCGTCGCAGAATGAGAAGGCCGACATGTTGAGGCCGAGCTTCTCGAAGCGCGAGGCATCGCACACGTAAGTGTAGTTAGTCTTACTCGAAGAAGAAGATGGTGACAATGGTGATGATGATGAATGGTCAGTCCTAAATTTAGTAGGCTTTGCTTTCGTAGCTGTTCTTGTGGCCGTACTGGCCGTGCAAATAGCGAGAAAGATGAAGGCGATTGTGGTGAATTGAGGCATCTTTGAGTATTCTCATGCAAAAGTAACAGCGAAATTGAGCTTCCCTAATGAAGAGCTATCGGAGATGAACCTAATCGGAACAGATGAGACTTTTGCAGAAGATATGAGAGTTGGATGATCTCTCACGATGATGAGGTATTTATACAAGCTTGAAAAAAGGAGTATATGGTGTATATTATCCATTACCATCAATCAGATGGATTGCACAATAATGTAATGAGAGACACAAAATCGAGCGAGATACGGCGAATATCCTTATTATCGAAGATGAAGAATTAATTGGGATATAAATATTAATAATAGGTTCAATGGATTTAGAGGCTTGGCACGAGTGGATTTGGGTAGATTTTGCGACAAAAAAGTTGACAAAAGGAGATAAGATCACATTGTCACGTACAGAGAAGAACGTTGTAATTGTCCCTTTGTACGTCGTCAAGAGCTAGGTGAGTTTTGATGATAGGATCCTATAGTTATAACTAATAATAAGTGATTAATCAAACACATTACTCATGTGCCCGTGCGCGCATGCATATCTATTAATTTACTATCATTAGAAGTGGAGTGAGCACAAAGTTTCGCATGTTTACCATCTAAATTTTTAGTTTATACATGATGCATTACCAAAAAAAGTAATTATATACAAGAAGGGTATCGACCGATATAATTCTTTTCCCCATCAAATCCACCGCCGATTTAAACCTCGCCGAGCCAGTCCCTCGCTAACTCGCCGTTGATCGACCGGGGCAGTGGCCAAGAGGCTCGATGAAGCGCCGGCCAGAGGAGAGAAGCTCCGCCGTCGCGTTTCTGTGTTGCGGAGGAGTATTTTACATTCTTCCTCGCGACGTCGATTCTGCTTTCCTTCTTCCCTTCCGTGCATTAAGTTCGGGTTCGGAAGAATTTACAAAGCGCGCTGTCCCGATGCTACATGATATATACATGAGTCGGACTTCATAATGCGACTCTTTGCGTTCTATTAGCGATGAGGTAATCTCGAGGGGTTAGCTTAACGAAAGGTCCTGTGTTTCTTTACTCTTGCTTAATCTGTCTCGATTTTGGTCAAGGTCCACGGATTAGCGTGCATTGTTCATAATGTCTAGACCCAAAACCACCGATTTTGTGGGAAGATTGGGATTTGCTTGATCCGATGTTTCATTATTCTTGCTTAATATATTTCTATTTAGACACGCATTTCTGTGTGTTGTTCATTATGTCTAGACTCAAAATAAACGGATTCCATATGTTATCTCGACCGCCGATCTCGAGGGGCCCACAAAATCGAAGATTGGGATTCACTCGTTCCAATGAAGAGTCTACCTCCACCGTCGGAACATTGGATTCCGGCGAGCAGTTTCCGGATTGGGAAGTGTAAGGTTTGGGAACATGGAGAGGACTCCACAGATTAGGGGATTCTTTTCGAAATGGTTTTATGACCGGCTTGCCTAATGACCGTGCCTTCATAGCGCGCAACGTTTTTGGCTCTCTTTTGAGGGGAGGATCTGTATGCCACGTCCATTTCGATATGCTAAAGAAAATAATACGAAGAGAGAGATATGAAAATTGTGTACATTTTTCGATCGGTCGATGATTGGTTATTTGAAGTGTTAGAGATAAACATGACGCCGAATATAATCAATCAAGGATATGCGCAATTAAAAAAAGATGACATGGATAAACTTCAAAGATTTTAAAAATCAAACAAATGTCCTTGTGTCACTTAACACACAGAAAGTCAGCAAATAACTACGGGCTTTGTATAAGTACGCCAAAATAAGCAAGTGAATTATGGATAAGCGGGAGATCCAACTAGGGATGAACTATTCTACATTTATAAGCAAAAAAAGAAGCAAAAGGAAAAAAAAAAAGGTTCTTGGGTGGACCTTGGAATGGGACGAAATAATCTGAGTAGGTTCTAAAATCAGTTATTAGGCAAACATGATAGATTTTAGATTCCGAATATCAGGAATTAACTTTCATAGAATAAGTTCCAGGTTCTAAATTTGGAACCTACCTATCCTGTAATCGAATACTCCTAAAGACAGAAATTAAGGATAGTCCTAATTGGATCCTAATTCAATAGATTTAGGATTTTGAACGGGGAACCAGTTTAATCAAGGCTGACGCCAAAAATTTGGAAATGGAAATTGCCCCAAAGCTACCAATTTCCATGGGTTAGTTTGATTTCAGGGTTTACTAGACCGACTGCTCACTGTAGACACAACTCTAATAGAGTGAGTTTTCCCTTGGCACAAAGAAGGTGGCAAGGAATAATTTCAAATTGAAGTTACGGTATTTTTCAAAACTCATTTTCCTAAATATATTTGTACTTCTGAAAAATTGGTTTGGAAGAACAAATAAGATAATCTTGGCAAAAATAATGTTAACAATTAATCAAACAATCTTAGACAAAAAAATCTACAGCCATTTACATCTCTTTCTACAATTAACTTAAAGTAAAGTACAACTACAACTGTTAAAATTAAATTGTAAGTGTAGCTGTTAAAATAGACCCAATGAGCCAAAAACATTACTCGACTGCTAATGATAGTAATAATGTTCTTTTACAATTTAAATTTGAAAAAACTTTTTTTTTTTGGAATTGAAATTTCATTTGTTTACATGGTCAAATTAGTCAAAATATTTTGCAGTTTACATCTGCATATATCTATTTGCTGAGAAACAATTTGGGAGAACAAATAAAAGAACCTTAGTAAAATAATTTGAATAATCATTTACACAATCTTAGCAACAAGAAATGTACAACTACTTGATAATAACCTCTTTCTAAAATTAACTTAACCAAGGTTTATTACATTTTGTAGAAAAATAAACAATTTGAATTTTATTAAAATGGTCGGTTTTAACTAAATACTTTTAAGTATGATAATGCAAACTAAAGTATATTTAAATCGTCGTACCTTTTTCATACTAACAAGAAAAAGTTTATTACTTCAATGCTATTATCAAATGTTCTAGCATTAATGTTTTCATATCAATAATCAATCTCAGTCTAACTAATTTTGGGCTTCTGAAAATAAAGAAATTACAAGTCTAAGTTTATCAGGCATAAATATACAAGTAGGATGATTTCATTGCAACTGCAAACAAAGCCACCACTGTTCAATCTTTAATTCACATGAAAGTTGACACTAGTACTGACCTGAAACTTGAGGAACTTGCTAATCTTTAAATCGATTGTTATTAAATTTTAGCTAGCTGTGTCTCTTGGTTGTATACTTTGTGTGGACATCAGATGTATGATTATGGTTCTTTTTCTACTTGTTGGGTTGCTTTTTTAGCTTCATCATACGACTTATAGAAAGAGGTAATTGAATGGAGTTGGACTACTGTTTTCTTTTCGGCTGATATCACCATCTGTTAAGTTACAGTTTTTTAATGGGTCAATGTCAATGGCACTAAAAGTTGCCTGTTTATATGCAGAACCGACACCTACGAGGACCTTTAGTAACTGTAATAGTACTGCAGCCGTTGTTTAGGTTGTTTTGGCACCACCATTGCGGTAACAGCAGTTAAAAGCACCTGCAGGTGCTGGTCAGGTGCTATAACAGCATAAAAGCATCCACTAGTGCTGTTCCTGTGCTGTCTCAACCTGAACAACACTCCTGAGTGCTATTTTTGGGCTGGAACAGACCAAACAACAACCTCTAGTGCTGTTTTAAGTCTGAAATTAGCTAAATAGCATCTTGAGCACTCAAATTGACCCATTATGTGATTTGGTGAAGCAAACACATTTAAAGTCTAACCTTCTATTGCTTGGGCAGGTTTCTCCATAATGCAAAGGTAAAAAAAAAAAGGAGATAGAGGTGTTGAGATAAGTGTGGAGATGGGAATTTGTACATCTAGCTCATCAAACTTTGCAGATTTAACGCTGTGCCTTTTCACTTTTAATGAATTGTCACTAAGAGTTCAGAAAATGGAAGAGCTTATTGTTAATGAGCGATTTCATTCATCCAAGTCCACTTGGGAATCAATTATTTCAGGAGATTGTGTCTATTGTACAACAAGGTGAAAGATAAAGAAAAGAATGTGCATTTGCAAGGATCATGATAGAATGTTACACAGAGAGATTTAATGCTGCTTTGAAACTGACTTTGAACATATTCATTTTTTTTTTACCATATGGTGCATTGTTGTACTTACTGTGTCCTTGAAGTGGGTAATGTGATGAGTTTACTATTTACAAAGGTTAGTGTACTTGTTGTAGGTTGCTGAAGAAAAATATGTTTTATGTGCAATATATATGATTCATACCAAAGGAAATCAACTGGGGCCCTTGCTGTGCTGCTGGACTTTGCAAAGCATAATTGGTTACAGGTGGCCACGTGTGGAATACGGTGACTTATGGTGAGTTAGGATATAGCAGGCGACCTTCTAGAGAGATATAGCCAGCAACATAGTCTCATCTATGGTAGTAAGTAGTCTAAAGCTATGGACCAATCTGGTCATAGAAGGATTCCAAAATTTACTCTCCGTAGCCAAGTTCCTTTGCCTCCTCCACGCCATCAATGCCTACGTCTGCACTCCCGTCATGGTAAAAGTTGAATCATCATAATGCACCTTCTGGCAGTTTCAAATCCAATCCCCTTTTTCCTTTTTATTTTTATACCAGAAACACAAAATGGTAAAGTTTTAAAGGAACTGTAAAATGCAGGTAGAAAAAGTAAGTAAAAAGACTGAATCTTCACTTCCTTTTATAGGAAGGTAGGTCCCTACGTCTTTTTTATTAGATGTAAAAGTTGAGTGCTTACTCGCCCCTTGCTTTATTTATTTATTTTTAAACTCTCTACTCTCTATTTCAGGGTTCAGGGAGGGAGAGTTTTTTTGAGTGAGATCCGTTTATTTCGAAGCCATTGCTCCCCTCATGACTTTAACACTCCAGTCTCTCTAGCTCCTTGGCTCTAGTACTCTAGTTATCGCTCCTGCGTATGTAGCTCGTTTGAATATGGTCTCTCTTAGGTTAGGGGAAATTTCTTTGATATAATCGATTTATTAGAGATGAAAAGCAATTCTTCATACCTGGTCAGATATAGGTCAGGTCTATTTTCCCGCTTTCCTTGGACAGAAGGACTGGCATGCATACATATGCCTTTTTTCTTCTTAAAGATTGAAGTATAGATACTATCAGAAGAACGGATTATTGAAAGCGGCTGATATAGATATTGAATTGTTAGATTAACCCGTGTTAGTTCAACCTGATCTCCATCCCACTTCTACATTCATAGCTTGAAAAAACGAATCAGATCTTTATATACAAAATTCTCAATCAATGCTATCAACGGTCGCCTCTTTCAGTTGATCTTCCACAAAGAGCTCCTTCTTTAACAGCTTTTTCTACCCGATCGCAGAAGCTTCTATATCCACTAAGAGCGAAATCCGTTTGAGTAGAGCAGGGCCTTAATAAGGGCGACTGATAGGCAGGTAGAAGAGAGAAGGGGCGCAGCGAGGCAGAGGATAGGGAAGTAGAGGGAAGGGAAGGCAAAGACTAGCGTAGCGTCTTTGGGAAAGATCGGACCAATGATCACACTTTCTTCTAACTGGAAGACTTTTGAAGTCCAAGATGAGAAAGTCTTCCCCCTAAACCAAGACAGCGCCCTACTAAAGAGGAGGAGTCCGTTATGTATTCCCCCCCGTACCCCAGAAAAAGTCTTTCGTCGAGTGGCGCGATCATGACAAATGTCTTTGCTAGCTTTATTGATGGCTCTAAAAAAGCTGACGATGGAAAAACTTGGTTCATAGGACACCGTATGATAAAGCCATCGCTAGCAAAGCAAGTCGGTATATGGCTAAAAGACCGCCCGTCACAAGATCGATTCCAATCCGATAAAGCCAGACTGCTCCTTGTAAGGAACCCGTTTTTTCCAAGAATAGAAGACATTGACTATTGGAGTGAATTCCAACTGCCCGAAGAATGTAAACTCTCGCTTACGGATTAATTCGTACCCCGGCGAACAAGCAGATCGTAAGCTAAAGATCCAAAAGTTTGCAAGAACCGACCTAGAATTCTCGATGCGATGGTCTTTTCTGCCTTGAAATGGCCCCTTCAACCATAAAGAAGATCGAGTCTCTTGGATGAAAACTCTACAAAAGCAGGAGCACAAGTCCGCACCTTACCTCTAGTTGAATGGCTTGGTCTTCAGTCTACCACCTAGCTATGGCCCAATCTAAACGAGCCTGCACGTGATAGAAGGGAAGGTAGAGCCGAAATTGTACGACGACACTGCCGAGCCAGAGAATTCTAGCCCTTTCATCGTGCTGACCTATTGACCCGGATCCAGCTGAAAAGAGCACAGCGCTTGGGGAGAAGAGACGAAGTGAGCCGCTAAAGTATGGCCCATCTCTTTTTCAGCCCTCAGGGAAAGGTTTGATATCGAGTCTTACACCAACCCATCGTGTGTGGAGAAAACTCTAGCTTCCGTAGCAGGAGCGCTTCGTAGGTGAATCGCCAATCGTATAATAAAAAGGGTATCTTCTGAGATCGCTTCGACTGATCACACTAGAAAGTAAGTGTGCGCTTTAGAAGGTTTTTCCTTTCACGAAAGGGCGGTAGATGATACATTTTGATTGACCCATAACCGCCGATCGGCGAAAATGAATTCCTTCTATGATCTTAGGAGCACTCCCAGGCCCGACACAAATAGTTTTACCCCACGACAGCGGAAGCAGATTCAGAGGTTGAATCCGTCTTGTCATATCTATTCCTCCTCGACTACTGGTATTTGCCCCCCTTATGCAACCAACATAGGGGGCTGCAACTCGGGTGCATCGAAGAATCTGACTGGTGATTCTTCACTTCTTTCAACTCTTTGTTCTCCATCTAAGTTCCTAAAAGAAATCTAGTCTGATTTTTGCTTTTTGCCTTTTCGATGGCCGAATAAATACAAGGGACTTTTGACATTCGTTTAGGATCTTTACGGGCTTGACTCCTAATCTCCATCAGAAGAGAAGAGATTGAAGGTCATTCTATGCTAATAAAGTAAGTAGTTTGTTATATCCAATTCTTTTTTAAAAGTATGTATTTGAAGTTTGGTAAGATCTTACCTCTCTCTTGTGGAAGAGAGAAAGGCACTAAGACCCGCTAGAAGGACTCTAAGGGAAGAAAGAAAACCGTCCTAGTGAGGTGCAATGCTTAAACTGTGATCGGTAAACAAACCCTACAGAAGTCGGAATGGGATACTTCACTAAGGAAGTAGCACCGGCGGTTAACTATACTAATCATAGCCATTCTGAGTTGCGTTTGGGTATGGAATGGATAGGCCCCAAGTGGCTGCCTCTCCTACTACCAATGTGTGTGGGCGGATCATCGCCCCTTCATTCTGGTTCTACTTCATTCGCTATTAACAAGACGGCACACGCAAGACAAGATGTCAAATCCATAAGAAAACTGACCCTTGAAAGGTGTATTTTAAGCCTTTTCCTTTTCTGCCGGAAAAGACTTGAAGGATACGAGGCATAAGACTATTAATCGAACTTCTTAAGAGGGAACCGCTACTGCAGCCAATCCATTGAAAGGTGAAGGCAATGCTAAATGCAGATGCAGACCTATGGGCTTCTCCCCTTTGCTATAGGGTCATGTTACCAGCTTTTTCGCGAATGTGAGGTTCAAGTACTGCCATCCTTTGTTGGTCGAGTTCGCTGTGTAATTTCAACAATGCCTTTCGAAGCCGAAAAGGCTGTAGCTGCATCTTTCGAGAAACTAAATAATAGGTGTCACGCCGATGATTAGGAGAAGGTATCTTATGGCTTAGGGAAGGGCGCTTCCGCCCAGATCTATGATTGATCTAGGATTCCCCGAGACGAGACGAACTGTCGATTCTCCGATAAATGTCAATGACTTAAACATGTTTCCGAGACTTCAACATACATCTTTGGCAGCGGCAAGGAGAGGAGTCTTTTTGACTTCCTAACACGGATACCAAGGCAGCTGAGCAGTGAGGAATAGGATCACTTTTCCTTCCAATTCATTCACTCGCAGATCAGCTTCCAGTTCTGCTTCGGACTATGGTCATTGATGGGATAACAATTGTACTAAAACTAACTGTTCTGCTCAGTTTTATGAATCTATTGAAGTAGCCTTCGCTCGTAAGGATCAAGTCTCATTATGCTCAGTGCCTTCGTTAAGCAGAGAAAGTCTCGTTCTACAACTCAAAGAATCAGGCTCCGCACCTTACCCTCTCCATTTCACATCAAGAGGCAGGCCCCTTCTTTGGCCGATGAATCGATGTACCGATCTTCCCCTTAGGCTTGTAAATGGTAAATGAGAGAAGGCTAGCTTGTCGGCTAAGAAAGCTTACCTTAGAATTGAACTATCCAATTGAAGGTCACTAGCCTGACTTACTTTCCTATCCTAGACTTGACTAGCCTAGACTAGCCTTATAGAAGGAAGGGGAACTAGGTCTGGTTTATCCTTGCCTTCTACTTTTAGAAAAAGATATATTCAAGGGGCGCTATAAGAAGAAGAAGGCAAGCTAGCAGATGAGCTAACCAGTGCTATGTCTAAAAGTAAGCATTGGATGACTGCCCCTGGGTTAGGAGCTCTTGCCACTCTATTGAAATGAAAACAAGAAGAAAGCTTCATCAAGTTTGTGATAGCGATAGCGGATAAACCAGATTCTTCATCCCCCGTGGAAGAGCCATCTGTCCTGGCCTCTTCGAAAAAGGAAGTTCCTCTTTGGGCTAATTCTTTCAAGCAGAAATTCCGGTAGAAAGAGAAAAAGCGAGTGGAATAAGACTTTTTGGCTAGCGAGAGAGACCTTCCTTGTGGATGGAGAGAGCGAGCTGTAAAGGTAGCTATTGCTCTTTGCTGTAAGAGCTAGTTCGGATGGAAACCCTGATGAGACAATACAATCTCTTTCAATTTAAAGCAGTCTTTTCAAGAAAAAAGTCACAGTCACACCGCTACTACTATTCTAACAGCTACCGATTCTCATCCGAGGAGAACGGAACTACCTTTCGAGTAGAGCTAACTGCTGTGCTTATGCCTTTTGATTAGACAACTCCTAGTGCCAAGCTAACTAACTAGGATTCGTTCACAGGATTCGTGAAAAGAGAAAGAAGAGCTAGCGACTCTAACGAATCTAATCTTGCTCGCGTTGAGGCGAAAAGAAAGGCGGATTCCCTATAGTTGATAAGTGAATTTCTTCTTTAATCGATTTATCTCGGCCTTAGACTGCTACGGTTAGCTCCACGGCCTCTTTAAGCTAGCAAGCCGAACTTGTTGGAGTCTCTATCCCACCTCTGTCTCTTCCATTCTCTATCTCCTATTTATGTATTTTTTTGAACAAAAAAAAAAGAAAGAAAGCGAGTCAGCCGGTACTGGTAATAGGGATGAATCGGCACAGGCACATGATATTCATCGCCTTTCTTCGCCTTGTTTCCTTTCTTTTTTACTCTTTTTAGGTTAGGAAGGATCGCTAGACCAGCAGCCAGACCAACAATGTATGACCGAGGCCTTATCACGAGCTGGGCTCGAACCAGCGTTCCCCAGATGCATGATCCGGATTTCAACCTGTCTGATCGTGACTTTTGGTGACCCGGTTCGACACGGTGGTGCCTACGTCCGGGGGAGCTCTTTTTTTCACGCCGCTCCAAGCTTCTCCCCCTTCAATTTCTTATAGATGAAAATTAACTTATATTCTTTTTTAATGAAGAGAATGAATTCCTTATAGTACTCGCCTTTTTCTTGGTCTTCAAAGGCAATTAGATTCTGATAAACACGTGAGGGAAGTCTTTGCGTCTCCTCGGGATTCTTAGTCTCTAGGGTTCGCAAAAATGAGTCAAGGAGACTCACCGAAATCTTCTCCGGGAAATTTATCCCATTTTTTTCCAATAATTCCTTAAGCTTGCGGCAGCTTGCGTCTTTTATTAAAAACTCAAAATTCTCGAAGAGGGTGATTTTTTTTTTAATTCTTCGCGTGTCTTTACAACATCCCGTGGCACGGACTAACGGCTTTGGATAAAGTAGGTTTATAAAACGCGCGAAGACCCCTTTCTTAGAGCCCATTTTTTCGAGATAGAGGTAAAAGAGCAAGAATAGAAGGTCAATTAAAAGTGGGGGCAGTATTTTAGATAATATGAAGGGAACCCATTTGGAGAATAAATCTCTTCGAAAAGGAATTTCCCTCATATGAGTACACATCGAAAAGAAAGGGGGAAGCGGTAGTTTCATTTTCATAAAGAAACTAAGAAGGAGCAAACGAAGCCCATTATACAGATGATAGGACAGGGCTAAGGCAGTAATCTCGACGGGGATTAGGATGAACTTTGATGAATAAAAGAAGAATTGGTAGAAATTATCATAGGTGAAGCAAATCAAACCTATTTTCAGACAAAGAAGATAAAAAAACAAAACTATAGTGGCTAGGAAAGCCCCGGAGATTCTATGGGAAATTGGAAACGTCGAGGTGAGCTGTGGCTTATAAATAGGAAGATGAGGAGATAACGGGCGAAGGATATTCATGATATTAGGTTGGATCTCTCTTCATTCGCTCTGTTCGCGGAGCGGCATACCGAAAAAAAGCGGAGGCCCGCCATCTGCTAGCATTGTGCTTTGGAATCGATTCTTTATCAATGGCCCACCCTTTCTTTGAACCTTGTCAATGATCGAACTTAAAGATATGAACTGAGTGCCATTTGATGAGTAACTGAGAACAAGGATATCTCCTCCGCGCGTCGTGTCGAAAACATGCCTTTTCTATCGATTACTTTCCTTGTCTAAATAGAGGTAAGCATTTCCCGTCAGTAGCCAACTTCGAAGAACGAGCAGAATCTTTGAAATTTGCATTTCTTCACCGGGCTTGGACCATGTCTCCCGAACAATCTCAGTACATATGGCGCAAGACGATTCCACATATCGAGGTCGGAATGGGATCGGGTGTTTTCACGTCTCACCGTAGTGCCCGGTTTGTCTTGATTTCCGATTGATGAACAAGAAGGAAAATGGAACTCTTGGATTTTTTGACTCGCCCCCGGCTACCTGTCCAAAACAGCCTTCGTCCGCCCGCCACCAGTGGAAGCAAGCTAGCCCCCTATGTTGGTTGCCCCTTGATCCTTTCTCTAAGTTGTTGGTAATTTTTCAAGCCCAGCAAGAAAAGGCCCCTGACTATAGATAGGCTAAGGCGCCAATAAGGAGGATTCCCAGGAATACCTAAAACCGTACATACACCTAACTGGTATGATAAAAGGTAATGACCGGCCGGTCTTTAGTCGTGTTGTACCCTTCTTACATGGGAAAATTCAAACCTTAAAACCTGTAGGTAGAAAGGAAATCCAAGTACGGAAAAAAGGAAACGGCTTTTTAGTCAACAAAGAAAGGGTTAAGACCCGAGAGTTCCGTGGACCCCGAGTTACTTAGTACCCCGGAGGGCAAGTTAAACATCTATTAACAAAGGGAAAGCAATATTGATGAGTTAGCCCTTACCCCAATCGGGAATATCGGAATAGGAGGTATCCTAAACTGCTACGAATCGGAAGCAGATTCACCCTTCTTCTAAGGGCAAGT
Source organism: Melaleuca quinquenervia (assembly GCA_030064385.1). Lineage (NCBI taxonomy): Eukaryota > Viridiplantae > Streptophyta > Magnoliopsida > Myrtales > Myrtaceae > Melaleuca > Melaleuca quinquenervia. The sequence continues at coordinate 4,597,214 of CM057721.1, forward strand.
TCGCTACATCAAATCAATCTTTAGGAAGCGAGTTCGCTACATCAAATCCTTAGGAAGCAAGTTCGGTACAGAATATGTCTGTAGGAAGCGAGTTCCCCGCTTCAAACCAGTATTGTACATTCCCAATCATTCGACTAAAGGACTGAAAGTGGCAAAAGAACGCATTCATGAAGCCTCAAGGCGAGTTCTGCTCGTAGTTAGTTAGTAGTTATTGAATTATAGTTTGGGAGGGTACGTACGCTTAAAAAGGAGTTCCAGGGGAACCGAGCAACTGGCAAAGTGAGTTAGTTGTTTGATTCCAGGTTCCAGGGTAGGATACATACAACGAAGGTGAGCTCTTTTAGGTTTTCCTATAAAGAAAGATAGGAAGCCTTTTAAAGGTCACTTGGAAGCTTTCAGTGTTCAATTCAAGTTGGAAAATTCCAAGAATTCACTTAGCTCCTGAATAAGCTTCTTTCTCTTTTGAGAATAATTAATATTTTTTTAAAAAAAAGAAGAATCCTATTCGGGAGGAATCTCCTTGGTCTTCTTTTCCGATTAGGTAAAGAAAAGCTTGTTCAAATCGAACAGTGTTCATAAAAGAAAGGACAGTCATTTCACAGCAAAGGCTGTTACAGATAGCTAGATTGCTTCTTTTACAAGCCAGATGGGTGATTCTACCTCAAAAGAGAAAATACACAAGTTAGGCTCGAAAAGAAAGTAAGAATCCTACCTCTTGGATGGATCGTCAAGCTGACTACTATATCATGGATCCCCTTGGGAGGGAAGGATCGACAAGCGCACTTGCCTATAGGAGATTAGACTAGGAAAAAACATAATCTTTCTATATTTGTTCGTTAGAGCTCATCACTGAAGAATGGTGGCTTGACCTTTTGGAATTAGAGAAGAACTTCTTCGCGTGGGCGGCGTACGTACAAGGCTGTTCGGACCCCCTCCCTCTTGTATGAGGTGCGTTGCCATCGTCTCTTTCTCCTTTGCCAGGTTACATGGCATGGATTCGGCGATTGACAAATCGGATCTTGGCTCGCTGTCCCGCCGACGAACCAGTCTAGAAGTAGAAAGGGAAGGCAGTAGAAGCAGGTCCCCCCTCCCTCTCTTTGTCTTCTTCTCGCCGCTTTTCTCGTCCATCCTGCCCTGCGCCGCTTACAGATTCAGTTGCAGGTATCTAAGCATCTATTAGTGTTCGGGGCTGGGGCGCAAAGAGCAAACCGCTCTTCGATCTCCCGGTGAGTTGGACGGGAACGAGACAGAGGGGGTTCTCTATGGAGCATTTTTATGGGCGCTTAACCAATCTATCTGGAAATCGAGTTTCGGATTCTCCTCGGACCATGGAAGCACTCTCCTTCCTCGCCTTATTACCGAGCTAGAGTTTCATTAAGCCCTAGTTTCATCCAGTACAGAAAAGCCATGGCAAGTCCCAGGCTGTCTAATCGAACCAGTAACTTCGTCCCAGATCACTAGTCTCAGAACCTGTCCTTTACTTCTAACCTCATTTGATTAGGCAATCCAGCAAGAAAGTAAAGGAATCAATTTGCAAAGGCAATTCATCAGGCAAGGTAAGGGCCTTTCCGTTCTCCCAATACCCCGTGAAAGAGGAGTAGTTCCCCAGACAAGCAGGAGAGGGATAAAGCTTTGAATTGAGATCAAGCTTTTGACAATTCCTGTGATCAAGCCTGTGTCAGTATCTTGAAAGGCTAACTCTCTTTTTTACCTGGAATTCTTTTACAGTGGGAAACGCATCTAAAATGTTAAGGTGAGGGCACCTAGTTCATTTATTCTCGCTAGGAGTTCTTATTCTCTCCATGCGATGAGATCAAAGTTTATTCTTTTCCATCGATAGTAGGGTTTACTTTGATCTTGCTTATGCCTTCCATTCGATCGAGTTCTTTTTTGATAAGCTAAGTCCTTTTGTCAGCCATTCCTAAATATCTTACCAGACCAGCCAAGCCTGTAAGATGTCCGTCTTTCCCGTCGATAAAAGGAAAGGGCTGTGTCTATTCCGAGTTGGCCTGCACCGGTAATTCCGTATGCTAACATGCTAATACCGGGTATTCCGACAACATAAGAATTAAAAAAAAAAAGATTGCTTTTGTCCCGAATCTGATAGACTGTGGAAAAGAAATGTTTTATCCTTTCTGTGGAAAAAAGACATCTCCCCCTCTTCGAGTATGTGTTTGTTGTCCGGTGAAGAAATATCCCTACAAGGCAGTCCTTTCTTAGACCTCCGGTGACCGGCTCGGAGTAATCAAGCTCTCTTCATCACTCTCTTTCTCTCCACTGGCCCGGGAGATGTGTAAACAACTCAAGATGGGATCTCATTGAAGTTTATATTATATAGCATTAACGCCTAACCAAAGGTACTGGGCTCTATTTATTCCTACTTTTACCTTCCACCTTGGACTAAGACTTGAAATAGTTTTTTCTACTCTTTCCTTTGCAGCATTCTCCTCTTAATAGGCCGGCTTCCTTTCTATCTATGAACCTCGGTAGAGGCATCCGATTTCTCAACCGATAACAGAACTGAACTCCGGGGATCAAATGAAAAAGAACTCAGATAGCTCTCATGGTATGGGATCACACTTTTCGTAGGCTACGAAACTTCATTGGCTCTAGAGAGTCAATAATTTCTATTATTTAACCAGGGCACTTCTTTTCTCTTTACTGGAGTTACTCGACCTACTCTAGGGCTTATCCACTTGTGACTTTCACAGCTATCCTTTAGGAACTAACTAGTCGCTAAGGAGACTCAGAAAGAAGTCTATTCTTGTCTCCAAAGATTCCGGAAAAAGGTTCTCTCGATCCAGCAATGAGGCAAAGCGAAGTTTGTCCCGGAAGAAAAGAAGTGGCATTTCCTTTCCGCTTACTACCTATTACAGAGGTACCTCACTCTATCTGCTGTTGGGCTTGCTGGTGGGATAGGAATTGGTAACAAGATAGCTAGTATTGAAATGCTATGGTCTTGCGGATTGGGCATTGGACTGACCTCAGACACCGGTGCTAAAACCTTTTCTCAAGATATCTTCCAAACTGTTTGGGTCCTTGCTCCGGATCTTGTTCTCCCGGTGTGAAAGCAGTTGGTTCCGTAGTTTTAGAATTCTGCTGATCCCAAGTACTCCATCTCCATCATTGCATATGGCAATATAGAAAGTAAAGAGGAAAAGGCATGACCAGAAGAATTATGTAAAATAAGTGAATTTATCCAGTTGAGGCATGTCAGATTTCTTTTTTAATCAAATTCCCGGAAAGAAAGAGATTCCTTCCTGTACGAGTAGTGAAGAATTAGATAGAGCTTTGGTTGGTTGTTGACCAACGGGAAGCATGGGACTTTTGGGCCTATGAAGAAAAGTAACCTTTTCTTCTCTTACGAGATTTCGAGTTGGATGAACAGATCGCTCCTAAATACAGACCCACTCTACGAGAAAGCAACTGTCTCTTGTACAGATTGTGTAGTAATCTACTATAACTATAGGATACTCTATTCTCGCGAATTAGCTGAACCGCGCGGGAAGTATCTCAGGCTAGGCCTTACATCCTGATCCAAGCAAGCATAGGAGGGAAGGCAAGAAGTAGAAGCTTTGCTTCCCCTAATTCCAAAACACAACAATAGACTTGCAACTAGAGTATAGGAAAAAGCTTCTCTTTGATAGCGGGGGGTTCAGAAAGGATCTGATCGTAGATAGAGACTGAAACCTGTGCGGGGGTAAGGGCGGATGTAGCCAAGTGGATCAAGGCAGTGGATTGTGAATCCACCACGCGCGGGTTCAATCCCCGTCGTTCGCCCATCAATAAATGGACCATTTGTTACGGAGACACAAGACAAACCTAGAAAGCATTTTTTCTGCAAGTCATCTCGAGGCTTTCAAACGCATCCAAGCAATGGGTATCCGATTGAAAGAAACCATAGATTCGCGTCGCCTACTTGCTGAAAGCACAAATGGGATGGCTGATCATGAATTCTATGAAGTTTTTAAGACCTCACTAATCAGCCTTACACTTTTTAGTTCATAATGAATGAAATGAACCCCCGGATGAAGAGAAAATATCCCCTCCCTTTGACTAAACCATGGGGAGCCCCGAGTAGTTTACCGGACAAATGAAGTTGTCGTGACGATACCTTTCTTAGTTGAAGATGGGAAAAGACTTCTCTTCATCACGAGACTGATCGGATCTGCCGTAGACACCCGAGAGACCTCCACAAGGCAGGCTAAAAGAGTCAGAGGGCAACAAGCAAAGAGTTATGCTTTCATTTCTTTGTTGAGATTGAAATCAAGTTCTTTAAAAAGGGGCTAGGTATAATGCACGCAGGCCAAGTCAAGAAAAGGACTTCCTTACTTTTCTTTCATAGTCGTCAACATGACTAGTAGTTTGAAGCCTTAATCTCTGGTGCAGACTTCCTAGTAAAATCGTGTGGTTGTGACCAACCGCACGCTGGAAGAGGAGTAATCCATCCTGGGGTTGATAGCCCTTTGATGGGTAGTCCTCGACCAATGAAGTCCATCAGGTAAATGTATTTATCAATAATTTTGAAAAAAAAGTTTTGTAGTGATCCTCGGAATATTAATGATACATAGAAGGATATCTATGTATATCCTTTCAATTCAAAATTTTGAAAAAGAATATAATAATCGAAAATTTCTTCTTTTTCATTTCTGCCAAATCTTTTTTATTGATGCTAATAGTTTAGCAGGAGAACTTGTTTTATTAGAACTAATATTTTGATTTCCGGAGTTCAAAATCCTTTCTTCTCTTTTGTCATTTTTTCTATTTGATTCCTGTTTGTGCTTGTTCTATCAGCCAGATCTTTCATTTTTCAGCCCATTGGTTATCCACTCTCTTTTTTCACCCGGAGACAGAGCCTCTTCTTGAAGACCCTTCCTAAGACAAGCTTACCTAATCGATTGAAACCTGTATTTGATAGTTGAGCTATCTCACAATCTTCCTCTTTATAGCCCATACTTTCTCGCATCCCAGCGCTTCTCGCCATATTCCGATTCTTATGCGGGCTCTTTCTTTCTCTTTCCTAAATAGATCGAGCGGTATATCACCCATACCCTGAGGAAGGCACGGGAGCACCCCCCAATGAGATATTGGGCTTTCCTCACTTCTTCGTAGTGAGTGATTAGGCTTGACTTAGTTGATTCGGATTCTGTTTTCTAAGAAATAGTATAGTACTCTCTTTTCAAGAGCAACAATCCCATTTTCTTCTTTCTATTTACCAAAATGACCTCAAACTCGTGATCCAATCATTTCGTTAAAACGCCTATTTTCATCCGGGCAGTTAATTGACTCCGCCTCCAACATCATTTATTTCGTAGTAAAAAACTCGGCCTTAGAGAAGATATTTTTGATTTACTTACAACATTCACATTTCCTTTCTCTACTGAGCCTGCTAGCTACTTGGAGGGTGACGCCCATTCTTTCTGGACATAGTAATCCAAGGAATCTATGTATTCTTCCAAGGCGGATTTCTTATGCTTTAGTTGAGCAGGTTCAAGATAAAGAACTAAAGCTATTGGGATCGATCCCTTTAGTTCATACCCGGCTCCAGGCGAAAAAGAGAAGAAAGATTCTGATGTTGTCACAAGAATAGCCTAGTTTCAGTGTGCCCATGGGACTTAAAAGATAGTTTTTTGACCCAGTTCAGTCACCCGAGAGCAAGGGAGGAAGTTTCCCATTCCAAAGTACTACAGTCCAGATCGATGAACTAAGCAAGAACAGAAAAGGTATCTATTCACTAACCAAGAACTGCGCTAACAGCACAGATCGATTCACTCAACAACAACAACGGGGAGATGAATTAACCAACTCAGGAATAACCATTCCCTTAACTCTGCTTGTTACCGACGCGAGCGCTGGTCCCTCGCTCCAACTACTGATATGACTTTGAGAATACTGTGCAAGGGCTTCCGTTACTTCCATCTATCTTGGTATGACCTCTGTCCATACGCCCAACGCTTTCTTTAGTCTTGTGACTCTTAAATAAGCGGCACTACAGTCGGACTAGGACCAAGCGCAAAAAAGCCTCTTCGCAAATCCCAACGAAACTCTTGTACAGCCTTAGCGTCCGTCCTGCACTCAAGCCTGCTATCACCTCCTTATATGAACACTTTCACTTCGTTTGGCTTTTCTCTTTTCTCTTCTCTCCTTTCTTAAAAAATCGAATAAACGACTAAAGAATAAAGGAAATTATGCTATGAATCCTCAGACTATACTTCACAACGCCTTCTTCTCTAGAAATGCGTATGTACTGGTGGAGCGTACTTGACTCTCTCATTCAGCTCAGTTTGCTAAGAGGATGGTCGGTTGTAACTTCAAGCGACATCAAAAGAAACTCAAACTTTCAATGAATTCCAACTCGCTTCAAAGCATAAAGAAGTCACACTAGATTATGGAAAATTCACTGTACGGGGAGCAGTACTACAAGAGAGCTGTAACACAGAAAGAAGTCGATTGCTGCCATTCCGGAAATCAGGTTGAGAAGTCTTTCATCCGGGAGGTATGTCTTCCCATTGAATTCTATTCCATGACCACATTGAATAGGCTAGTAAAGGAATGGAATCTTCACGTGGACAAAGAGAGAGAAGAGAGGGCTAGGTCAACCTTATGGATAGCGTAGCGTAAGGACGGGATAGCATGGTTAAGGGGTTTGTCGTATAACCAGATCTCGCTTTTTATGCCCAAAAACACGGTTTTCCTTAAAGTTGTCCCTAAAAGGAGTCTGTTCTAGATATCCATGCCAAAAATCCCGGGTTTCTTAGTTTTTTCCGATTTCAAGTGCCGTCTAAGAAATCAATCCCAAAATCACGGTGTTTTATTGTGTTAGACTGACAGCAAGACACAACTCTTTTAGAAGAAGATCGAGGCCTAATAGAATGTCTTTTCTATGGCAGGGAAAGGACACCGGAGCTAGGCAAGTGAGCTAGACAAGATCTTGGATCTGTAAAATAGTCTTACCTGCCGGACTCTCTATACCTACTGGAACAAAGATCTCGCTCGACAGAGTATGGTTGTTGTTTGTGTGAAGTTCAAAATTTCTCGACTTCTTTCTCTTGTTGATTGTTCTGCTAACAGGAGAGAGATTGCCCTAATGCATTCTATTTCTTGACTTTCATTAGTGGAATGTCCCATATAAGACTTGGTAAAGCTACCACCCCAGGGCTTGCTTCCACGACTCTACTCTTTGTGCCTACCATTTGGATTTATTCCAGCCCTACCCTAGAGACACTAAATCGCCTCACTCATCTCTCTTTGCCCAGCAAACTACAGCTCTCGACGCCTTGCTCTAACTCCATTCTTTAACGGATGCTGGCCCCGATCCAATCCGGCTTCTTACGTCAACTTATCGAGCGTGCCTGTTACAGCTATCTCGCGAGAATACAGGTCGTCTTCCAAGCGGGTGACGATCGTACTAATATTCCGTCAGTTACAGGGGAAGAGGGATCTACGCAGAGTGGGGTGTCAGATGGTCGTCTTTCGGCGAAGTCACTCCCTAAGGACGCCCCTTTCCTCGAGACGGTCTGGCGAAAAAGCCTCTTCCGTTCGGTGAATCAACTCCAACTATTCCTATGGAGTTCTTTCTCCTCTTTCTTATTCCACTGTCGCAATAGTTGGGACCCGCCCTTTCTTTTGTATCATCCGACTTTGCCCCGGAACAAGCTATATCTTTGGCCCGGTCATGTGAAAGTAATTAGATGATCGTCATAGATTAGGAAAATAAAAAAGGAATTCGGGCAAGAATCGACGTTTGGTTGGGGTAATATTTTTTCGGTATATCCATCCGGATTCATTTCGTGAGTGAAAAAGCGAGATCACAAATGAGTATCCGGACAGACGCTCCTTGTGGGCCAATTCTATCTGTCTTTATCCGGAAGCTGATAAAAAAGTAATTTTATATAATATCAATGTCCCTTTTCCCTTCGTGAATGACATTGAGACTTGAGTGGATCCCAGTGACTGCTCAAAAGAAAGCAAGATAAGAAGGTTAAAGAGAGAGAGACGAAGGCGAAGTACTGGCTGATCCTACTGAGCAAGAGGTAATGGAATTGGGATAGGGATCCGATCGTCTCTGAAAAGCCATTAAGGATCACCAGGCTACCCAAGGGACTCATTAAGCTCTTAGCTGAGCTGGAAGTCTCGGTGGTCGAGCAGCTAAAGAGCCAGCAAGCTCACCTCCGCAGGGAAAAAGGGAACACTCTTCTATAGATCAACTCAACAGCCCCTATGGCGCGAAGATAACATCCGAATGGAAGATCCGGCCGAATATATCTTCGAGCGCGTCAAGATCCCTCGATACTACTCGCCCAAGATGAAGGAACTCTTAGAAAGGTCGGGCTACGACTTCGTCCTACGCTCGAGCGAGATTCCTTCGAGAATCTCCTTATACTCGCGACAAGGTGGCCATAAGCTCAGATCGATGGTTGTTTGTCATCTGATCTTAGTTCGGAGTAGCTTCCGTCGATGTTGCGGACATCTCTACTTGCATGTCTATCTGCAAGACCGAAACCTCTTGTTCGCCAGCCTTCAAACTGACTGGATCTACTCGGGTACGAGGTTCTGATTGATTGACCTAATATGGGTCCGCCAGGTCTCCAGCACCTAACCGATGAAGAAGGGTAAGAAGAAAGGATGCGTTCCGTTGCGTCGAAGAGGCATGTCTTTTCCGTACTTCCTTCCCTGAAAACAGTCCTCAGGTGCCCGTGAGCATTGGATCGTGGACGGGTTTGGTGTCACTGCTCCTGATGACGAGGTAGCTCTCGTTGACAATGCGTTTGTCCGTTGCGCGCTTACTCAGTAACCACGTCCAGTTTGTGCTCCAGTCCTCGCACTGAACTGGCTCATAAGGGCTAACTGATCCCTATCGTAGAATGGTTGTATTGAATGAGGATTTTGGGTTGTGGTTTTCTACTGCATGAGAAAATCTGAATCCATTCAGAGTCGAGTCGAATCTAGTCGAATTGAGACTTCCACTGTTGTCGTTGACAACTGAACGTACTAAGCCAGCCACCATATCTCAGGCCGAACTGGAAAACGGCAAATATGACACGGGCTAGCGGTGCCTCGCATTCAGGGAATGCTGAGTCGAACAATCTTATTAAGAATCTGTCCATCAACAGAGCGCATCCCTCATCTGCACTAGCCTTCGGTAAGGAAGGTCGTTAGAAGGGCAATCTTCATCGCTCCTCTAGTGCTTCTTTTGATTCTTAAAGAAGTAGCGATATGCCCGCGTGCCAGACCTTCTCTATCTTGCATTAAGGGGAATAAAAATCTCTAGCCCTGTGCTTTAAAACCCTTCATCCGGTCAAAATAAGATCTTGATTCTGAATCTTTCTATTCCTTTCCCCGGCTGGGTCCTTTTCCACATACAGCTGAGTCCGGGGAATGCTTTATCTCATCAGTGCATAGCTTGAATTCACCAGCTATCGATCTTCTGCGACTGACCGTAGGACTATCTCGCTCCTCTCCTTCGAGTCGAGACTCCTATTCCTCGGTGGTTTTTGCGGGAAGGCAAGATGTGCAGGAGTGATAGGCGGATAATTGTCATCTCTGGAAATAGCCCCACCTATAAATAAAGTCCCTTCGCTTGAGCCTCGCGCTAGAGCTTCTTGTTCTAGTTAGAAGCTGGCTTTCCTAAAAGAGTTTAGAGTTGTAGCTAGTGTTTATGAGGGAGTTCCGCAGCTCTTGGAGATAATTCTTTTATTGAATTTTGGAATAGAGTCAAGGGAGAATGCCGCTTTAAAAAAAAACTGAGTTCCCGAAAAATCCGTCAATAAATAACGACTCTTATCCTAGGTTTGAAACTCGGTCTGCTTGCTCCTACAAAAGCTCATACGGGGTGGCTCCTACTCCTCTCCGGGGGCTCGCTCCGCTCTATGCCCAAAGCTTCCACTCAATCACAGAGAGGTCAACCCATTGCCGATACTCAATATGCTGGTCCGGTTAACCCCAACCTCCCCCACATGAACGAACGAGCGACTCGCAAGACTCGAACTAGCGCGGATCGGATCCAAATTAGCCTATCTTCCGTCAACAGGAGTCGCTTTGGTGACGCAGTTCGGTTGGCGAGGGAAGCCTTCCTACGTCTGCACTTTATACCGTCTTTTATTTTTATTTCATGGTTATATAAAGAAAGGGCTCATCTATTCTCTTTCCCTTTTAAGTTTGGAATCCTTCTTTTGTCCCTTAGTGTTCTATCCCTTTGTGTTCTGATCCCCTTAATATTGCCAAACATTTCCTCGAGACTTTTTAATGTGCTAGCTTTTCCGTGTTTGTTGATTCTATTCTCCCTCGTTTTTGTTGGGTGAACCCCAACACATTTATATATATATTTCTTTCCAACTAGAGCCCTTTACCGTCTCCTCCTTTCTTGGGGGGGGCAGAGCATTCAATTTAGACATTCAAGAATGCTCGCGTCGTACGCAAAATCGTTCTTGTCTGCTATCCGCTCCCGATTTTCTTCTTGTCAAGATTCTCCCTCCGCTTGGGAATCAGTGTCGGGTACATAACATAGAAGGGTCAGATCGAAAAAGAAAGGGTACATAGAGGGGTAAGAAGTAGCGACGAGTGAATCAAAAGTCGCAAGTTTCTTCCGTAGCCTTTCGAAGTAACCCGCAATGGCTCTAATAGTTTAATTTTTTTTCTTTCTCAAAGGGATCCCTCTTCTGAGCCTATGGAGAAGACTGGGTAGAAGAAGCTTTTAGCCCCTGCTTGTTCAGTGCTATTTTCCGGTCGTCCAATGGTCTTTAGTCGTTATTAAGCCTGGTATGTCTCCGTCCTGTGTCTACAATTCCAGACCTTCAATTTAGGATCATGCCTTGGGCTTTCAATCCGAGATCATCCCCTGGCTTTAGTTCACATCTTCTTGCTTAGTTCGCATTCCGGGTATGTGGCAAGCAAGAAAAAGGTATTTTCCATAGTTACGATATCCTTTGCTGATAGTACTACTAGCTCTTGACTTAAGGGACAGTAAGTAGTTTACCTATGGGTGTATGCGTCCCGTAGTCTAACTGGTACTCATGTCTTCTATAGCAGTCTGGTATATGTAACGTTGTTGGTTTCAGGTTGCTTAGGACTAAAAGCTAGTAGTGAGACTTCTATTCTGCCGCCCTATCTAGTAAGAGCCTCTAAAGCGATGTTTGGCGTAATCAATAGAAGGGCTCGACTTTACTGAAGAAGAAGAGGCGGGAATGATCCACCGGATTCATGGCCCACCCATCCATCAAAACGCATCCCTCTACCCTGACACCTAAGATTCCATTCTTTCCGACCGCGCGAAAATTCTCTATTCATAAGGTCGAGATTACACCTTTTCGTTCCCCACTTCTCCTATATAGCCGGTTTAAGCGAAGCCCAACTCTTTATTAACAACTTTGGCGAGTCTATTATATACATATGAAAGACGAGATTGGGCGAGCAAGGGAAATCACTCAACCTACGATCCTAGCCCCCTTTTCTATTGCCCAGCTTTGGAAGAAGCAGTTAGCCGGGTTCTATTCCTTTTCAAAAAGATTGGTCAAGGCTGTCTATATAAGCACTTTAGAAAAGAAGGTTAGGGGCCTTATTGACATTAACAAGAATTAGCCTTTCGCTGGCCCTTTTCTCATAGTAATCTGAACAACCCGTCGACCCCTATTCATTTTCTATTAATGAATCAAGAAAGGGGATCAAAGTTGGTTATTGAGATCCCCGAACCCCTATGTTGAAAGGGTGGTTAAATACATATGTAATGGCCAATCAATAAAAGGGGGAATTGGGAATGAAAGGCCAGTCCAATGGAATCAAAGACCCACCGTTTGTTGGGGATGGAATGTTCCAGTAACCACGGCCATGCCTTACTCACGTCAATCCCCCCTCAACCGCCGGCAAGAAGTTCGAAGGGATCTGTGGCCATTGGTGGACAGCACATCCCTAATGTCCCATGCTACTGATGCTCCAACCCACTCGAATGAAAGATTTTATCGCTTCTAACTACGGAGGGGTTGGCAAGCAGGTCTTAATCCTAACTACAACTCCTATTTACCTACTCTTGCCAAAGTTCTGTTAGGTTCTTAGCAGCAAGGGTGGTTAGTCGAGTTACCCCCGCTTCCTTCTTTCATTTTTTTTTTTTTAGGATTCAATCCAGCCGCAGGTTTCCCTACGGCTAAACCAATTCCAAGGGAGGATACCGGAGCACAGTTCGAATCCGGGTTAGAAGCAAATGCGACCTCCTTCGCCCCCCCCCCCCCCCCCCCCTATGTGCTGAGAATAAGAGGAGTCAGAAAGTGAAAGTAATTTCAGCTTCTCAACACATTGCTTGTGTGAAGACTGGTGAAGATGGAATGTGAGGAGAACTGAAAGAAGCCTTGAAGGGTCCCATTATTCCCTCAGCACCTCAAGGGCTCTCCAGGTGGAGGCATCCTGTTTGCCTCACATGGACACCTTCATATATCGGCCTACTCCGATGCGGATTGGGCTGGATCTCCGGGTGATCGGAGGTCTACTACTGGCTACTGCACTCTTATTGGAGGCAATCTTGTCCCTTAAACAAAAGAATCAGAAGCAAAAGTTGCCAGATCTAGTGCCGAAGCTGAGTATAGGGCTATAGCCCATGTCGACAAGGGTTTAAGGCTTTCAAGTAGAGCCTTCGTATATTCCTTAATAAAAGGTTTTCCAGTTTTCTTTTTCAAGATATCGGTAACGAAGGCTTGCTATTGAGCGACGGAGATGCTTTCGAAAGTACTTCCGATCGCTTCGCTACGCCCCCTCTTGAGGAGGTTGAGGATAAGAGCTAGCTAAAGCCCTAGCTTCTTAGCACCCCAAATTGTATACAAGATAGACAGACGAGCTCATGATACCGACCTCTTCTCCTAACCCTCGGCTCACCGTGAACTGGTTTTCACTCCCTTTAAATCCACTCGTGGAGTGCTAGTGGTATATAGTAGTGTGGTGGTTGAGACTCCGCCCCTTCTTCTTCAGTAAAGCCGACCTCTTTGGCTCGGCTTTCGAGTAGTAGGGTGGTGGCATATCAATGATTGCCTTGGCCTTGCAGTTATTCTTGTTGTAATGCACTAGTCAGAGGGAGTCCTAGCTCGGGTTTTCCTGATGTGAACCTATAAAAAAGGGGCAACATGCTTCGTTCCTTATAGCACGATTTGTATTCTCCTCTCATTTTTTGAGTGGAATAGGGGAATTTCTTATTGTTCAACAACCAAGGAACCCTCTTGTTAACAGAGAAAACAGACTGGGAATACAGTATTGGGGATGTTCATCTTACCGGACCGCTATTCCCGACTAAAGAAAAGGGGAATATCATAAGGTACGACCTAATTGAAATTACTTACGATATTTCTTTCTTTGTTGTTCATCTCTTCTTTTTTGGCTGCTCCCACGACAATTTTCGGTATTTACATAATGAAACAACTCGTAGTGGCACTCTTCGGTCCGTTAAACCAACTCCAACCAAGAGTTGGACCTTTACCAAAGACGAGATTGCACAACTTCAACGCACAGCGCTGCCCATTAAAGGTAGCGGACAGCGACGCTGACGGATTAAGTCATAACATCTGAACATCAGACCCTATTTCTTTGTGAAACTGAAAACACTGGTCTTTCCGATCAGGACGTAGACAAACCGCAGGTGGATCTAATAGTTGAAAAAAAGGTCTTTTGAAGTCACAACAGGGCCTATGATTTTTATGCACGGAATCAAGACTCTCACTGGCATTATGAAAATAAAAAGGGACTTATATTATTCAGATTAGGAAAGAACATGACCCTTGCTTAAGGAAGGTCCCTTCCCACGTGTCAAGGTGAATAAATGAATAATGCAGCGAGAGATCAACCTTCGATTTTAATTTTTTTTAGGCCGCCGGCGGCGCAGAACGCACTAATCCGCGACCAGCTTCCGAAACCGAACTGAATGGAATTGTTACTTTAAAAAAATGCTTTCTGAAAATCCAAGAAAGAAGGTCCATTTTCCCACGTAGTTCGTCGGTCAAACCAACGATTCTCTTCTCAAAGGTTTAGAGAGATCTTTTTCTAGTTAGACTTCTATCAATACAATGAAAGAACCATCCCTTCCTATTTGTTTGTCCTGTCAGATAGAAAGAAAATGAGACCCCAAAGAGCCCTTACTTTAGGGAGTGGGGGTGAAGGGGGGGGGGTTTACATACAACTGAGGCAAAGTGGTTTATGATTGAATCTCAGAGGCATTCTTATCATTTGGTAGATCCAAGTCCATGGCCTATTTCGGGTTCACTCGGAGCTTTGGCAACCACCGTAGGAGGTGTGATGTACATGCATCCATTTCAAGGGGGTGCAACACTTCTCAGTTTGGGCCTCATATTTATCCTATATACCATGTTCGTATGGTGGCGCGATGTTCTACGTGAATCCACGTTGGAAGGACATCATACCAAAGTCGTACAATTAGGACCTCGATATGGTTCTATTCCGTTCATCGTATCGGAGGTTATGTTCCTTTTTGCTTTTTTTCGGGCTTCTTCTCATTCTTCTTTGGCACCTACGGTAGAGATCGGAGGTATTTGGCCCCCAAAAGGGATTGGGGTTTTAGATCCTCGGGAAATCCCTTTTCTTAATACCCCTATTCTCCTTTCATCCGGAGCTGCCGTAACTTGGGCTCATCATGCTATACTCGCGGGGAAGGAAAAACGAGCAGTTTACGCTTTAGTAGCTACCGTTTCACTGGCCCTAGTATTCACTGGCTTTCAAGGAATGGAATATTATCAAGCACCCTCCACTATTTCGGATAGTATTTATGGTTCTACCTTTTCCTTAGCAACTGGCTTTCATGGTTTTCATGTGATTATAGGTACTCTTTTCTCGATCATATGTGGTATTCGCCAATATCTTGGTCATCTGACCAAGGAGCATCACGTTGGCTTTGAAGCCGCTGCATGGTACTGGCATTTTGTAGACGTGGTTCGGTTATTCCTATTTGTATCTATCTATTGGTGGGGAGGTATAGGAAGGAACGAATAAATGGATTGAGGAATGAGAGCTCGAAGACAAAGAGAACCGGGCTTTTCCAAAGAATGACTGCAGCTTTACCACTCCCTTTGATTATCATATACAAAAAGGTCTATTCCACTTTCCTATCAAATCTCTCTCTATTCTGGCACATAAATGAAGGGATCGAAGAGATTATGGCAGATCATGTTCACCAAGAAATGACCCGCAATTTTATCTTGGTCTATTTTAGATTGTTCCTTTTAATCGTAATCAAAGATGTTTTCTTGTCTCTCGTTTTCTTTTCCGAACAAATCGAAGAACCTAATGGATCGAACTCAAACATCAAAGCGTCTGTTATATCTATTAAAGAAAAGAATTCACCCATGTCAACAGTAAGAAATAGGTCAGAATCATACCCCTGGGATTCTGTAATAAAAAACCCGGCAATCTCCCATCTCCGAATCGCAAAAAGTTTTCAAGGCACTCGTTAGGCCTTAAATCTTCTATATACTAGCAAATCCGATTCTCTGTCAAAGAAATGGATGTTTTCTCCTTGGCTTTCAGTCCTTTTCCCTGTGTACTTCAATTAGGGCAAACTTACTTTACGTGATGTCACAATTCGATTAGAGCTAGCTCGACCAGCCCATCCTAACATTTATTTTCTTCGCTGATTCATTCATTCGCTTTTTTGGGTGTTTTTAGAAAGCCAAAAGTATAAACCAGCTGGCACCTCCTCTTGTAAAAAATGTCTCGCAGACTCCTAAACTCTACCAAAAAACTTCTTCACCACCATTTCAGCCCCTTTTATCAGCCTCAAAGGCCCGCCGCCCCCAGTGATTTAGGTATAATTAGGCGGTTTGGGATCAACAGGATTGACTGATTTCGCGACCCCGCAAATCGACTCCCTATAAAGAATTTTTACATCGACCGGACAACTTCTGAATCTACTACTGAATCCCAATCACGAGGCAAGAGCCGCTTCTCTCTTTTCTATTTCAGTGCCCCATAACATAATATATGGGGGCTATAAAAGGATAGGTAAATAGTATAGCTAATACTAAAGGTCGGTGATGTAATGAATAATCCGAGTCAAGCAATCTTAGAATAACTAATCCAATATTTCATACACCAGTGCAGTCTCAATATGGGAGGCAGAAAAGTAAAAAAAGTAGGGATGGAGAACAAAGAGTTGGTAGTTTCTTGATCACAATGGCTCTTTACCTATCCTTAGAAGTAGGGTAGGGCGAGTGTCCTACCTAATTCAATGATTAGAATAATGAAGAAGGGAGAGGTCTTCAAAAAAACCTATACTCCCACTTTCCTTTATTTGAGATTTCCAAAAGGTGAGATTTCGCACCAAAATTGGGTGGGCCCCAAACCAAACATAAGAGTGAGCACTCATTCTTTCTTTATGGGGAGAACCGCATCTATTCAAAGGAAATGTTTCGGCCTGCAGGAGAGGCATCTGACTATCCTACTGACTGAATCACTTGAATCAGTTGAAGGAGCTTTCTACAGGAAGAGTTGCTACTCAGCGTCGGGGCGGGCGGGGGTTCATGACGAGTGGGCATGAACTGTAACCAAACAAACAAAAGTAAGCCAACCACGAATTCCTGAACCGTAAAGGGAACCACCCTGTAAAGTATTGAAATAGTGGCATATGATTGCAGACATGTCTCGTTGGCCTGATGCACCAGCAGAGCTTCCAGATTGAAGATTCTGACCATAGGGTCGATATCCCGAAGCATGTTCAGCTGCAAGAACCTGATTTGAAGCACCTGAGGAATAGTTGATCGACCCCCAGCACCCAACCTAGTAAAGGGGCTCAAGTCGAGTCTCCTCGAATCTCACATCAGCAACTGCTCTATCAATGTCTGGTGGAGGAACTCGATGTTGTTGAATTGAGGTGACCATTACCATTTCAGCGTCACAAACTTGTTTGTTTTCACAACAGAAAACTTTTAACAATATTTATGTTATTGTTATGAAAGAGTACGAAAAAAAAAAAGAAACTTTGGGATTGCTGAATCACAGACGAGATAAATATATAAAAAGCAACGTCGTTGGCGGGTCCTATCTTCTTTTCCTTTCCGAGTCAGGTGTGAGCGCGGAGCGCGGAGATCCTCTTTGGGGTTGTAGGCCCCTTGCCCTAGTATGGTGACTCAGTCCCCTCGTGCCCCCTTTTGTCTAATGTCAGGTCCAATCCCTTTGGAAAAACTCTTCAATCGAAGCACAGATTTTCGAATTCTTTCTCTTTCTGAGCGATTTCAGTTCCTGGCCTTTGCGTGTGACTTCCACGATCTATCTTCTTCTTTCGTGAGTTCTTTCCTTCGCAGTTTTGCTACCATTCTTTTCAGTCTTGTAATAGTCTTTGCCTTGATGTGAAATAGCCTAGCTTAGGGCGGAATTCCTTCTTTCAAGACTCAGTCTAAACCCCTCCTGAAGTTGTCTTCATTTTCGATTCCTTATCTATTTCGAGTGTTGGAAGTGGTGTGGTGGAGCGAGGTCCTTTTCTTTGAGTTGTTGAAATTCCCACCTGCCTCAAAAAATTCTTTTTCTTTCTTGCTTGGGGTGCAGTCCCATATCGCTTAAGCTACCTTTTCCTTGAGGAAAGATTTCCGTATCGTGAGGGCTCTTTCTTATTGATTCATGCGCATATACTTCTTCTTCTTTGACTTAGGCCGCTCCGTGCCTTTCACAGACAGGAGAGAGGATTGCTACTGGCTTGCTTCCTTGATTGACAGACAGACTGGCTACCAACCGTGCTACAAAACTTCAGCTTGCTTGATTGACTAAATATCGTATGATAATGCACTTTCTCTTCCGTCTTTCTTCCCTCTC